>JARHVA010005403.1:0-340000 GCA_037957365.1 Torreya grandis
AGAGAGAATGTATGGAAACTTGTAAGGGTTTTAGTTAGATTGAGCATTAGAGTTAATTTTTAAATAAATGCTAATAATTTGGATCTTTTAAAAGTTAAATACTTTTTAGTATCATAGTGTAAGGTGAACAAATGTATAAGACAAACTATTCAAGACCTAAATAATATTTGTGATATTTCAAGAGACTCGATTGAAGACTACAATCATAGATTTATTACTGTTATGAATAACTCAATTTACCCCTATAAGGATACAATCTATTAGTTTCATCTAATGGATGAAACAAATAATTATATTTTCCATGTGTAGTTTTAGTTCCTAACTAATGCTAATGCCTGATCTATTGCGCTATGAGTGGAGTAAATTGAGGATTATGGTGACTTTCCAGTAATGGCTTCTATAGTAGAACCAAAACTAGATAATTTTTATGAGATTAATGATGAGATTCATGATAATGATAAGACTAAATTATGATTATGTGTATATAATGTGGTTGATAAGGCCATAATATGAATGACTATTCACAACATAAAACATAGTTTTGTGAAATTTTTAGAGTAGTTGGACATGCTACTTCAAAGTGTCATCTTTAAAAAATAATACCATCTACAAAATGTAGAGTATGTATTTTAAATTTTGAAAATTTATTAATCATAATGAGAGGAGATATAGAGATATTAAAGAGTTAGAGGATGATATTACAAGGAATGTCTTCATATTTTATAAGTAGTAGTTACCAACTATGAAGAAGTTATCTTTAGGCCTATATGTGGACATGGCAAGTGAAACATAAGGTATTCCCAAGTGGATACCTTCATCGCTACAATCCAAACTTGACGGTCTAGTCAACTGAATGCCAACTTAAACATAACATCAATATAAATATTCATAGAATAATGGGAGTCCACATCAATCTAATTGGGATCCAAGTTTTCCTCAATCACCAATATGGAGGGTAAGATGAAACAAAAAAATCAACAAGGAGGATACGATAGATAATAGTCACAAGGATGACAATACAAAAAATATGTAGGTAGCTACAATGTAGGATATCATGGAGGGTATCAAGGAGGCTATAACAATGAAAATAAATAAGTCTAATCCCCTATGAAATGTATATTTATATCGAGAATACAATATAATATGAAAAGAATTTCCATGTTAATCCATAGTGATAAAACTACTGTGGTGTGCAGTATAATTGAAGGGCTAGCACAAAACATAAGATTTTGGAGTGCTAGGGAAGAAAAGGAAGGAGAAGTTAGTGTGAAATCTAAATTTGATCAATGTCTAACCTAAGGAAAAAACATTCATGTAGGTAATTAATAAAAATGACATGAATAACAAGGATTAATGCCTTCAAAAATTCTAATAGATCGATAATTTAAAATTTTTAGACTGATCAATATGCTTACTCTTATAAAAGAGAAGACTTTGATGTATCAAATATATCATGCTAAACAAAATCAAAAATAGAAAAATGTTTAATAAGGAGAATAAAACAGTCATTGATACATAAATGTATGGATGAATTATGTGTATAATGAAACATGATAGCCTTTTTAACTAATTTAAAAGAGTTATTGAAATCATTCATTACACTATTAAATCATGATATTTAATAGAATATCACTAATCTCTTGGAAAAAAATTAGAGTGTGCACAATGAGGGCATAAACATATAAATAAGGTTATCTGGTATGTCAAAACTAGGAAGCCTTAGGATATTCACTCCTAGATGGATATTGAGCTTGTAGGTTATGAAGTTCATAACATAATACTTGATTTTTGGAGAGGAGGTATGAATATGGTCTTGATATCGACATGGGAAGCTATTGGTAGGCCAGACTTTATCTACAGTAATATTACCTTTTGCATGACATATTATTAGTGGGTATAAATACATTGGTTTCCTCAAGGATGTTGAGATTAGAGTGTTTGAGCTATATTTGTACAATGATTTTGAATTAATTCATATGAAAACTTTATAGACCCATACCCTACCCTTAATTTTTAACAAATGGTATTACAATAGTCAAATGACTATTAACACATATATAAAACTAACTAGAGACTCATCAAGGAGACAAAATAGTTGTCATCCCTTTGAATAAATTAGATCAAAACCTTTGCATAATTCCAAAAAAAATGGAATTAACCATATGATTATAGTGATAATGACTAGTTTTAAAGTCATCATAGATACATGGAGGAATGCATTGTGAGCTTCTACGTATCAAAATTTTGAACCCATGTATGGATAAAGCATAGATCATAAAGCATCCTATATAAGGAGTTATTAATAATAAAATCACTAGCGATAGAGTTTTAACTTAAAAGTTGTACTTATCCATCATTGTGATCTGCCTACTAAGTCAGAATTGTATGGTCCATATATAATAAAGGCGTAATAACGATGGATTATACTAAACTTGCTCTATATCATGTTTTACCTTAGAGGACAAGATCATCCATAAGTGGTTATTCAAAAACTCACATGTTGAACTAGGTGAGGGGATATCAATGATCTACAACCTCTGTGCATGGTTATTCACCACCAAATTTTAGTTACATATAATAATTTATGATGAAAGACCTTAATATACTCATCTTGAGGTTAGAGTACCATGTACTAGAAGTTGATCACAAGAATCATCATACTGAGCTATGCACTAAAAGTTAATATTATGTGTTATTAATCTCAAGATCACCCTATTTTAATTTTTTCAAGAAAACCTTCTCTTCATTTGATACAATGAGATATTATCAAAGTGTGGGGTGACTCTAAAATGAGAACGAATCTCTAGAGAGGACTGGTTCCCTTGAATCTATCAACTAAAACTAATTCTATTTTTAACTTTTGGGGGTGAAAGGGGAAGAAGAAAACTAAAAAGTAAATCCTAATTACTATTGGTAATACTCCCAATAGATATTCCATCCACTGTAATTTGATCTCCGTAAAACACTGATAAGATTATCAAAATATTAAATTCTACAAGTCCAAGATTCTTATGCATCAGTATTTCATGAATAGGTTTTATCAATTGATATAAGCTTGAGATAAATAGCAAAATAAGCCTAATTCAAGGCACTAACCATCCACTTATATCCGTTTTAATCTCATCTAGAAGAAATCAAAGCATGAAAAATGACTTGCATAAGCTAGCTCGCTAGTAACTAGTTAGAATCAGAACTTGACAAGGGATATTTGCCCAACCACATTTGTATATTAACTAACATATACACACTATACTAGCATGAGGAAATCTTAAATAGTCTTTTGTTTCTTTGAAAAGGTTAAAAAACTCAAATTTTGGTAGATTTTGGTCTTGCCAAAATAGGGATGATTATGAAAATGGCTTTGAAAGCTAACAACATATAGAAAATAACATAGCACTACCCAATATGGCATTTAAATGAGAAGAGGAGATGAACTCCAACTCAAATTAAGTATATTTAAATTTTAATGTTCATAAAAGAAAACTTCTATACTTTTCTTCATCTTGAGAAACCTTGCATGAAGCTCCCTTTGGAGTTGAAACAAGGAATGGTGGTCCCCATTGACTTTGTCAACTTATATTTGCATTAAATCAATGCCATTATTTGAGGTCTATCTATACTTGAACTGATCTTAAATTTTTTGAATTTCCTTATTTATATGATAATAAAGTAATCTTTCATGATGTTGGTTAACTACTCAATTATAGATATGATTGGTAGTTCTAGGCTAGTTAACTCCACTTGGCTCTTCATTGAATGAAATGGATTTTTGAAGGATGAAAATGTACATAAAATGCCATGAAAATATAATATATGTGTCTAATTAAACTCCTTTTTTACTATAATCTATACATTTCAAAGCCAAACTCAAAATTCAATAGTTGAACAATTAGGCCTATAGCCTATCTGTGCACTTGGACTCCATGGAGCCTATAAAGAAAAGCTAAAAACCACTTACAAAATTCAAAATAAAAAGAGATGGTCCTTTATTCATTTTTAATTCTTGTAAAACACCATTACTCCCTGAAAAACTCACACAAGGTTTAGAAAAAACCAAAATCTTGTATTTTGCTCTTAGTGCCTTCATCTTGCTTAGACTTGCTTTCTTTTTTACTGTGTTTTGAGAGGCTTAAGACTGTATATAAAATAATAATAAATTACACTTATCCAATATCATTTAAACTTCTATTGATGATTATTCAACTCGTGATGATTCTACACACCAAATTTGGAGTAAAAACTCTAACTATTGATACTAGAAACCTCAAATTTTGTCAAAAAATGCCCCTTTTACATGGAATGTGTGCATATTTGACTATATTTTTACATATTTTTGGAGTTGATTTCATGTATAACAAATTTTTTCTAGATAAAATTAATATTTATTTAGTTTAATTTTCCATTTAAAACTATTTTTTCCACAAAAGCCCTTAAATAATCCAAAATTTCCTTAAACCATGCTAACCTAGGCCCTTTTAGAACCTTGTAAGCACCGAGATATGCCAAGTGTTGGTTGAATATTTTTTCGATCAGTGTACAGATACAAAATAGGTCTGATCATCCAAAGCAGGAAGATTAGTCAGTGAAATGTGTAGTTTTACCACATCAAAAGGGGACTGATCTCTCCTCTCATCCATGGGAGGTTCCCTATATATATATATATATATATAGATATAAATATAGATATATATATATATATATATATATATATATATATATATAATACTCAAGGGTAGGACAAACCATCCATCTCTCTTTTTTCAGAGATGATGCATGTAAATTAAAGGAGAAATTTTAGGGATAACAATAGAAAGAAATTCTCTTCTTTCAGAAGTACCATTCAAAAAACCACAAGAATCATCGTGGTAGTAATTGCAAAATCTAATCAAAGACGTAGTAACCAGCAAATTGAGATGTAGCACAAAGTCTCTACCTGAATTGCCCAAGAGTGAGATATGGACAATGAGGGCACAATGTCATCCTAAGGTCCTTTACACAGAAACAAAAAGAAAACACACTAAAGACAATTATGGGGGCATAAAGTCTCTCCACAGTTGGCTTTAGGACACCTTCCTGACTACTTTTCACTAATTCTAGTTGTTGAATTAAAGGAATAGAAAATATATTAAGGAAAAAGATATAAGAATAGTTTCCCCAACAACAAAGATATCACAGCACAAAGTTTGAAAAGTCACTTGCTTTCTTATTCCAATAACAAAATATGATCAATAATTTGAGCTCAAAGTCTCAATAATCCCTTTCAATTTGGGTAGAGTTTTGTTTCTGATAATCAGAGAGAGCTCCTCTAAAATAGTAAAAGAGAGTCCTTTATATAGCTTTTTCAAGAAGGACTTGGGAATAGTAACACATCATGTTGCCTTGAATTTTGTTAAGAAGACATGATGGAATTTAGGGGCATTTACCCATTTGCTTTTCTTAATGTAACAAAATGGGTCATGCTATTGAAGTTTTTCATTTTTTAATATCCACCTTGTGGTCTACTTCTAGAAACATATCTGATGTCCAAATGTTTTTGGTCCTTCCTCATCGTTCCTCCTTTTTTGGTTATTTGAATCAGGTCCTTGATTCAATTCGATGCTCTGTTCCTTAGTTTTTTTTGCTGGTCTTTTGAAAACCCTACAAAAGATGACACTTGGTAGCTTCCACTTGCTTTAGTAGCTCAATGAGGGTTCACTACAATCCTTACTTAGAAAAAGAGATATAAAGGAAGAAACTGTGGATGTTGATAGGTGGCAGATTCCACCGAGCTCTTAGTTGCCTCTGAAAAGTCTTTAGGACTTATATTAGTTTCCTACGGAGGATGACACATGGTGATTTCCACTACATTTGATGAGAGACACGTGGCAGCTTCTGTTGTGACTTTTTGAGAGACACGTGGCAGCATTATAGGTTTTGTATTTCTTCAGACTTTTCCTCCAGAGAAAAAGTCTGAAGAAATTCTTTCAAATAATTTATTTGAAGGAATTGTCTCTTGGTCACTTTTGCTAGGGGAAATTTTCTAAAGGAAATCCCTTTGCTCTTTTGGCCTTTGAATTGGTCCATTTGCTCCTTTCTTGTCTTTTGTAAGGGTTGTTTGACCTCCAAATTATCTTTTTGAGTTTTTGCAATAGTTCACTTCAATTTTTGAGTGTCCTCTGAAAGGGATTTTTTTCCCTTAGAAATTTGCCTTAGTTGATTTTATGTGAATCCCAACATGTAACACATGGTAGCATTCGATGTGAAATAGGTGAGGATGCGTGGCAGCTTCCGTTGAACTTGTAAAAGCTTTGGATACCTTTCGATTGTCTCATGGAAGGTGACACATGACAGCGTCCATCGCATTCTGGAAACACATTAGACTCATTTTAGATTCATACAAACATTGACATGTGGCACATTTTTGTAACTTATAAAGGATACATGGTGGCTTCTGCTGCTCTGAGAAACAAAGTGAAATGAGGCTCAAAAGATGACACTTGGCCGCATCCATTTTGAAACTGGTGAGGACACATGGCATCATCCACTGGGTTTTGTCAATTTTTTATTTCGATGCATTTGTTTCCTTAGTCACTTTTGACTCAGAAATTCCCTTTGCAAGGGCACTTGTGTCTTTGACTCTTGGGGCATTCCTTTGAACTTGTCACTTGAACCAACTAATTGAACTAACTTTGGTTCAATGGTTCAATGGTTCATTCCCTTGTTTCTATTGATTGCTTGAAATAAGCTTCTTTGAAACAATCCTCATTGAATCCATTGAACCTTGAACCCATTAAACCTTTTGAACCCAATTGAGCATGTTGAACCTTTTAAACATGATTGAGCACGTTGAACCTTTTGAACCCATTTGAATTAGTCCTAAAGATGACTAAGTGTTGGAAACTTGCTCTTTTTATTAAACCTGCCTATAGAAACCTTTGCACTTGTTGACCCATAAATCCTTTGACTAAAAAAATCTTGAATAATCCTAATTTTGAAAGATTAGAACAATTTTTTGAAATGGAAAGAGATATTTTGGTCTTGCAAGACCAAAATAGCTTATATGTTGTCTTAAAAATGAGTGATATTTTTTGGGTACAACAGCTGGCTCTAGTTGGGGAACTTCTATCAATTGTAAAAAAGAATTGAAAGGAGTAGAATTCAGACTCTCTAGTGTCTTCATGTGTACCATTGGGCTATGGAGTCATGTTACCTAGAAATGAAAGGCATCAAAAATGGAAACAAATAAAACAATATAGAAATAAAAACTATACAAATATACATATGTACAGATGAAATGATTTGATACTTCAAGAGTTAAAGTATTTCAGATGCTGTCCACTGTGAGGTAGAGAAAAGAGTGTGCCATCTTGATATTTCAGCAGAAAGCTCTTTTCGCCATTATTTTGATGAATTATAAATGGGCCTCTCTAAAGGGAGTCAAACTTTCCATGCATCCCTTTTGGTTCTCTCTTTTTGTCTCACAGTAGGACTTGATCCCCAATCCAAAAATTACAATTTTTGGCCTTTTGGTCAAAGAGTTTCTTTACCAGACTTTGATGAGTAGTAATTCAGTCCACCACCATAGTTCTTTGTTCATCCAACTCAGTCAAGCACATGATTCTCTTATCAAGAGAGCTTTCATATGTCTGATCTTCAATTGCCTTTGCAAATTTCAAAGCTATCAATTCTAAGGTGATTGGTATTTCAGCATTGATACCATAAAGAAGATGAAAAGGAGACATACCAATTTCCCTCTTTGGTGTGATTCTGTCTACCCATAGAGCATCAACTAATGTTTTATGCGATGTCTTTTGATTGTCATTTGATAACTTCTTGATGATAGTTACTAGGTTCTTATTGCTTGATTCAGCTTGTCCATTCCCTTGTGGAAAATAATCAGAAGAGTGAGAGTGTAATTCCATAATAGAAATAGAATTGTGCAATCTCCTGGGAGGTGAAACAAGCTACATTATTAGTAATAATTTTGGTTGGAACTCCAAACCTGGAAATGATATTATCCTTGAGAAAATTGCATACAACTTCTGAAGTAGCGTGCTTAGTTGGGATTTATTCTACCCACTTGGTGAAATAGTTAGTTGCTATAATGACATAATCATGTCCAACACTTAAAGATGAGTTTATAGTCCAAATAAGATCAATTCCCCATTGTTGGAAAGGTTCTTCTATGATCACTGGATTGAGAGGCAGGGTAGCTAACTTGGGTCTTCCAACAAATTACTGGCAGAGTTCACATTTTCTCACCCACTTATATGCATATTGGAAAAGAGCTGGGCAATAATACCTGGCTCATAGAATCTTGCGAGCAGTCATAAGAGCAAAAAAATGTCCTCCAGAGGCTAGATTGTGGAAATATTTTGAAAGTTGGCTTTGTTTCTCTTTATCTACACAGTGAAGGAATACTTCATATATGCTTCTTTTGTACAGGCCATTGTCCCAAAGGAGAAAATTGGCAACTTTCAACTTGATAGTTCTCCTTTCTTTATAAGATAAATGAGTAGGACATTCACCATAAGTAAGGAAATGAGCAATACCTGAATACCACTCATTGGTAGTGGAGACAAAAAGGACTATTGGTGTGTCTTCCACTTTAGTGTCTTCATGCTATGTATCTTCTAACTTGTTTATAGCAATTAATTGGCATAGGCCTTTTCCCCTTACCATATTTGTTGGCTTGATATATAGATCAAACTCCTAGATCTTTGTAATCCAATTGCCTCTTTTTGTGCCAAAATCTTACTGAGTTAATATAGACTTGACTGTAGTGTCAGGAACTAAGGCAGTAGTGTGTGAATTCAGGATATAGAAGTGAATATGCTTGACTGCTTTCACCACTAATTGGGCATGCTTCTCTATGTTTGAATATTTTAGCTCATGGGCTTTGAGAGGGCAACTCATGAAAGAAATAAGAGATTCCATACCTTATTTATCTTGTTGAATAAGAATTGTTGAAAGTGTATGTTCAAAATCATAGTTGTATATGATGAAATCTTTGTTGTAATCTAGACAAACCAAGGTAGGGGTGTGGGCAATGGCAGTCTTGATATCCTAAAATACTGACTTGCCTTCTTTAGTCTAGCTGAAGGTGGTTTTCCCTTTCATCATATTCACAATGTGTCTCATCTTCTTATCAAATTTGAGGATGAACCTCTATAAGAAATTCACCTTTCTGAAAAAATAGCAAACAACATTTTTACTTGTAGGAAAATTAAGCACTTGAATAGACTTGAATCTATCTGAGTCAATATTTATGCCTTCTTTAGACACAATGTGTCCAAGGAGTTTCCCCTCTGTTACTCAAAAAATAGATTTCTTAGTGTTCAAGGAAATGCCATTCTGGCGGTAGCTCTCCAACACTTGTTGTAAGTGGCATACATGATCAGAATGATGCTTTGAAAAGATAGTCAAGTCATCAAGGTATACCACTATAAACTTACCTATCTCATCTTTGAAATCTAGGTCCATTGCCCTCTAGAAGGTCACACCAGCATTTGTCAAGCCTAAATGCATTCTTCTATATGCAAATGTACCTGAAGGTGTGGTGAATGCAATCTTGTGTTGGTCTGCTTCACCAACCTCAACTTGATTATATCTTGAGAAGCCATCTAGCATTGGTAACATCTCTGAACTTATCACTGTTTGAAGCACTTGATCCATGATTGGCAAAGGATAATTATTTTTCAAAGATGACTGATTCAGATTCCTGAAATCTACACAAATGTGAATTTCACCACTCTTCTTCCTTACAGGGACTATATTTTCAATCCATGTGGAATTATGAATTGGGAAGACGATTCTAGCATTTAACAATTTTTGTATCTCAGATAGAATAGTACCTGATATTTTTGGATTGTACTATCTAGATTTTTACTTATAAGGCATTGAGTCAGCCTTGAGAGGAATGCCATGGTAGATTTTATCAGATATGGGAGACTTTAAGTCATTATAAAAATAAGTTAAGACATCCATGTATTGATGGAGTAATTTGGTGAACTTGAATCTTTCTTCAGGGGTGCAGCACTTACTAATGTTAACCATCTTGGGATTTTCTTTAGTAGTCAGATTTACTTGATTGAATCCTTGAGAGAAGCTTAAATTTATTTTCTATTATTTGATGAATCTATCATGATTTTCAAATAGTTTCGTAAGAGAAACTAGGCCTTTCAAAATTTTATTTCATTTTAGCTATAAGATTCTTCATTTATATCTAAACTAGATTCATACTTCTGAGGTTCACTACCTTCAAAACTTAGTTATTTGAAATTGTCTCTTCATTCCAAGAAGGCAATGATTTGATGAACATCATTGAATACTTACCAATGATCAACATTGTCAAGAATACTTGGTCTATAAACTAGCTTAATAATATACCTATCTTCTTTGAAATTTGAGTGAGAAACTAAAAGAGTTCTTGAAATAATAAGTGCATCGGCTCTGTCATTAGATTCCCTGGGTAAGGAAAAAATGTTGAAGGCATCAAATCTTTCAATTTGGTCCCAAACTAGGTTGTGATAGTTGCTTAATCTTTCATTCTTGGTTTGATATAAGTTTCTCATCTAACAAACCACTAATTCAACATCCCCTTTGGCATGAAGAAACTTGATGCCTTTGTCTTGAGCAGCCTTCAATCCAAGCAACAAAGATTGATATTTAGATGTATTGTTAGTGTTGCTAAATTATAATTTGTAAGATGAAGGAAACATATCTCCTTGAGGAGATATCAACACAATCCCAGCTCCCAAATCGATAGAGGAGCAACTACCATTGAATTCTAGAATTCATACCTCATCAGATAATAATTTTTCTTTGGATTTTCCTTCATTAAAGAGGGAAGAACCTTCTTCATTTGTATTGCAACCTATTAGTTCTTCTGCTATTCTAGTTGAACTGATTTCTAGGTTAACACTTTCAAGAATTTTATCAAATGCTTCATGAACTTTGTCTATAGATAGACAATTACCCATACCTAAGGATTCAAAAAGAGTTTGAGCTTCAAGGCCTGATGCTTAGGTGACAATATATTTTGATTTCTTTTTAGGAAGAAGCCTCTGCATGGTGCCTTTGGCAGGGATCCTTGCTTATGATAGATCCATGCTCAATTCTCCACCAACATCCTTGTAGAAATTTTGCCCAAGTAGGATACCATAAGATGCTGGAACATTAGCCACCAAAACTGTCATCTTGATTTTTTTGTTTGAAAAGGCTGTAAATGCACATTGGGCATCCTTGATTTGCCCCAGCAATGGTACTTGCTTGCTCTCCATGGAAAAACATCTTTCAAATGTCTTGTTTAATGTGAGATCAAGAGATTTAGCTACTTTAGCAGGCATGACATTGTCAGATGCTTCTAAGTCTATAATATAATTACTTAGCTTGTGACCATTTATTAACAGGAAACATAGAAATGTTCTATTTTCCCAGGGGTAGTTGGAGGAGTAATAACAAGATTATTTGGAATTGGAATGTTCTTTGGAGATTCAAGTGTTATTTTCTTAACCTCTTATCTTACAAGGATAGTTTGGTTCTTGACACATTGGACCAACTTATCCAATTGATCATGATTGGACTACAAATATTCAAGTCTAGACATTTGTATTTTTATCTTTTTGATATGATCAATTATGTCAAATAGTTGAATTGAGCTAGGTACAAATAAAGTTGTTTCAACCTTATAAGTTTTAGGAGGGATGTGAGGAGGGCTGGTTTGCAAAATTAAAGTAGAAAGTGAAGGTGAAATTGATGTACTTACCTTTTGAGTGATCACCAGATCTGTTGACTAGAAAGGCAGAGTGGTTCCACACTTAGCAATTGTAATTGTTGGTTGAGGTTGCTCCTCTATCTTCCATTTATCAGCTTACTGGACTGATTGGTTCTACGACGTGGTAAACACTGCATATGATCCATCAAAAGCTTCTCCTTTGCTTTTGGGTTCATCTTGGTAGTTTAGGAAACCAATGTGAGAGTTGCCAGTTGATTCTTCTTGATTTTCTATAAGGAGATCAGCCTCATTTTCTTGATTTAATTCAGTTTAGAAAGAAAACTCTGATTCTGCTTCAAGATATCCCATTTCTAAATTGGTTGGAGGAGCTTCAATGGAAATTATCCATTATGGGGGAGGAAGACAATTTTGTTGCCCTTGATTCTTGGCAGCATTGCCCTAATATGACTAATTTGGAAATGTCCTTTATGGCATATCTCTATATGAAGGAGCAAAAGACATTCCTTGTGCCATTTGGTTTTAGAGAGCAAGCAACTTATTTGCCAACTTTTGCACCATTGGATCTATGGCACCTATAGATAAAAATTCAAAAGATGATAAGGGTCTATTTCTATTTAGATCTCTTCTTATCTTTCCTACTAAGATGAGATCATCTTCTACCTCAGTGGCCAAATGTTAAGTTGTAGCAAGAGTTTTTGACCAACACGTCTCAAAAGAAAACTTACTTTAGGTAATTAAGAATTAATGAAGAAGCATTTGAGATTCTCAGCTATAGGTCGATCAATTATAGGAATTCTATTCCTAAGTTTGTCAAATTTGGTTACGAAGTCCCTCATTGGTTTATGAGGTTCTTTCTTCATCTGTGTAAGTTGAGCCAGAAGTGCATGTGTATCTTCGATAAGTTTGAATCTGGCTTCAAACTTAGCTTTGAGAGTATTCCAATCAATTACTGACTGAGCCTATAGATGATAAAACCAATCTGTAGTAGCACCTTGTAATGTTTCTATAAATAGCCGACTGCTACATTTTCAAATTCTACTCTAATTACACCACAAGCTATGCTAAAGGTTGCAATGTGTTCATCAGGATGAACTTTCCCATCACCATAGAATTTGGGTAAATTCTTCTTTTAACTATGTGGAAGCTCATGTAGAGGTGGAGTAAGATCGAGAGGACCAAAAGAATTACCCTAGGGACCTTGAGCTACCATTATATGATTATGAAAAGGAGGAATAACAAATCTCAGAGGGGTAATTATGGGCAAAGTTTTATCAACAGTAGAAGTAGATACTTTGTTTGGCAATGGAGACCTGACTTTAGTAAGAGGAAAGCTCTTGGTTTATTGGAGGTGAGATGGTGAAGGACACAGATCAAATTTACTTTGTTGTACCAACTCAAATATAGGGTCAACAATACCTTTAGCTATTTGGCTTTGTGTATACCTTAAATCTGCCAGATTGTGAAATAAAAATGGAAAAAAATTGACCTTGCTTTAGTTTGAAGCTTTAGGCTTTAAACTGTGAATTCTTTCCTAGTTGGTGTGGAGGTGAATGATAAGGTTATAATGATAATGGGTAAGACACAAAAATGGAATGGAGTCTATAATGGATAATGGTAGAGATTGATTCCATCTGAAACTTGAGATTTCAGATGCACATAACTAATATCCCCAATGGAGTCACCAAAAACTATTGTGTGAGGCTGGGAGGAACATTTTAATAATGGAAAAGCACTGGAGTAGTTCATTCTTCCACAACAGAGTACAATGGATAGGTTATAAAAATAATGGGTTATATCCACAATGGAGTCACCAAAAACTATTTCATTGAATATTTTGTCAATCAGCATACTGATAAACAAAATAGGTCTGATCATCCAAAGTAGGATGATTAGTTAGGCAAATGTGTAGTTTTACCACATCAAAAGGGGACTAATCTCTCCTCTCATCAAGGGGAGGTTCCCTATATATATATGTAAACAAAAAATAATACTCAAGGGTAAGACAAACCATCCATCTCTCTTTTTTTAGAGATGATGCGTGCAAATTAAAGGAAAAATATTAGGGATAATGATAGAAAGCACTCTTTTTCTTTCATAAGTACATTCAACAAAGCACAAGAGTCTTCCTGGTAATAATTGCAAAATGTAATCAAGGACGTAGTAACCAACAAATTGAGATGTAGCACAAAGTCTCCACCTGAATTGCCCAAGAGTGAGATACGAAGGACAATGAGTGCACAAAGTCATCCCAATGTCTTTTACATAGAAACAAGAAGAAAACACACTAAAGACAATTATGGGGGCACAAATTCTCTCCACATTTGGCTTGAAGACACCTTCTTGACAACTTTTCACTAATTTTGCTTGTTGAATTAAAGGAATAGAAAATATACTAAGAAAAAAGACATAAGAATAGTTTACCAACAACAAAGATATCACAACACAAAGTCTGAAAAGTCACTTGCTTTCTTATTCCAATAATAAAATATGATCAACAATATGAGCTCAAAGTCTCAGTAATACGTTTCAATTTGGGTAGAGTTTTGTTTCTGATAATCAGAGAGAGCTCCTCAAAAATAGTAAAAGATAATCCTTTATATAGCTTCTTGAAGAAGGACTTGGGGACAGTAACACATCATGTTGCCTTGAATCTTGTTAAGAATACATGATAGAATTTAGGGGCATTTACACATTTTCTTTTCTTAATGCAGAGAAATGGGTCACGCTATTGAAAGTTTGCATCTTTCAATATCCACCTGGCAGTCGACTTCTAGAAACATATCTGATGCGCAAATGTTTTTGGTCCTTCCTCATCATTCCTTCTTTTTTGGTTATTTAAATCAGGTCCTTGATTCAATTCGATGCTCTATTCCTTATTTAAATTTTTTTGGTCTTTCGAGATCCTTGCAAAAGATGACACTTGGCAGGTTATGCTTGCTTCAGTAGCTTAATGAAGGTTTGCTACAATCCTTACTTAGTAAAAGAGATATAAAGAAAGAAACTGTAGACATTGACATGTGGTGGCTTCCACTGAGCTCTTAACTACCTTTAAAAAGTCTTTAGGACTTATATTAGTTTCTTTTGGAGGATGACATGTGGTGACTTCCACTGCATTTGATGGGAGACACGTGGCAGCATTAACTGTGACTTTCTGAGAGACACGTGGTAAGATTGTGGGTTTTCTATTTCTTCAGACTTTTCCTTCAGAGAAAAAGTTCAAAGAAATTCTTTTGGATAATTTGTCTAAAGGAATTGTCTCTTGGTTACTTTTGCCAAGGGAACTTTTTCAAAGGAAATCCTTTTGCTCTTTTGGCCTTTGAATTGGTCCATTTGCTCCTTTCCTATCTTCCGCAAGGGCTATTTGAGCTCCAAATTATCCTTTCAGGTTTTTGCAATGGTTCACTTTAGTTTTTGAGTGTCATCTTAAAGGGTTGTTTTTCCCTTATAAATTTGTCTTAGTTGATTTTATGTGAATCTCAACATGTGACACATGGCAGCATCTGCTATAAAATAGGTGAAGACACGTGGAAACTTCTGTTGAACTTGTAAAAGATTTGGATGCCTTTTGAGTGTCTCATGGAAGGTGACACATGTCAACTTCTATCACATTTTGGAAACACTTGAGAATCATTTTAGATTCATGCATACATTGACACATGGCACATTCTACTTAACTTACAAAGGACACGTGGCAGAGTCTGCTACTTTGAGAAACAAAGTGAAATGAGGCCCAAAAGATGACACTTAGCCGCATTTATTTTGAAACTGGGGAGGACACATGCCAGCATCCACTGTGTTCTATCAAGTTTTTGTTTTAGTCTATTTGTTTCCTTCCTTAGTCACTTTTACGTTATAAATTCCCTTCACAAGGGCACTTGTGTCTTTGACGCTTGGGACACTACTTTGAACTCGTCACTTGAACCAACTGATTGAACTAACTTTGGTTCAATGGTCCATTCCCTTATTTTTATTGATCACTTGAACTAAGCTTCTTTGAAACAAGCCTCATTGAATCCATTGAACCTTGAACCCATTAAACCTTTTGAACCCGATTGAGCATGTTGAACCTTTTGAACATGTTTGAACTAGTCCTGAAAATGACTAAGTGTCAAAAACTAGTTATTTTTATTGAACCTACCTATAGAAACCTTTGAGCCTATTGAACCATAAATCCTTTGACTGAAAAAATCTTTAATAATCTCAATTTTGAAATCTTAGAACAATTTTTTGAAATGGGAAGAGATATTTTGGTCTTGCAAGACCAAAACAGCTTATATGTTGTCTTAAAAATGAGTGATTTCTTTTGGGTACAACACCAAGTAATGGATTTTTTTTAATAATTTATTTGATAAAAATTATTGAAACCATCAAAAAATGTCATAAATTATTCCATTGGAAAAAATATGAAATCTTTTTAAAATTCATTTTCTCTCTCCAACCCTACACTCTTCTTGAAAGCATGTCAATTTGTAGATTTTACTGGCTATCTTTTCTTAATTTTTTTTTAATCATAAAACTAATTAATAAGACATTAATAATTACATGGAGAGATATATTAATTCCCATGTATTTTTAACACCTTGAAATTTCATGAAACCCTTCTTAGGTTAGGAGAAATTGAGAAAAACACTTTGCCTTTCTAGTCATAAGGCTATAGAAATCGGCTTGTCTTCAACCTAATGGTACATGATAATAGAAATTATAATAAATAAACCACATGATTCTTAATTAATCCCTATAATTCTATTTTTCACACCCAAAAATTTAGATCTATACCCTTTTCCAGCTGATCTTACCATCATCAAACCTGCAACTAAGTCACTAGGTGCAAACTAGGAGTGCTTGTATGAAATTATTTTCAGCCTTTGTTGCATCGAAATTATATGAAAGTTATTACAAATATTTTTAAATATATTTTATTTATTTTCATTTCTGTAGGTGTACAAAATTTTAATGTATCTATACTTCTCCTTGTAAAAGAAGTGAAAAAGGGCTTTTCTTTGCCTTTTATAGAATTTTAAGAGCCACAATGCCAAGATAATACATGAAAAATATTTTAAATAATAAATTTGGATTTTATAATTAATATCAAGCTATTTCCAAGGTTTGGATGCTAATTTTGGAATGTGTCTATCCAAAATAAGCCTTTTTGGCTTTTAAAAAGTACTAAAATACCTTTTTAAACTATCAAATTTGAGACTTAGGATAATTTCATAGTTTTGAGTATAATTAAATGACTTTAGAATAATTGAATGACCATTTTATCCCAAACTTGACATTTTAAATGCCAAAAATACCCTTTTAGACCAAAATATATTGATTTGATTGGCTTGTAGAGGCTATTGAAGGTTTTTAGAAATTTTGAATTGCAGGGGTTAGAATTTGGCCTTGACATGCCTAATTAATTAAAAAATTGGTGACTCGTAGGAGTTGAAGAACCTACTAGTCAATGATCTCATCGAGTTTCATTGGCTAATAGACCCTTTTGGGTTTTTAGACACCTTTTTTATACTATAACTTGGTGGGATGTCCATAGAGATACAAAGATACATTGAGAAGATGCATTTGAATTTTTACATGCATAGTTCTAGTTACCACCTAAGGTGAAATAAAAATGACTATTATTTTAATAATTTTAATGTCTTCAGATGCAAATTCATCATTGTGTATATATTTTGTCTACACAAGGAGTGGAGATAAGGTATTGGGCGTACATTTTAGACATCCACTAGCACCATTTCCAATGGCCTAGTGTATACATCAAGAGCATAGGAGAGAGATAAAACATTGAGCACAAGTTAATAATCATTTAATTCAAACTTTTTTGTTTCAATATGATAAGACTTTGGTGTATAATGGATTACAGAAATGTAAAATATTTATATGTCATGAACGAGCAAAAGTTTTGGGAGTTACAATAGATTTATCATCACAAGAGGAAGCATACCATGATTTAAATATAGAAATTAAAAATTATAGGTAAAGTCAACAAGACAAGATATTATTAAGCCTTTTAATATAATAATAGACAAACTAACAAAGTCCAATGAGAGTGATAGAGATTTGGATTTGGAGGGCTTCTTTGAATTGAAGATGTAAGACAAACCAACAATATCTAAAAGTAGAAATAACTTGAAGAATATGGATTACACAACATAAGCATTCCAAAATGGGAAGGATATCTCACTCTACAAGAGGATATACCCAATACTTCAAACGAATTGTATCACTAACCTTTGAAAAAAATCTTTGCAAACATAGGAATAGAGTCAGTATCTAAGCTTGTGACAATGGGATATTACTAGGGATAGGAACATATCTATAAGGCATTATAATTAAAATGAGACTATTAAGATATTTTCTTTACCAAATTATCTAAACTAAAAGGTGTAAATATATCATTATTTGATATGCACATACAGTTCAAAGAGTGCACTCATCCTATTAATAAGCACCCATATAGGCTAAACCTGAAAATGAAAATTAAATTAAGGGGTAAGCTGGATCAATTATAAAAAGTATGAATAATTTAGTTAGTTGTAAAATAAGATTGTGTGAGACCCATAGTGATACAACCAAATACATCTATGGAGATGTAATTTTATGGATAATACCTCACAGTTATTGATGCTTGCATAAATTATCCTTTTCCAATACCATTCATGGATTAAGTCATGGAGTCACTTATAGGTCACAAATTATACTCATTCACAAATGGATTCACTACATATCATCATGTTTTGATCATAGAAGAGGACTAAGATAAGACAACTTTTTTCAACTAAATGGGGATCATTCACATGTGAGAGAATACCTTTAAGTTTTAAAAATGCCTTAGTATTTTTCTCTACAACTATAGTAACTAAATAATTCTTTCATGATTTCCAAGAACTAGACATATAAGACTCGAGTGTATTTTCTATATTTAAATAGCATATGTTAAAACTACGACTAATGTTATAATGGTTTTGAAATATGTCCATTTCTCTAAATTTAATGAAGTGCTTAATTTTCACACCTTTTGGTGTTCTTGTGCGCCATGTTGTATGTATTTATAGCCTTCTTGTGGACAAAGATAATATTATTGTGATATTGGGGATGCCACCCTTGACCAACTAAAAATTAGTGCATACCTTTTTGGGTCATAAATGATACTATATAAAATTTATCAAAGTATACATAACCATATTTATTCCAATGTAAATATTGCTTCAAAAAGATATAAAACTAGACTAGACCTTAGAATGCCCAAAAACATTTATGGATCTTAAACATAGGATGGTAACCAAACATATTTTAATTTTTCTTGACTAGAGGAACCCATTCCTAGTACATGTATATGTTTCTATTATTATATAAGGAGTTGTCTTAATGTGAATAAGGGATGGTAGGATGGATCACCCCATACAATTTTCAAGCATGAAGCTATCAATAGAATAAAATAACTATACCATATATAAATAGAGGCTTTAGCTATGGTATATGCATTTCAAAAGTTTTGAAACTATATATTAGCCACACCATTCAAGATTTTTACTAACCACTAGGCATTGTGATACTTAATTAATAAGCCAATGTTGGCAGGATAAATTTTTGGATGGCTCATGTTGTTTTAAGAGTTTCAATTTCAAGTTAATGTAAATCTAGGTCCTGAAACATCAAAACAAATCATCTGATTAGACTAAAAAATGGTGAAGAACTAAAATAAATAGAGGATGAGTCCTCATATACACATTTTTTAAGGGCTACTACAATCCTACATAATATGGAGGACATTTCAAAGATTTTGGTGCAAGGTACTTTCTGTATGTACTATATTGAAAGGAATAAAAATCAAGTGGTCACCTGTGTTGTACCATATAATTTCATCAATGGATTTATGTAAAATATTGGGAAAGAAGATGTGTTGTATAGAGTAACATTAGAGTATGAATGGACATAACTTATTCAATAATCACATTATGGAATTGGAGGGATTCACTTCGGAGGTGAAGCCACAACAATAAAAATCTTACATATTGGTGTTAGAGGTTAATTTTATTTCATGATGTAAGTAGGGTAGCCAAGCATTACTACGTGTGTGAGCAAATGAGAAATCCAAATTAGCGTGATGAGATTCCTTTGGTAACAATTCTCTTTGAAAAACCATTTAAATAGTGGCTAATTAATTTTATCAAACTTATAAGTCACCCAATCAAATGAAGTCATGTGCAATACATTATTACTATGATAGATAACTTCAACAAATGGGTGGAAGCTACTACAACCCTAAGTTTTAGTGTGAAAGATGCTATGAAATTATTATATGAAAATATTATTAAATTATTCAGATGTCTAATCAAGTTATTCAATTCTCTAATAACACATATCCTTAATAAAACTATCAAGACTCTCACTAAGGAGTTTATGATCTCTCACCACAAGAACACAACTTATCACCCTAAAACAAATGGACACACTGAGGATTCAAACAAAGTATTGGGAAAAATGTTAACCAAGATATGCTATGTGTAAAAGGATGAGTGGGAAGATCACACTCCAATGATTATTTAGTCATATAAAACAAATGATAAGTGTTTCACTCCCTTCGAGCTTGTTTATGGTCTTGAGTCAATAATTCATATGGAGTACATTATTCTAAGTCTATGAATTACAATGGTTATGAGATTACGAAACCAAGATTATCTAAACCAAATATTAATATACTGGGTTAGAAAAAAATATGGTCAATAAAGGCACAATCGATGCAATAAATTCATATGTTGATCCAAATTGCATGACATCATGACAATCTATGATCTAAGCAATTTCATCTAAAACAAACATTACTATTTCATGATATTGGGATTAAGGCATTCTCAGAAAAAAATATGCATTAGATGGAAGGGACCCGATATTATTCATGAGTCCACAGAATAGGGTGCCATTTTGTTAAAATAGTTTTAGTGAACCATATTTCTAGGATGTGTTAATGGTTATAGGATTAACCCTTAATGCCATTAATCTCTATCATTTTAGCTATTAAAAAGAGAGGATGTTGAGTAGCACCATGTATATTAGGGTTTTTTTTTTTGTTTTTGTTTTTTGAGCTTATGGTGTTTGTATAGTGTGATCATTAAACCAAGTCCCTTAGATAGTCCAAATATAGTTGGAAAAAACTATATTGTGGTCATCAATTAAGTTTGGAAAGAATGGGATGACAAGATAGGCACAATGAATATATGGATAATAGTCATTTAATACCATTAATGATAAAGAACATAATCAGATTTCGCTTTTATTAAACTATATTACATGGTGAAATGATGGATGGGGTCATATAAAAAATAGAGTGAATGAAAATATGTCATGTTACATCATATAACTATCAATGAATCAGTTAAAGGGTTTAGAAATGAAAGGCTCACTGTCATATCAAATAAAATCTAGGTGAAATAAGTTTTTAGGGGAAATATTGTTGATAACTAGAAAACACATTTAAACTAGTCAAGTCAATAGATTTGGGCACCAAATACTATATAATAAAGGGCACAGACAACACAGAGACATTATGTACTTCCACCAACAATCAAATTTTATGATCTTATTTCAAAACATGACCTTGTGCATATATTACACACCAAAGCTAGAATAATCAAATTAAGTATTCAACTAAGGATATCACATAAAGAGGAAATGGGGATTGGCCTAAGCCATTGGAAAACTAAATATAATGACCTTTACCCCTTCAAATTGATTGATCAATAATAAGCTTCTATGTTTGATCTTGGGTTAAAAAAGCTGCACAAGTAGAAGCCCTAGTGATCCCACATACACTACGAGACACATATGTATAAAGACTGATCAAACTTCACATATTTGGAAAATAGATGAGGTAATTATTACTTTTATAAGTAGGTACAGTGAAGGGGATATTCATTTGTCTCAAGTTGTCACAATCTAGATCAATGCTCATATTATGGCAAGAGCAACAAGCCTTCAATCTCATAGAATATCCATTCTCTCCTATAAGTTGACCACTCCACTAATTCATTCAAATATAATGGAGAAGTGTATGAAAAGGGTATGCAAAGTAATGCTAATTTATTAAATATATGATGCTTTGGCACACATTCTAGTTTAATGCATTAAAAATAGGTTTTGGAAAACTATAAAATAGGCCATATAAGTAACCAAAGTGGTTATATATATTTCATATCACATGATACACCTACATGAAGAATTTAAATGTCTCATGTTTTTATCATCAAATTTAACTACCAATATTGAGAAGATACTTGTAGGTAACTCCTAAACATTCTAATATTAGTTCTTATTCTTACTTCATTACTTCATGCAGTGGAATTTATCAAAAGGTCCAATCAACTTGGTTGTAGAGTTTTAGCCTCCTACCACATTCACAAATATTGCATGGACCAAATCTTGAAAATACATTGATTAACTAGGGTGGTTCAACACATGCTGGATCAAGGCTCTAGCCTTGATTAGGTTACACCCCAAAATACCCCAAAATGTCACATAGTATTTATGATAACATACATCAGTTATAAAATTGAATAATGGCATCCAAATCAAAGTGCATGACTTACTGACTCCAACTATGATTTTAATGCCATTTTTCATAATTATGTTGGATGAACAATTATAAGTTTTGTGGTAGAATGCTTTAACTACAAGGAAGGTGTAACCTCTACATTCCATCCTTTGAGGAGGGCAACAACCCATGCCTGAGTAAACACAAGGGAAACCATAAATGCAACTATAGGATCCACCATAAATAAAAATAGCTCATTCACAACAAAACAAAGGAAAAATAAAAGCACCAATAAGGAGAGCCTCACCACCACTACCAAAGAAGATAAGTCAATAAAATAAGTCCTTTCTAGAAAACCCAAATGTCCCCAAAATTGTAACTAAGTGTGACTTACCATAAATGGAATTTGATGACAGATATAGATGATGATCTCTATGATCATAAAGAATAAAATGAGTTCTTAGTTTGGAATGTACTGTACACATGTCAATTACATAATCAGTTAAGATGGGGCCTTTGGGTTGACATCACACAACCTCTTCCCTCCATTATTATTGACATTATAGGTTAGGAAGCATATCATAAAAACTGAAATATGAAATACTCCACATATATCGAACTAAGAGATCTTCTATTGTGCATCATGAAGATCAACCAATATAAAAGATTCAACTTCCACCCTTAATGCATAAACTAAGGACTCATCTTTCAACAAGGTCATCTCAAACAATAAAATAAAGAGTGGTATGTTTTGGAGAACAAGAAGAAGAGAGGGGAGTATAGTAAGTGCAACAATCATAGACATATCCACAAGTACAAGCTATAAAGAAGCAAAAGATGAGTCCCACTACCCCTTTTACTTATATAAAGAATGTAACTACATGGAAGATTAATGTGATTGAATCCTCATGTTCATAATTTATTCATAATCAATGATGATATTGGACTCGCCAACACCTATGTAAGAATTTGAGGATACAAACTTGTCATAGCCATAGCCATAAACATAAGTTACATAGGAACCAGAGGACCCAAAAGAGGAGAAAAATAAATTTGAAAAGAAATATATAAATAAAAATAAAAAGTAAAAGAAGAAGTTACATAGGAACCAAAGGACCCAAAAGAGGAGAAAAATAAATTTGAAAATAAATAGATAAAGAAAGATAAAAATTAAAAGAAGAAATGAGAAAATAAATAGGCAATGACAAAGGAATAACATCATAATACATAATTTTTTGTATAAGAACTACAACACCAACATTAGGCTACACATGAGACATGAAAGAAACAAGTCAAAGAATTAGAGGCCACAAATAAGCAAGTTGAAGAATCAAAGGCTACATGAAATCTAGACAAGGAATCAGAGGCTCGTAATAAAAGATCTAAAGAAGAAGAGGTGAAGAAAAAAGGATCAATAAGAGTTAGTGAAAAAATTGTAAGAAGCACAGGCTTCACAACCAAAGCTGGATGAAGCAACATCATAAGTAGAGGATCGAGAGAATAAAAATGGAAAATAAGAGTAGCACATTAATGGTGACCAATCCAAGGTCATAGCTAAAGGAAAAGTGGCCAAGGACAATGCCAAATTTGAAGTTGATGTGAAAGGTAAGGATGAAGATGAAACCAAAGACACAACTAAGCTGAGGCTAAATCCAAAGCTGAAGTTGAATCTAATGTTAAGGTTGAGTTGCAATCCAAATCCTAATCCAAGGAAGATGCTAAGGCCAAGGTTGAAGCTAAGGATCAATCTATAAAATAAAATGATTTCAAAGATAAAGAATAAGCAGAGTGTGTAGAACAACATAAGATGGTGACACAAGCAAGTGTGTAAGAGGAGGCTTCACATTCAAAACATCAAATCACTAGCCCACAAATATGGGATGTTCCCACATCATCCACCAAGTTCACAAATTTCTCATCTCCTTTATCTCAATACATGTCAGCACCTATAATGTTTCCAACCACATACATAGAGCTTTATACCACTACACTTAAAAAATATTTGGATGTTACCCAATTGTTGTTGACCAAATAGATTAAAGGCACAACTACATTTCAAAAATCCATTTCATACAAAGGCTTGAGAAATAAAATAAGAACTTTTTTAGCTAGAAAGTGACAACACAAAATTGAGTTACCAATTTACCAATGTGTACCATATAATCATAATATCTTACCAACTCTTATTACACAAGTATTAGGTGACCAAGTGATGTCAAAATAAAATCAACTCATAGGTTTGTTGAATCAGGTTACAAAGGACTGGATGGATGCATAACACCTGTAAGAATTGTGAATATAGGGGTGTAACATAAATTCAAATATGGAGGTAATATGTAAAATTATTGAAGAATATGCTCATGTTTTAAAAAATGTTGTGCAACAAGCAATATAAATCACATAAGGGATGCTAAATTGGAAAAAAAAAACACCTTGATACCTCATTGGATGTTGTTCAACTAAAGTTAGTAATAACAGATAAATATAAAACTATAATGGATGATAAGACAACTAATTGTAATGTGATGAGCAATGCCCTCAAGTAATTATGGAATTAAGTGATGTCAACATGTAAAACTCCACGCATGCCAAAATGAGACTCTATACACTACGTTTATTATTCTACAAGTTCAAAGGCATGTAGATCAATTGGATTATTTGGTTCTATATATTTATCTCAAGCATCCAATGCTAAAACACCCATTACCATCACAAAGGATGAATATGTGCAGAACTTGATCTTAATCTAGATCATGTTGTACATAATGTTTACTATGATGTGGGAAGTGCTAATAGACTATAAGATGCTTAATCAAATTCTTTCACAAATTGATCCTTCAATTACTCAAATTATGGATGAGCATAAATTCATTCCCCTGTGGTAACTTCATCAAATCCTAGAAAATAAAAAGTTAACCATGAAGCCTAAATGAGACAACTAGAAATAATATCTCCCACTAATATATTCTACACAACTGAGCAATTCTTTCATATCACAAGACAAACTAGGACAACAATATCCTACTATGCATCAAATTCAAAGCATACCACCATCTATTTAGTAGGTACTGCACATTCTATTTTATAGTTTTCACAAGTTTCTCACAACTTTTTTAGGATAGCCTTAAACATTATAAGTGGGTCTAGGTTGGTTGAAAAATCATAAAGGGTAGCCACCTAGTTATGCTAGTCTATTGAAAACACAAAAGGGTGGTATGATAGTACACTATTATGATGAGAACACGAAAGGGTGGACAAGTAGTGCATAAAGGGTGAAAACTTGTAAACAACACTTGAAGTGACAACTATGACTCTTATTTATGTTTCATTCCTTCACCATCAAATTAGAGTATTTTGTTGTGATCTTGTCTCAAGAGAAGACAACAAATTAAGTTTAGGGAAGTGTTAGATGAAGAACAAGATTGTCTAAAATTACAAAGTATAGTTGATGAATACATGTGCGAGTTGATATACTTTTTCATTTGTATTATTTGATAGAATAGTAGTTGATATTAGAATGTGAAGAGTCCTTTATTTTTTATAAAGGAAAATGTTGAGAGATGAAGAGATAGCATCATTTAAAATATTATAAATAGTGCCTAGTTTTAATTCATAATGGTTTTGTACATGTGATAGAGATTACTATAATGTTCTAAATGGTTTTCTTATATTTCTTTTACTTGTGATCTATGTGCAATGATTATTATGGATTTTTTAATATGTTATTCAGATAATTTTATGTCGACTATTCTATATAGATTTATTTTGTTTGACTTCAAATAATAAGCGTGACTTAGACATTAATGGCATCATTCAATATGGATTACTAAATATTATCATGTTTTGTTATTAACTACATAAGTTATCACTATAAATATCATGTTTTGATTTATTTATATAAAATTTTCTAATGATGCATAACGTGGAGCATGAAACATGAAAATGAGTTAAATCATAATAAAAACATAATAATTGACTTAGATAAATCTAATGTATAAAAACTCTTATGGGTGGGCAATTATAGTTCCCTTTTACTATGTAATTCACTAAATATACAATCTATATCAAAATATGGCATTCATGGATATAAATTTCATTAGAACCCTATCCAAAGCTTGCATACAAGATTTATTTTAACTTTTTAGACACTTCACAAAACATTAAACATGGTTTAAACAAACATATATATCTAGGAATAAGGAGATAAAAATCACAAAGAATCAACTTTTAAACTATAATGTAAATATAATTTCAATACTTCTTGTTAGATTTTATGTTGTCTTATACCTTCAATATATGTTGTAATTATGCCCTTTATCCTTAGAACCCACTAAATATCTCAAATGAATCTTTTTAAGGAATTGAAAACATTTTCATCCATTCCCAGTCCAATTTTTTGTAACATGGAAAAAGAACCATTATATCAAAACTAAACATTAAGAAAATATTGAGGCAGTTTTAAATTTTTTATAATTGTATCATAATTGTCACCTAAAAAAACCAATAGTTACACAACCATCGATTTGTTTACATAAACACTACCTACACAAACTAGTAGTTCCATCATCTATGACAAACCTCTTAGCTCTAAGAATTTAAAGCTTCTGAATTCACCATTATGAGGATGTTTGGTTCATTTTCATACTATTTCTTAAACATGATCTTATATAAACTAATTTTTTAATTTTAAGTATCTTATATTACTATCTTATAAGCATGAATTACATAAACTGGGTAATGAACTAGAAAATTATCAAAAAAATAAAATTACCAATAGGAAAAGATTCTAAACAATAACCAGTATTGATTCATATTGAATGAATCAAATGACTAGAAACCATTCACAAATAAGCCTTAAATCAGAATTGGAGTTGACATGAAAAATTTAGAACTGTAAACGAAATAAAACTTGACCTATTTTTTTTACCATTGGTTATTCTTAATGACTTTCATATGCAAGCACACACAGTTATAAAATATTCAAAATGAAACTAAACTCTAAAATTAACCTATTAGACTAATTTCAATTAAATTCAATTTTTGGGTAGAAAAATATAATATTTTTAAATTTAGAAAAAAAAAAAAAATAATATTAAACTAAAAGTTTAGATCCCCATATGGTAATATTTGGACTCAAAAAATTACATATAACATTTCATAACCCAAATTGGGGGTTATGTAAGCATTCAAATTTTTGAGCAAGTTTTTTTGTCACAAATATAGGCTCAAAGAGACCTACCGATTAAAACTTATGGCCTCTAGAATTTCTTCCATGTTTTTTGTATCATTATCCTTGTGTTTAAAATAATTCAGCTCATACAAGTTGATCTGATTATGCTACTACAATTTATTCTTATCAATCTTCTTCAACTCCCATTTTGTAATCCAAGTGTTGACTTCCTATTTTAATCCTTCACATTATACTAAATACCTATCATATCTTCTTTGCCTTGTGTTTAACTATCTTCTTATTCAGAAACCTACACTATCTTTTCTTCCCTCTACTTTTATGCATATTGTTTCCAATCTTCTTCTTCATCTTCTTCACCTTCACCATATTTTACATGGAAATCATATAAATCTAAAAAGTTAAATAATTAATATATATCAAAATTATGTGGTAAACTCACCCCATAAGCATTGTCATTGATTTTATTCACAATTTTCCATGGTCCAATTTTCTTGTACTTCAAATTTTTATATGTGTCTTTCAAAAATCTCTCATTCCTAAAGTAACCATTACTAAAAATCCTTATTTAAATATTTTTGATCTTCTTCTGACATATATTTTTACTTTATAGTTCTCATTACTTTCTTGTAATTTTCTTCTGACTTAATGTAGTTATTGCATATGTTATACAAATGCTTCTACATCATCACTAACTCATTATAAAATTGGTAATTGTACCAAATCTAAAACACTCATAATATTTATCTCATAAACAATCTAACATTTCAATTTTTTTAATTGATCTATTCACTAAACTATTATATGAAAACTCATCTTTTGGTAAATCCAAGTCCCATTCCTTGGGATTCTCTCCAACTATGCATCTCAATACATTTCCCAAGCTTTTATTTACAACTTATATTTTTCCATATTGTTTGGGGTGATATGCACTACTGAATTGTAGCTTATTCCGCATCTTACTCCAAAAAGTCCTCCAAAAATGACTTATAAATTTTGTGTCCCTATTTAATGTAATGGTTTTTAGAACACCATGCGATCTCACAATATCCTTAAAAAATAATTATGCAATTCTAACAAAATCGTTGGTTTTATTAGATGAAACAAAATGATAAAACCTATCTACAATGAAAAAAACTAAATCCTTACCTCTCTATTTATTTGGTAAACCCAATAGAAAATCCACACCCAGATTTTTCCATAGTCTTCTTAGGACCAATAATGGCATGTATAACCATGTATTTTGTGCATGCACTTTTTCCACCTAACATGTTATTTACCTTGAAACATATCTTATCACATCTCTCTTCATCTTTGGATATAAATACTTCTTCTCCACCAAAGTTATTGCCTTTGTCTTACCAAAGTGTCCAACCAAACCAACACTATGTAATTGTCTTATTATATTGTTTCTTATAGATCCTATTGGAATACATAATTGTTTCCCTTTGAAGAGATAACCATCCTACCTAATATACTCTTCATAAACATTAATTGCATCATTTGTCAATGGATTCCTTCATTGTTCAACTATCATGGCAAAATCTATATTAGTATCATATACTTATTTAATAAATTCAAATCTAATTACTTCAATCATCATACTAGTTATCAACCCCACTTGCTTCCTCAAAGCATTAACTACCTAATTCTATTTTTGTTATTTATACTTTAACACAAAAGAATAACCTTTCAATAAATACCCCCATATTGTATGCCTATTGTTTAGCTTATTTTGAGTATCGATATACTCAAAAGTCTCACAATAAATAAATAAGATAAACTCCTTATGCACCAAGTAATGCCATCAATGTCTTAATGCTTATACAATAACATAAAATTCAACATCATACATAGAATGATTTGTTCTTACCTAATTTAATTTCCCACTAAAACATGTTATTAGCTTCTCTTCTTGACTTTCAATTCCCATAAACGAAACATCAAAATCAATATCAAAATTTTTGCTAATATATGGTCATTCTAAAATTGGCTTTGTGCAATTTTATTCTTCAACAACTCAAAGGTTTCTAAATCTTCCCTTGTCCATGAAAATTGTTTTCCTCTCATACAATTTGCTATTGGGTCAAAAGGACTAAGAAAATTATTAATAAAATTTCTATAAAAATATTGGTAAACCATGGAAACTTCTTACCTCTATGATTCTCTTTGGGATAATCCACTACAAAGTTATCTTTACATTTTCCTCATCCATTCTTACAAAACATGTGGAAACTACAAATCCCAAAAATACCACACTATTATGTATAAACCTTCACTTCTTTATATTAGAATGGAGCTTCTCTTCTTTTAACAATATTAATATAATTATTAAATGCTATAAGTAATCTTCTTTACTATTAATAAATATTAAAAAATTATCAAAATAAATTTCCATAAGTTTACCATTGTATTCCTATAGCATTGTGTTCATCACCCTCATAAATGTGTTGGGTGTTTTAGATAACCTAAATGGCAACACCATCCACTCATATAACCATCTCTAGTCTTGAATTTTGTTTTTCATTCATCTCCTTCATGAATTTGAATCTAATAGTATACACACCTTAGATCAATCTTTATAAAATATCTTACACCTACAAGAACATCCATCATATCATCTAAACAAGGTATATGAAACTAGTACTTTATTATACTTTTATTGATTACACTACTATCCCCACACATATTTCATGCTATATCTTTCTTTGGAGTTAGTAATGTTGGTGTTGCACATGGACTCATGTTCTCCCTTACTACACCCTTTTTCACCAATTTAATAACTTGATTATTCAATTATGCATTTTCTATTTTACTCACCTAATAAACTACTTGATTGGGTAGATATAGTTCTAGAATCAAATCATTATGATGCTTAATATCTCTATTTGATGGTAGATCATCAGGTATAACATATGCATATTCCTTCAACACTATTGTTGCTTTTGTTTGTATATGCACCACTTCAATTTCTTATTTCTGTACTACTAATGGATAGTCAAAACTTGTCATATTCATGTCTTTGATAAATTCTTTTGATGTCAGCATGATTTTATCCTATCCTTATATTTTAATAGGTAACAAAACTACCTTCATACGACCTTTCCATAAACTATTTGTGTTGTTTGATCCATCATGTACTAATTTTCTATCAAATTACCATTACCTTCCCAATAATGCATGACATTCATCCATTAGTATAGCATCGCATCATATTTCATCCTTATAATTTTTACATATTGAAAACATGATCAAATAAATTTCATCTATTTTAACTTCATTCAATTTCTTAAACCATGATATATGATAGGGAGTGGGATTTTTTTCACACTGAAAACCTAGTTTAATAATCATATCTTTAGAAGCCATATTTTCACAACTACAACCATCTATAATTACCTTGTATATATTACCTCTTGAATTACACATTATTAAACATATATTTTTTCATAACCACACATCACCACCTTATTTTTTTTCATATGTTCTTTCTTTGGTAAAATCATTGTTCTTCTCATCATGAGATTTTGTCAAATATTTTTTGTTACAACTTTAGTATTTTGCTCTTTTATTTCAGTGTCAATTAAATTCACTCTTGGGAGATCCTCTTACCTTATTTTTTGATATTTTTAATGTCAACACTCAAATTATATATGGCCTTATTAGCCAAATCTATAACAAATACAAAACACAAATTGATTTGGAAACCATCCTCTAACACCACTATAGTTTTGCCCTCTCTAAAATCCTCTTCCTCTTTGTTGGTTTTGAAACCCTTGTCTTTTATCTTCTTATTTTTATGGGCCATTTTATTATTCTCCTATAGTGGTATTAAACCCACTTCCACCAGTATTAAATCCACCTCACACCCTTATTGGAGGAGATTTTCCTCTTATTGTCCTAGTAGATGTTCTTCTAAAATTCTATCTATTTTCTTTTTCTTCTACCTTTAAAGCTAACTTAGAAACTTTCTCCATACAAAGTATTATATGCATTCTTAATTCATATTTAATATATAATGTCAAACCATTTACATACTATACAACCATCTTCTCTTTTGCCTCATCATGTTGCACACATATGGAAATATTGTAAAACTATTTGTATAATCTTTTATAATATGGGCATTTTGTCTCAAACTTTTAAAACTTATCTATAGGGTCTATTCATAATCCATAGGAAGAAATTTATCCCTTAGCTTCAACTCCATATTTTTCCATAATTTGATTTTTTCTTTACCCTTTATCTAACTTTATTTATGCTAGTCATCCCACTAAATAATTGCATGACCCTTTATTTCCATGAATGCAAACTTTACCTTCTTTTCTTCTCTCATAGTTATTCATTTGAAAAATCCATGTTTTTCATCCAATCTATCAACTCCTCTAGTTTTAAACTTCCTTCATAATCTAGAATGTCAACTTTCATTCCATACCTTTTTCTAAATCTCTAACGATCCTCTCTTCCAATTGTGGTGGTTACTCTTTTTTCTCCTCCACTTACAAAATATCCTCTTCATGTTCCATGTCATTTTTTATATCATCTTTTTCTCTTATTCATATTTGATTTGTAATGATATTGGTTGATTTTTCTACTTTCCTCTGTAGATCTTATGTAGTACAATTTATTTGAGTGATTCTTCCTCATCCTCTCACCATCTCTTACACGTCCAAGATTTTAACTTGAACTGATACCAAATATGAACTAGAATACTATGAAGATAATAAAATTACCAACAAGCAAAGATTCTGAATAATAACCAGTATTGATTTGTATTGAATGAATCAAATAATAATAAATGATGTATAAATAAGCCTCAACTTAGAATTGGAGTTGACATGAAAACTTCACAAGTATAAAAATAAACTCTAAAAATAATAAAAATTTCTTTTCTATTTTTAATAGATACTATTTTTAGTAACTTTTGCATGCAAGTGCATGTAAATATAAAAATACCAAAAATTAAACTAAATTATATAATTAACCTATCGTATGAATTTCAACTAAAGTTGAAGTTTAGTTACAAAAATAAATAGATTATAAATTAACAAAGAAAACCTAAAAATAATTTTAAACTAAATGTTTAGACCCCCAAATTGTCATGTTTGGCCTCTGAAAAATATCTAAAATGTCCCATAATTGCAAGGGTGGGTTTTGGTGGGATTGAAATTTTTGAGCTGGAGATTTTGGTAGGAAGATGGACTCATATGGAGCTACAGATCAAATGTTACGGCCTCCATAAGTTATCCCATATTTTATACATCATCAAGTATAGTGAACACATCTTTCAAGATTATAAAATACATTAGATACATACTTTTTATTAGCTAAAGCTATAAAATTATGGTTTTCTATATGTTTCTACCTATACCAGAAGTCTCCATAGACACTCAAAGACAATTTATCAAATTGATAATTCTCCATTAGGTTATCTTAGAAACATTTCATGGGTTCACCATTACATAAAATAGCAAAGAGTCAATTATAAATATAAATATATCCTAAGATTATACTCATCTAACAACATATTGGAATGTCCTATCAAAATTAAGAAATACACTAACACTCTTTTAATACATTATCAAGAAGGTATACAAATATTAATATCGATTAAAATAGAAGCTCTAGAGTTAGGTTTGAGTACACAAAATGTCAAATTTTCATGGTTCCAAATGCCGAAAGCCAAAAATTGCATTGCCTTATAAATTTATCATGATTTTGAACACACACATATAGGTGGGAGAGTAAAATTTGGTTCTATCCCTCTTTGGAGTAATGGAATGTGGAAAATATTTAGTTACTTATCAGTTATTAGTTAGGACTATCCAATCCCACATAATAACTCATTTTTCAAGGGTCATATTATCGACAAAAGTGTGATTAAGATTTCAAATGAAAGAGAAGAAAAAATATCAATGCACATGACTAGATGAAAGTGAACACACATGCCACATATATAGATGCATAAAAGGATATGAGGGATCATAAAGCTTCACAACATATAAGGACACAATTTTGAGAATTATGATAGTACCAATCATTAAAGGGGTCTCACTATTACTGGTAGCATCCAAGAAGGTTTTGAGATACAAATTTTTATCTAAATAGTGACATAGTACATATAAAGCATTATTAGTACTATTAATAACTATTGTGATTGAAAAATAAAAAACATAAGCTAAGTAATCTTTCTCATTTACCTTGTCAAATTCAAATATTCTATGCTAAATATCAATGTATCTATTTCTAAATTAAAGCTAGAGTATTATTGCTCTATTTTACACAATCCAAATTATTAGTTATTTTAATTCATTTATATCACATCAATTTAAAATAATTAAAACATGTCTATTTTTATTAATTATTTTATAGTATAATTAATAATTTTTTAAAGTTAAAAAATGATTCATAATTGGACTTTTTTAAGGCAATGAGACATTTATTTCATGAGGTGGATGTTGGAATTGATGATAATCATGTTGTAGATGATGATGACATCAATGTGTAAATTGGTGTTGTAGGAGGATGGGATGAGAATGCTAATTAGAAAGAGCAAAAGTGTTGTGTAATGGGTTTTACACCTTTAATATATATAATAAACTATAGTTGAAATTTTTCATTTTATTTATGAAGGTAATTGTGTGAAAATTTTAAGTATAATCAAGGCTTATTTAATGTTCATAGCTGGTGAGAGTTCAAAATTTCTTTCGAATACTTTAAAAAAATATTTTTATTTATTTTATTTTATTTTTTAATATGTTGATATATAAATTTAATAGATATTTCAATTGTAAATATTAGGCATTCTAAAAAATATTAATTTTAGTGTATGTTTAATAATTATTACAATTGTATCTGTGTGTGTGTGTGTGTGTGTGTGTGTGTGTACGCGCGTGAGAGTGTGTGTAGAAAAATAGGCCAACCTTCTGGAGGCCATAATTTATGATTCATAGATCTATTTGAGCTCTTACATGCTCCAAAATGTCCATCTCAAAAATTTCATTGCTTTCTTAGGAAGTATACCTATCTAGGGATATTTTTGATATTTTTTGGAGGCCATAACATGATCATCTGAGGGTCCAAAAATGTAATTTAATTATTTTTTTGAGATTTTTCTATTTTTTAAAATTGTATACTTTTATGATTAGATGTTGAATTTAGTCCAATATTCTAATTATAGTGTTTATGATGTTTTAAGATATTTCAAGAGATGCACACTCTTGCATGCAAAACTTACTATAAATAACAACTGCTAAAAATAGATGTATTGTTTCAATATCTTGGCCTATTGAAAATTTTATTTATCTTAATATTTTTTGGTTTCATTATATATTTGTGTCATGATTTATTTAGATTTTTAAAGAATATATATATATATATATATATATATATATATATATATATATATATATATATATATATATATATATATATATACTTAAAAGTAAATTTAAATAAAAAATTAAATACATACATACATACATACATACATACATACATACATATATACATGTATATATGTATATATGTATGTTACACACACACACACACACACACACACACACACACACACACACACACACACACACACACACACACACACACACACACACACACACATCATGACACAACTACACGACTTTTGAATTTTTGTTGTAAAACATGATTTCTAAATCACGAAACATGTTTTTCTTGTCGAAAAAATCAAAATGCAAATTTATCCCACACAATAAGATTGGAAATCTTGATAAAAAAAATGTTTGACACAAAGTGCATCAACCACAAATCTTCCATATATGCCTCTAAAGCTATCTCTAAACTTGTTGTTGACAACGTTTTTTATATTGTTAATTTTGCCTAGTTTTGTCACAAAAAGGTGTCAAAACAACATGAAATTATAGTAGAGCCACTTTATTTCTAGCTACAACAATTTTTTCTAAAACATTCATTGCTGAATGTGATTTTTTTGGGTATGGCATGGATGGGGAAATCATGAAAGAAGGAATAACTATTATAATTGAGAGTTTTTGAATCAAGGGTAAGAATTTTTTGAAGCACATTGATGAGAAGAAAATAATGACCATCCTTCATGCATTCAAACAATATAGATCATAGTTGATGGAAATAAATTGTGAGGTGAAGATATATCATTATAGTCTCAAATACTTCTTAAAACAAAGGTTATCATTAGAAGAACAACAAAAAGTGGGATAAAAGAAAATTGGGATGTGAGTTTTAGATCATCTACAAAAAAGGAAAGGATAATATATTAGTTGAAGCACTATATAGGATTGATGAATCTAAAAAATCACTATTGTGTGTAATATCCCTATTAAAAAAATATTTCATAGATTAGGCAAGATCAAAATGAATGAATGACACAAATACAAAAAATCTCATTTAGGATCTCTAACAGGGTCTCAGCATGTTATATAAAATTCTATGGAAAGGGAATGCTCTATGCTATAAGGAATATCTATATATGTGCAAGAACTCAATCTTAAGAATATGCTTTTTTAAAATGACATGTTTCCCCAGTAGGTGGGAACTCAAATTTATTGAATAATTATCATATAATCAAGAAGGAATTCTTTTGGGAAGGGATCAAAATGGAAGAATATAAATTTTTTCTTAAATGTTTTTTTTTTTTTATAAAACTAAGAATGATACAATCAAAATCTTAGGTCTTCTACAACCGGTATCTATTCCTAATCAAACCTTGGAGGAGGTTTCCATGTATTTCATCACAGGTTTTCAGAAGTCTAAATGGAAAAATATCATCATGGTTGTTGTAGATAAACTCAAAAAATATGTCCTTTCGTGTCTTGTCACATCCTTTGTAAAAATTATTGCAATATAATATCTCATAGATACATTTCATAAGCTACATGGGAACCTAAAGATCATGGTAAGTGATCATGATTCTATATTTACTAATAATTTTTTGGATTGAGTTATTCTCATACTTGGGTACTCAAATTGGTGTACAGCTCACCATTTTACCCCAATCTAATAAAAAACTTTATGTGGTCAATATGTTCTTGGAAAAATATCTTTAATTTTTTGCATCAAATAAATATGAATCATCGTTTAAATGTTGCCATTAGACAAATAACAATATAATACTAATTTCCATGCCTTATCCAAATTGTCTCCATTTTTTGCATTGTATGGGTATCATCCACCATCTATAACCTCATCCTTGAGGTTTCAATGAAAAGTTTGTGAAGTAAACAACACATCCAACACTAGTGGGATGTACCCTATATTCTTAAAGAGAACTTGGTAACGACACATAATTGAATGAAGCAACAAGGTAACCAACATTGGACTAAAATATATTTTGAATTATTAGGTGATTGGGTTTTTGTGCAATAATAATTATACAATTAAATGACCTTGAAACAACATAAGACTGATAACAAAATTTCACCAAACTATTGTGAACCTTATTAGGGCTTTCAAAAGATAAGCATATAGCATAATAGCTAGATAACTCACTCAAAAAAAGTACATCTAGTCTTCCATTTTGTCTACTTGAAGAAGGTCATGGGACAAATATATTAAACATAGATAAATTTACAAAACTTAATGAGGAAGACCAATATGTTTTAGACCCTGAGGATATCCTCTAAACACCTACAAAGAGGTTGTGAATGATGTTGATTGCAGATGGCTTGATCAAGAGGAAGATTCTAGCTAAGGATTATGTAACACGTGAGGATGAAGTGTTCTTCCAAAATCATCAAATAATCATCAATGTTGAGGAGAATGTTGGTTTGAAGATAAGGGGCATGTTATGCCCATAACCACTAGCATGTATTTTGATATGTGTGGTCAACTTATGGCTAGCATAACCTTTTACTTAGTCATATGATAATGTATGTGTCTTCATTGATAGTAATTTCAGTTTATTAATATATATAGCATAAGTAGAATATATGTAGCACATAACTATTAGTGTTAGAGGATAATATTACAAATTATGATCTTATTTCAAAATGGTGGAGATTATTGTCTCAAAAAAGCTCAATAATATATTTCTAATATTTTACTATGATATCAATCAAATATAAGCTCTGTTTTATTCTTCTCTTATTATTGTGATTCATTATTTTTATTATACTCCTAATTTTTATATTTCCATCTGTTATTATATTTTTATTATATCTATCTAACTAATTTTACTATAAATTATTATTTTAATAAAATAAAATTATATATATATATATATATATATATATATATATATATAATTATATAATCATAAAATAAATGAACCACTTAACACAAAATATTATAATTATTATTTTTTAATTTTTTTAACGATGATTTCAAATTCATAGCAACAATTTCAATGTATAATGAATAAATATATCTAATTTACCGACATTTTTAAGTTTATGAAGTAATACCAGAGGAGAGTGCAAAGCCCAAAACGTAAACATATTCATTAAAAAACAATCAACCATTATTTAATTTTTTTCCTGCGACTTTTCCGCGTAAGTAAATAAGTAAATATATATATATATATATATATATATATATAAACTAAACCTGACTTATGTATTCAACCTTGTAATACGGACTTTGATCCTGACCAATTGTGGTGGAAAGCAATTATCAATACCGAGTGACAGAACCATGAATTTTCTATAGGAAAAAGTACTCAATGAGTCATAATATGGCTGTTTAAAGTGAAAGACCATGCTACGAATCATGCCGCCTATATTCTAGTCACTGTTTCATTGCTACTTTTGCCATATGTTTCTATGAATGTCCATTGCCAGCTTCCCAATAAAAGTGTTTTGCCGACACGCAGAACCAAACCTGCTACAGTTGTAAACGAAATTTTATTTTATAAATATTTTCTCCACTTGAAAGTGGCCTTTATGCTCACAATATTTCAAATGGGAGTCACGTGTGGAAAAGCATTAATGATTTCATTTTTATCAGTCCCAAATTAATCATGTCATCTCTTTTTCTCATCTTACCGGCACTCATTGGCCACGTCTCTAATTGGACTTTATCCTTACATCAGCTAACAAACAATCAAGGTTCTTGCTTGAAAATTGACTCCAAGGGCAGGTTTAGGTGCAACATGGATGGAGTAAAATACATATATTTTTTCTTTGGTTTAGTAATTATGATTTATTATTAACAATATTAATTAAGTTATTATTATTAATATTAATTGAATTACAATTTCTAATAGTTTGTTAGTAATATGGATGCGCTGAATTTAATATAGATATTTTTTAATTTGATGTAATAATTAGTATTTATTATTATCTATATTAATTAGATTACAATTTTTTATTATTTAATAGAGATTCACTTTTAAATATATATTAATGTGTTACTATTTATTTTTAATATAATTTTTCAATTATTTTTTATTTGATATTCTTAACATATTACATAACTTAATTTATGTGTGTTGGGAAAATACGGAAGCACACAATTGATTACCAAATACAAGCAATTTACATGCGGAATTAACCAGAATCACAAGTAATTAGAATTCTGAAATAACACAGAATATGAGAGACAATACACAACTTGTATTAAAACTCTTCCAGAAGGAAATACAACAAAGAAAATTGCCACAGTTCTTCTTCCTTACACACCTCTAGGGCTCCCACACCTCTAGGGCATAAACAATAAATCTTCCCTCAAAGCTCTCTCTATTACGGTTTCAACACACAACTCAAACACAGAGTTGGTGTTCACCTCTAACCAGTCAGTGTCCACTACTGCCAGTACTCCAGTGCTCCACGCACACCACAAGTGCTCCACACACTCCACAAGTACACAATCGTACTTCAAGTAGATCTCTCCTGAACTGCAACAACCTGCAACCTAACTGATCTTACTTATGGAAGGAACTAACTTGCCTTCCTCTTTGGTCTGTCTGAGTACACAATGTACTCCAAGTAGATCCCACCTGATTCTACTCCTTGTTGTGTTGTTGTCCTCCCTAATCTTGCACACCTGCAAATCAATCTGGTTCTGCACACCTACAAACCTGGATCATATACACACATACACCTGCAGATCAATGAGCTTACTTACCATGTAGATCTCCTAATGTATCCATGCACACCTGCTGACGAAGATCCTACACACTTTAAGAATCCTACTGATTCTCCAAAACTAGCACCCACACTTGGTACTGCTGTGGAACTAGGAGGAACACCCTTGCTCACCTCACACACAGAAGGAGCTAACTTTGCTCAACTCAAACCAGAACACCTTACAATACAACCCATGAGTCTATTATATAGATCTCATACAAACAATAATTAGACACTTAATTAAAATAATTAGATCCACAGCTTCTAGTCTAAATTTGGCTCTTGACATGTAAACACTTGATTCATTAACTAACTACCCATAACACTCATAGTTCAAACCACACAGGTGACCGATGTCAGTCCCTGTCTGCCTGGAGGTGATCGACATCGACTGATATCTAACCAACATCGGTTGCTCTTCTATCTAATCTTATCGACGTCGGTTGGCCTGACCGACACCGGTGTTTGTGACACTTTAGCAACTCCTCTAGCAACCTCCTCTTTGTTTGCATCAGTGAAGCATTTAGCTCTACAACCTAACAATCTCCCACTTGGAGATAAATAGTTGCACTGTACCTGTACCCCATCTAATCTATTTTTTGGCTTGTATCCCTCTTCAAGCTCAATCTTGAAGACCACTCACCACAAAATCTGTGGTGCATCACTTGTCATCTGAGTACCCTACCATATTCAAACCTACAAATCCATGTAGTGAAGTCCTGACCCTACATAGCATGAATCCCTGTTGTTGGTCCCTCTCAAATACCTGAGAACCCACTTTCCTAAATTGGCTCCTAACTCTGTGACAACACTCACTGCTTGGGCAAACTCAGGTCTATACCAGACCTCATGCAATTTTGGACACTGAACTGTCTAGCCCTTAGTGTGCTCTGATTCTGCATCCTGAACCTTACCAACACCTGATTCACATTAGCTCCCACTGGAGACAAAATCAACCTGTGATCTCCATGTCTCTCATGCTAAAGAATTTTCTTGCTTCAAATTCTTCATGACATGCCACTGAACTAACCTTACCCTTAGCTCAACAAAACCCTGTATGTACAAACCTGTTAGCTAGCATACCATCCACATACGATAACAAGATAATGTCGCGACTCATCATCCCCCTAGTAAGACAAACACAATGTTTATGCTGATATTGACTAAAGCCATGCTTTATCATCCACCTGTCAAACTTGTACCACTGTCTTGCAACTTCTTCAAGACCATATATATCAACCTAGAAATAACATGTTCTTCGCGAACAGTTTCTACACGGCCTAGAAATGAACCTTGAAAATGCCATTAAACATTTGTCTGATTCAAGTCTTAAGGTAAAACATGTGTTTAACAAGCAAAACTATGTGAGATTGGAATTTTATTAGAGCTTTTCAAGTCATGATCAATAGATCTTTGAACGTACCAAAAGTTTGGTTCCTTTCTTGAGCACTGCCTCTAAAATGGGTAGATCTCTCACCTTGATGAGCTCCAATATGAAGAGCAATCCATATTTTACATGCACCATTACAAGTGTCCTGTTTCGCTCCCAGAATCATCGCCATTGTTAGTTGTGTTTTTTAATCACCAACAGAAGCAGATTTGAAAGCTAAATACCAATAATGGAAATCATGTAAAGGAGTAATTATAAACAACAACATACTAATGAAGTGAAGAAAGATTAACAATAATTACAATGGAATCTCCATTAACAAATGACCATGTTGTTCAATTCCATGGTTAGGCCATATAATACATTATCATTCATATACTTGCTAACTTCTTCCTTTTAAATATTTTTCTTGTTTGATTATATAACTGAAAGTAAAATATTTTTGTCTTTCTCCATGTCTATTCAGATTCTAGATGGATTTTGGTTTGTCTTTACATAATACATGGCTTTTTTTAATTTTCAATAATGAAAAATTATATTAAATTCAATTAAAATTATGCATATGTTAACATAAGTTATCACCCTTAAGTAAGAGCTAATAACCAAAGCTTACATTGTTTTCTTCATTCACTACCTCCTTGTTGTCTTGATTCTCCTTTTATGTACCATATACAAAGGTCAATGAAACAAATATTGGGAGGGGTAAACACGGGAACTTGTTATGACACTGATGGGAGCCCAATTTCCACATTGTGATGAAGGAAGAAAGTACATTTGTGGTAAACACTAACAAATTTGACAATGAGAGTACAAGCGTAAGTTTATTGGTGGTTCTCCATGGAGTTTTATCCATTTTAGGTGAAGAGGAAACCACATGAGCAATAATGTAGGAATAATTACATCCAAATAAAATAAAAAAATTAGTAGATGGGCCACCTCCAGTGCCACCTTGTTGGTATATACTTAAATATATATAAACATATCTTAAATCACTATAGCCTTGTTATATGTAGATAATTGATTTTTATCTGTAGATTTAGATAAAATAACTAAATTTATTACCTTGTAAATAAAAAAATGAATTCCACATAAAAACTTGTTATGCCCTAACATACACACCCCATTTTAAAATTCAAAAGGGGGCCCAATATTAATTGAATATTCTTATTGGAGGTGTTACAAACCTTAGAAGTCTACAACATTGATTTTGAAAAACATAAGCTTGAGGTTATTTCCTAGGTATTCAATATGTTTCAATGTTATAATACAAAGAATCAATGTTTCGAGTAAGCCATATTACATGACTTAACATTTTTCTTTGATTTTAATTTAACTCAAATCTTATGCACATGTCAAATTTTTGATTTAAAATATATCCTGGTTGATGTGTTGTGTTCTAGCTTATTGTTTGCCTATGTTTTACCTTGAATAGGCTATTCCATGTCTAAGTGTTTCTAGGGACATCTTTGGCTCCTATACTCTTGCCACATAGCATCATTTCACTTACTCAGACCCCAATTGAAGAGCACAAGCCACCCGAGCATGCAGATCATCAAGATCTTACCAGGCATCACCCTCCCACTAATCTAAAATCTCTTAGATATTTTTATAGAGTAAGAAGCCTAACTATCTTCTGAAACAACGAGATTCATCCATATGTCATCATCTAGCAAATCCAAAGGTGATATCAACAAAGTTCCTTATACTATTATTCTAATCATGCAAAACAATGAGAGTAATGAACTTGAATGCTATCAAGATAGTACAATTAACAATAGGCAATATGTTTAAAATAATAGCCTATATTTATTCATATTAATAGATTCAAATAATTACAAACCATGCATAAATAAGCCTAACCTCAGAATTGGAGTTGACATGTAAAAATTTGAAACTCTAAAAATAATAAAAATCAACCTGTTATTTTTAGTAGCTTCTATTTTTAATAAGTCTTAAATGTAAGTGCATGTATCTCTAAAAATATCTAAAAATGAAGTAACCATTAAAATTAACCTATTGTACAAATATCAACTAAAGTTCAAATCTAGTTAATAAAATAGAAAAAAATTAAAATTAGAAAAATAATATTATATTGTAATTTTAGACCATTATATCGTCATTTATGCCCTTTGATAAAATATCAAAATATCCCATAACTAGAAGCACCGATTACAACTACATTTAACTTTTTAGTATAGTCATTTTAGCATGAAGATGGGATCAAATGGAGATATGAATCAACATTTATGGACTCCATAAGTTAAGCCTCTCTTTCTACATCAAATATCCATCCGTGTGTCATCATCTCACTAACTCAAATGAGTCTTAGTTACTGATAATGCATTTTACACTCTGGGAAACTGTATCATTGGTATTCTAGCAAATGTCATCATACCACTAACTCGTAGGAGGATCAATTCATGATAATGACTTTTACACTTCAGGCAAGTGGATCAATAAGATCCTATGATGTGTCAACATCATGATAACCTATGACTAGAAGAATGAAGTATATAGGTTAGAGCTCAGTTAAAAGCAGAGCAACAAATCTAAAAATGTGTCCCTTAGTTACATTGAATAACAAATACATTGATGCCAAGCCCAAAACTATAGAAAAGGAACATCTATCATATTATGTTGACAAAGCACCTAAGAGCAATTACAATAAGCCACATAGAAATAAAGTTTGTAGAAACTGGCATTACAAAAATCAAAATTGAAATGAGAAAAGTAGACATGAAATGGGGTGAAAGTCATTATTGCCATTAATTCACATGATTTGGTGACTTAATGCATTCAATTCTCAAAATTAACAAATTTTAAAGCAATATAATTTACTTTTCCATAATTTATTTGATCATGTTGCCCCCTAGCTAAAAAGTGTAAAATGTAAATTTAAAGCTCTATTATAACCAAGATATTTTAGACTCTCCAGATAGAAAGCATACTTCTACCTAAGTTTAAATGGCCTTGTCATCTCACACCCCTCCTCCTTGTGCATATTTAATTGTTGGGCCAAATAAATATACAAACACAATGTTTGATTCAATAGTTCTCAACCATGATATCAAACATTAGTCAATCATCTGGGATGAGGTTGATGCTTTGGTGCCATATAGTACAAAATACCAACTTCTGATTTTCACATAGAGATATAAAGATTAGTTTTTGGAGATAAAGGTAGTCATCCTACATAATGTTCTAGCCAAGCCACAGGTAATGATCTACATTGACTTAGTATTTGATTTATTTTTAAATCTAAAAATATCTTGAAAAATATTACATTTCAGACTTAGCAATACTCTTGTAGTATACATAAACATATATGTGTTTGAAATGTGCTAGAGGTTCCCTCTTCCAAAGATGACTTATAGGTAAGACATGGTCAATTTATGTCTCTGTACAAAAAAACATAGATACTAAATTATAACAATGGGCTAGAAACCCAAATAACTTTGTGCTTCAAGGACCTGCTTCTACTGTTCACATATCCACCTTTAGACTAGGGGTAAGGAGTTCTGTGGATTTATAAAATATAATGTATGGTTTGTCAAGAATTTATTATTTTGATGAGGTATGTATCCAATTGTTTTATATCACCTTAACTTTCAACAAAATCATCAGATTGGGAGAAATAATCAACAATAATTTAATTTAGCGAGTCACCAATCTAGGGAGATCACATGATGGAAAATTCTAAATGAAGTCCTATTTTTTATATGTTGTGATTACAATAATACTTTCAACTTATGAATAACCCTTGAAAACATATATAGAATATCCCCAAAAAATCATTTGTGATGAATTCAACATCTTCCATGTTCGCAGCTTTAGGAACCATTTGAAAAGGTTGATAGAGACCTTTTATATTATGGTGTATTAGGATATTTATGGAAAGAACCTGCCTAGAAAATCAAATCCTGTAAAGAAAACTATTCAAAAAATTGGTGATTACTAGTTTTATCCTAAGTGTCCATTATTAGGATAGAGGTACTAAGGCACACCTTATGTACCTACCACAAATGATTCATAAAAAAGTGGCTAAGAAATAAATTATTGATCAATTGAATGGTAGTGTTAATGTTGAGTTTCAAAAGACTAAGTAATCAAATTTTCAGCCAACCCCTCTCAACTTTGGGTAACTCTAATATATGAGGTCAGAACACTTTCAATCTACAAGAAAAATCAAGATGCATTATGGATTAGATGCACAATGTTTATACATTGGGAACCTCGGAAGAACATCAATGGACATATAAATAAATATGAGAAGAAGATAATAATCAATTATGGGTGCCAATATTAAAACCATGATTTTATATTTATGAATGTTAAATATGACACTAAAGTGGGTACAAGGATGCACATAGTAAATATGTCAATGATTATATCCCAACAGATCCAAAATGATCCTAATATTATTGAGTAATATTCCAAGAGGATCATAAGAGAACAATGCATTTCTACACCAATTCATGTGCCTCCTCCTCAAATAGTAATAGATATATGTAAGAAAATTTTAGCCCATTTGGGGAAGTAGATGTTGAATACAAAGTTGAGACTACCCTGAGCTCCCATGCACATTCAATTTTTACTCCCTCTCTTAAGCATAAAAATAGCATAGAGGAGAAACATACAAGTCCTAGTGGAGTAGTTGGGTTATTCTTTGTGTTACTTATGCCTCCAATAACCATATTACATCTAGTAAGTCTTCCTACTTTCCTCTCTTAGATTTATAATGTTTTTGCTCATGGGTGACCCCATGTTATAACAACATGATCAATGGTACTACCTAAGTCTCTTGGGTAATCATATTCACCTACTATAATTCCGTCAGTGGTTACTACCATTCCCACTACACTACCACCTACTACCACTAACCTTCATATCTCACTCTACTTTATAGAGGGCCAACCCTTATTATTGATAAGCCTCACATTACTTATAAGATAAATCCAAAGTCTCCTCCAATCCAACCCCAAATGTGGATGTAAAGGATAAACATACATAAGTTTTACAAGAAGAAGGATATAAAAAAGGGGTTGATAGAGATCAAACATTAATGAAATATATGATTATAAAGAAGAAAATAAATGAAGGGTAACTGAAGAAATAAATGGAATCATTTAATGAAACAATGGAGGAATATGAAGAAGATTTGTGGATGATTAAAGAATGAGGTAGAGTCAAGATGTAAACCTCAATGGCCACCGAGCTATTGTTGGACAAAGAGGAAGATATGTAAGGTGTGGTAGATTCGAAAATGCAAACTTCAGTATAGGGTCCATGATTGACCACATCCACATGCTCTTCATCTCAAGCTACCATAGTGATAACTATAGCAATAATTATCCCATCTATCTCCTCCTAGAGTGTAAGTATAAGAATTCCCCATTCTTTGATAACATTTTCAATTTTTGCTACTAAAATCTATTTAATAGTGGCTACTCATTATTTATATTATTTAAGCCCAAAAAATAAGCTCCAAGTAGAGAAAATGCCAATTTTGCTAGCTATAGTCCAACATCATATGATTTTAGATTTTCCTCCCCCTAAACAACCTGTTATGAGTTTTCTTAATTTTCATATTACCATTGGGGTTGCTTACACATATATCACTATTTACATTCTAAATTTAATTATGACCCCAATGATGTATTCATTCTTTAGTGGAACTAGTCCTTAGTCCCCTAGGACAACAAAGAATGTACATTTTGAAATTCTAGTATCCACTTACATTTTTTTAATATAGGCCACACCCCTATGTCATCTACATAGTTTGGAATGCTTATTCTCCAAGATTTCTAGATAGATTCCCCTACAATTTTAGTGATTAAGGTATTAGAGAAAGCTAATTCTATATCATCGATACCCCAATATAAAATAAAGTTACTATATGAAAAAATGATATACCCCCTTTACCTCAATTGTAGACATATTTTTATACAACAATGCACCCTCCAAGACAATCTCCTTATTCTAATCCTACAGTCACAGAGCATGTTAAGCAAAAAAATACATTGAATATCTTCTCATAAATTCAACAATTACATTAATAGGAAATAGGTAGATAAGACCTTGTGATTATCGATTAACCAAAAATATAGTTCCATTTTGACAAAAAAATAATAATAAATACCTTGAGGATGGTCAAATAGGATTATTTTGGTTGTAGAGAGAGAGAAGGTCAAATTTGAACTAAGAGAATATACATTTTCTATGATAAAAAAAGTAAAATAAATCCTTCAGACCTGAATAGATATAGGGAGGATCCCTATAGTTTTTTAGATGCTACCGTGGTGTAATAAAATAGATGTTGAAGAGCTATGACCAGTCTATACAAAGGCTATGAAAGAAGATCTCAATTCAATATATAAAAGAGATTATATATAATGTACAGGGTATATATAAAAAAATATACACTATTCAATTAATATGTTTTTTCAAAATCTACATCCCAATCTAAGTGGGGGGATATAATTTAATTATTTAACAAAATGAATTATATGGATGGTGTTGATGGTAAAAAATCTCATGTCAATAAATCAACTCTTTTGCATATCTTGAAGGTTAAGGTGAAGTCATGTCGGTCTAATAGTAAGGGTCATAGGAATAAATGTGATTCTAAAGATGCATAAAATGGATTTCTAAATGATCTAAGAAAAGGAGTAAGATAAATAAATTACAATTCTCAATTAATAGTCGTAAGTAAAATATCACTTGAAATATCAAATAAGGAACTAGATTGCAATTAGATAATCTAACCTAGTGGACATAAAAATCCTATGAATTAGACAATCTCTTGAAGTAAATATTTATGATTCTTATCATTTTGTTTTAATCAATTATTTACAACACTTTTATCTCTCTTTAGATTCAAAAAAAATATAAAGAAAATAAATTAGAAAAACCTAAAAGACATGTAAAATAACTAAAAATGAATATCAAGCAATGAAATAGAAATAAATAATAATAACTGAAGAACTAAAAAAATATTCTAATAATAAAAGAACTTAATCTAGGAATTATAATTAACTAAGGTGAAACTAAAATATGTAACTAAAACAACTTAACTTAATATAATATTAACTTATAGGGTGAAAGTAAAAAACATAAATCTAACTAAACAAGGTTTAATCAGATTAATATCTAATATAGTTCGATCATCTAATTAAGAAACGAATGTACTAACCTAAGAACATAGATAAAATATAACTAAACAAACTAAAAGTGTATAATAGAAGACTATCTATAAAAAAATAAAACCTATTTATAAAAGTTAAAATATCTAAATAAACTATGAAATTAAATAAAAATGAATTTAAAACTTAAATTAATAGCAGATGATAAAGTCTAAAATAAATAAAGAAATAACAAAACATGAAGATAAAAATAATTAATTAATTAAAAGAGAATATGAATAATGAAAATGAAAAGAGTGGCGAATCTATGTTTGTCTAAGAAATAAAAAATAAAACATAAATTAAATATAATAGAAAATGGAAAAAGAATGTGATTCTTAAATAGTGTCATCTTAACAAAAAAATGAAAATATTTTTATTGAGAAACAACTGTAGTATAAATTCTCTCCAATAAGATAATCATTTACAATTGAAAGATCAATAGAAGTCAAAAAAACGTGATGTATTCATCATTGTTTGAGTCAAATATTCAATGATCTGCACATATGAATGCATAATTATAATTATCATAAGATATTAGGATTCATAGACTTCAAATAATCAGTTTATAAACAAAAAATGAAACTTGGATATATCTACATTAGAAAATTGGGTCACTTAATTGTCAAATAATCTATCTTTCGATTTATCTATAAATGACTATTTAATCTCAGAGATTATTTTCATAGATAAAGAACAAAATGAAACTTGAATAATTTTAGAGCTCTTCAATACCTATTGTATTACTCCTTCATGTTATGTCCTTTATCTATTTATAAAGTTAACTCACTTAGAGATAGTTACAAAATAATTTATAACTAACCTGTTAGTTAGTTTTAATTAACTATAATTAACTTTTAAAAGTCAATTAGTCAACTTATCATTAATATTTAAAAATGTATATTTTAATATGGTATAATTAGATCAAATGAATTAATTAATAGATCAAAAACAAACTCTAATAGGTGGGGGCCCTTTAATCATAAGAAGACAATCAAAATAAACATAAAAAATACATGACATCCATAGTGATCACAAGACATTAAATAAAATTAAAATACTTACAATGTCAAATACTATGAACATTTTGTAATATTTTAAATTAAAAAACATCTCAGTATGAATAAAACAATACCATTTAGATTAAAACTGACATAATTATCCATATATCCATATGTCAAAATATCAAATTTGTATAAACAGATAATTAAATAACAAGTTTTAAACATAACATTGTTTAAAATAAAATTCATTCATCAAAATATAAAACCAAATCAATCAAAGGAGCTCCCTTATTAGTGAAATATTTAGTATATTCTATTGATATAGTAAAAAACTCAATCAATTTGGTGACTTCTTCATCATCTACTTGTATCTTAATCTTTTTAATCATTCACATTATCAATGATGAAGTTATAGGGCTACTTAATGCTTTCCACTAGGAGGATTTAGCCTCTCATGCTCAGGTGAAAATAGTACCAAAAGATCAAGAGATAACTTATTACAATGTTCAATTCTATTTTCAAGTTTAGATGATGTAAACCTAGTATTAATTGGCTCAAGTGAATGAGGGTGTAGTTTTATCAGTTACATAACTACATTTTTAAGAAATGGGGGTGTTGGGGTGTTATTTTGGGTAGATAATACCATGCATATGTTGGGAATATTTACTTAAGGTACCTCATTCGTAAGGAAAATATATCCCAATTAATCTATCCAACCCTTTATTTCCTCAAAAACTTAAAGAGTTAGAAGATAATAGATTTAAAACACTCCAAAAAGTAGGATAAATGGCATCAAAATGTATGCACACCCATGTTCCTCGATTAAATAGCCTAGGGAAAATGTGTACAACCCTACACCTATGGAATATTTGGCCTCAATAACCACCCTATGAAGGGGTGTGCACACTATGTTGATATTCATTCTCACCCCATTCATTTCGAGTAGAATGATTTGAATTTAGTGTCGAACATGACATCCTATATACTAAAATAAATAAAATTTCAATCAAAATCAATAATAAATGTGTGTAAATTTCTTTCATGTTGATATAAATTATTATATGTTTTGAAAACCTCAAAATTAAACAAACCACATATATTCTAAATACCAACAAATAGTGAAAGGTTTAAGTAGATGAATTCAAATCCATAAATATTGACCTAAATGAATTTTATCAATTTATATTCATCAAAAATATAAAAATTCAACACTTATTTTTACTTTACCACTAATAAAACTCATTCAATAAATGCTCAATAATTTTGTAATGAGACAAATACTCAATAACATATATAGTACCCTTCTGTAATTTTAAAAATCTGAATGTTGTTTAATATATAACATATCCCAACAACATAAATCAAACAATTTAAACTATTAAAAATAATTAATTTATAATATCCTACCTAGTTTCAACTAAATAACACTTTTGATTATAAATAGTTAAAATATCAGCATTCGACCTTTCAGAATAAGCAATGATTTTCCACAACTAATGATAACAACTCAAATTGTTATTTCCACTAAAATTGACACTTATCATATTCAAATAAAAATATTGAAGTCAAAATATTCCGTAACAACTTTCTTATGACATATAATCAAAAACCCTTTGAAAATACAAATAATCTTGGTGATATTTACAAACTATTAATGCCCAAATTAACATATCTTGGATATGTTCACAAAAGTGCCGAGTAACTTAAAGTCAAAGAATATTAAAAAAATATGACTTTTATATCTCATATAGTTTTTAGAACATCAACATAATATACCAAGAAATGAATTTAACAATACTATAAGTACCATTGAAGACCACTAATAAACCTATGCATGCCTCGAGAAATAAACCGCTGAGAGAAACTAAACACATATTTCAAAACACCAACATGATGCCACACGTGAATAAAATTAAATTCATGTTTTCAATGAAACAACATAACTACAATTAAAACCATAAATCATAATAATCAAATCATGCATTTTATCAAGTTTTAAAACAAAATACATATGCCAGAATTATACTTTAAAATGTTCTTTATAACTACTATCAAATTTCGTTTAAACTGTCACTAAAATTTATCAACAAATTACCTGCATGTTTTACTAACCAACATTGAATGTATGCATAATAAATGAAAAAAAAAATTAAGTCTAACATCGTATGAATGTTGTCAAAGTCAAAATACCCAAATTAAATTTAATTAATTATAGAAACTAACAGCACTTAAGTAATTTCAATACCAAAACTATTTCAATGAGAGCACCTACATGCTACAGAATAAATATTCTTTAAATAATTTCATAAAATATTTCGTTAAAGGATAGTTCCAAGAGAAGACAAATTTTCATCCACCATTCTTCAAAACCAAACCACTGCATGTATAAATTATTTGCATTCTAACATCCTCTTACCATCTTCCATAAAAACCCAACTCTATGAGCATGGTGTCTTAAATGCATGCATAAGGATCAAGAAAAACAAAGTTAAGAGAGTAATAATGTAAAAAAATTTAAAAATAACTAGGCTTCATTAATCCATATTTTAAAACCAAATTAAACAAAAATCACAAATGCTTTTTCAACAAGAATAAATACTATATAAACTTTTTTTTATGACTACACTCAAAACCGTTCAAACTAGTATTTAGATTATTCAAGAAACTTCTAGATTTGAAACAAATATTGACAACTAATTATTTCATAAAATTAATGGTTGTACATACCTCTCAAACTAAAAATTCTTTTAAAATCCCAATGTTTTTCTTTCAAAACTTTCTGAATAATCCCAAGCAAGGTCTAACTTCTTTAACAAGCTTCATGAAAAATGAAATAAAACCGAAAATTTCCTCTAAATAATTCTTAACTACTTCCAACACGTGAGATGACATGTCAATTTTGGAATAGTCCCTGATAATTTGCCAACCGCCAATCTCATTGAACCAAATTTGGAGGTTTTCTAATTTATTTAGTAGTGTATTTTGTTATTCACCAACTAAGTCTGATAAATGTATTTTCCAAGGTAAGTTCCAATTTTAAATGCACAATATCCTATCAAGCATTCCACTAGAATCTTGAAATTGTAATCCATCAATGCACCAATGAACAAATCCACAATAAATCCATTCCACACTTCTCAAACCTTGCTTCGAACAAAGATTAATTATGATTAACAATGACTTAGGCTAAATATATTATTCCTATTAACCATAAAAGCTTTAGAACAAAAAATAGTATTATAAAATAATCTATATGACATGTTACCCCATAGGTTATAAAAATGACACTAGGAAATAACTGATGTTTAGATAACATTCCTAAGTTAGAAAATTAATTTTATATCCTAGGACTTAGACATTAATATTTTAATAACATTATAAACTTAGGATCAATATAAAACCCCATGGATCATGGATTGTTAAGCAATAGAAATATGATCCACATAAATTATAATCTTGAAGATCTTCCTATTGAGGAGACATTTTCAAAACATGTAATGATATGAAGAAAAATATTGGATAACATGAATTTGATAATATAGTTATTTAAAATTTGACTGAAAGCATTTAATTGTCTCATTACTTCATTTTAATTACTGATAAAATTTAGCATGCATATGAACTATTATTTAATTTGACACTATGTATGCACCAATTTTAAAATAAAAACTACGACACTTACAAATCATTGAATACACTATAAAATGACATTGTAAATTATTGATATTCAACTAGAAATAAATAATAATTTAATTTAGAACCAACTCATGTTTTTTGAAACCAGTTAATTGACATTAAAAATAAAATTTCATTCAAATGTAGCAATCACATGTTTTTAAGAGATTATAAATGTATATTTAACTGAATTAAAATGAGTAGGCCCCCATCATAGTTTTACATTTTATGACATAAGTCATATATATGAACGTATTTAACATATGACTTTCAGAAAAAATAGGAGGTAATAAATTAGGCTTAACACTAAATACCTTGCTAGTTGACTTTACTTGTAAAAATAGGTTGTAAATATTAATTCCATTTTATTAGAAACAATTAATCTTGAGAATGTGATCTAGGTTTGATATTTTCTTAAACATCTATGCCTGAACCTCTTATAATGAAAAAATGATTTAAAGATTAGAATCATTTGACTAACATGGCATGAATAAAGGAATAGATTAAACAAGCAGATTTGGGCTGGATAAATAGCCAATACAAAATATTAAATACAAATTCTAAAAATTTAGTAATAATATTAACACATATATTTAGTCTTTATTTAAGTTATAAACAAACTATCTTTAAATTTTAACATAATGAAAATACCCAAATTAATTAAGCACTTACAGCAATAGGTAGTTTCTAAAGTAATTTTTCTCCACAATGATGAATTCCTACTTTGAAATAGTTATTGAATCAATAAGAAAATAGAAAACACAAAATATAAATAAAACCAAGAAATAAATAAAGAAAATAAAACTATGAATTATAAATTAATTTAAAGTGATGTCCATTGAATAAATAATGCATCCAATTTATATCTATATATTACAAATGAAAAATATTTTTCTAAGAACAATAGAAATTTTTTTAAGGACCTAACGAAAGAGAATCAATCTTATCATGTTGACCTGAGTCTTTATGTGCTTTGTCTCAACAAAGGATGAAATCACCAACTTTAAAATTGTTGTTAGAAACATTTTTGTCAAAGAACTTTTTAAATTTTTCTTTAGCCTTCTTAAATTTTTTCAAAGTAGTAACTTTAGTTTGATCTAAGGTTATCAAGTCATTAAATCATTGTTCAATAAAGCTAACAGCGCCCTATAAGTATTATAAATCAGTATGAGCATAAAATTTTGAAGTTCAATAGGCAATGTAGCATCAAATCCATATGCTAACATATATGGATAGTAAATATTAGCTAATTTGATATCGTACAATCAGACCTTAAGGTTTCGAAGAACTTAAGATGCCAATTCCTCTTATTCTCGCAAACTAATTTTTTTATAATATAGAAATCAATTTTTTATTGGTAGGTTCAACTTCTCTATTTCCTTATGAGTAATACTTTGAATGTGAGTCAAAATAATAGAATAACAACCTAAAAAGTCTAAATATTTATTTCAAATAATTTAAAGACCATTATCTGAGATAATTTTGTATATAACACCAAATCAAGAAAATATTTGATTTTAAAAAATGATGTTACTTAAACATTAATTTAAGTTTTTAATGCCATAACTTTGAGCCATTTCATAAAATAAATCTATATTACCTAGAATATACCTATGAATATTAGAAGAAAATAGATGTATATTAGATACAATGTGTATTTTGTATTTTTAGAATAGACTGTAAGATCATCTAAGTAAATTTAAATGATTATGTCAATTAAATCATCAAAATCTACATGCATAGTTATATATTAAGTTTCACTTGCATTCATGAGACAAAAAGACATCCTATTAAAATCAAACGTATCTATATTACTAGAAAAATTTGTCTTATGCTTAACATCTAGATTCATAAATATTTGATTATAACCATAAAATACATCAAGTGAAGGCATTATTTTAGACCGGGTAACTTGTTTCAAGATTTAATCAATACTCAAAAAAAAAATTATCTTATACACTAGCCTTATTTAAAACTCTAAAGTCTACATAGTCTAATATCATCATTATGTTCACGTACAGGTAGTAAATTAGCTACCCAATTAGAATACTTTTAATGATAAATGACACCTCAATCAATCCTCTTATCAGTATCCTTATTGATGGCATGTTCTAGCAAATGACTTATTTTCAGTTTTTCTACCTAATAGGTTTAATACCAAGTTTAATAGGAATATCATGTCTAATTATATATTGGTATCATATATTTTTTAGTATTTATAGGAATATGTGAAAATATAAATGAAATATTTAAAACATTTAATGAACTTCACATTTTCATCAAGCTTGTACTATATTACCAAATATATAATTTTGTTATCCTTTTTTAGTTCCAAGATTAATAAGGTTGGTTTTACTAATAACTCTCCTAGAAATTTCTCCAATCCACAAAATTCTATGTTGATCATTTAGAGTAAACATTGATTCAAGACTTATCAAACCAACAGGAAATTTATTAGTACTTATCTATAAATAATCTCATAGTTTAGCACATAATTTTTAAAATCACAATAATTGTCTCTAATAAAAGAATAAATATGTTCATCACAACTAAAAATAATCCAAATTTAATTTAAATAAGGAATTTTGTGTCTAAAATTTTTAGAATGTGAGAAGTCAACAATTAGTTCACTTTCACTTAGAGTCAGAATATAATAAAAAATAATAAGCTTATTATCTCATATAGTAAATTCTCTAAAAATATGATTAATAGTAAAGAATTCAAAATTTTCAAGCAAAGCCCGAATATTTTGAATTTACCTATGTATGTTAGTCTTATTAGTGTTATGAACTTTCCTAACCTACCTAATGATTAAAACTATATCACTAAATATTTATAATTATTTAATATTAAGCTCAATTGCTTTTTCTAAACCTAAACATAATGCTTCATATTCTACTATATTATTGGTATTATCAAAATATATTTTATAATCATAATGAAATAGATTGCCGATAGGATAAATCAAAAAGGTTCCATCACCACTACCATGTTGGAAACATGCCCTATGAAATATATTGACCATAAACTATGTCTAGAAAAGGTGACCTCTTGTTATTTTTTAGTTTCATCTAAGGATAGTATCTCATAAGTACATATTCATGTTTCCACATAATCTATGGTATAGGGTAGGATTATATGGTAGGAGGTATCGAATCAATGGGATTATAAAATCATTATTCTCTATCTATAAGGCAATCTCATTATATATTGGAACCCAAGTCATATTCTTTCCTACAAAAGTACATGTTAATTTTTTTTAATCAATTTCTTCCTATAACCACATGAATATATATAACTTGAACATTGGTAATAAATATTTTTATTTCATCCTATAGAATTTTGATAACTATATCCTATAAATTATCACAACTCTTAGTTTATCTTGAATCAAAACTTATAAGTTTCTTGTTATCAGTTTCATAAGGAACACATTATTGGTCTACAATAAGTTTAGGTTTTATATTCTTAAAATCACTAATATCTATAATATGATTATGGATAAGATTATTATCTATTTTAATTGATACATAAAATGAAGTATGTAATCAGCAAGGGGTCATAGATTTGAGAAAAAAAAGTAGATTGAGATTCTTCATTATTCTTTCCTTCTTATTAAAATACTAGTACATATTTATAATTTACATTTTTAGTGGCATCAGTAATTATTTCAAGCTATTCTAATAAACTACCACCCTATATTAAATACAACTTACTTTAATCGTAGCCAAAAAAATTATAATATAATAATCACCAACATCTAGATGATGTATATGTGTATAGTTCTTGGGCTTATGATGAGGATGTTGAGAAATATTAAACCTAGTTGATAAATGATTGTTTTATTTATAAATAATTGCTACATTATGATATTCAACATGATTTTATGTGCATTTTCTTCTATCAATATTTATTGAATAAGAAGACTGATTGTTAGTTGTATTAAAATTATCCTTAGAGTAATCATTTTATCTTGTGTTGACATTATACGCATTGATGGTTTTGACATCATTTATTAATTAAATAGATCTAAATATGTTTATATTATCATCAAGATCAATTGAGATATTATATTTCTCTTGAATATATATTTTAAATTTATGCACAGCTATAGAAGTTCTAGGATCATGATCCAATTATCATACATTACAATAATGAACCTTTTCTTTAGTTTTACCATTTTGAAAAAGATAATATCTAACTTAATAATATGTCTTATCATCAAGTTGCCTTTTAACAATGACCAACTAATTGCTTTATGAATATGAATAGATTTTTGAATAATTGCATTATCAAAATTTGTTGATCTATCATTAAAACAAACATGTTATAATTTATGTTCATACTCAATGTAAAAACTTATAGTTTCATCATAATCTAAAATTTATTCATCTTCTAAATCCATTTTATACTTTAATGGCAAAGCATTACAAAATTATAGTCTAAACAATATTTTTAAGGGTCAAGCTTCACTTGAAATCTTTTGTTGTTCTCTTATGAATTTAATTTTGAATCAATAAATTATATAGAATGGATCTATAGAAATACTAAATAACTCATTCATCAAATTGAAATATTAAACTCTAACTAAAACATTCTCATTCATAATACTTAAACTAGCACATATTAATTTAAATCCATTCAAATGATCTTACTAAGATTCACCAGACTTATCGAAAACTTTAGAATATTAAGACCTTTTAATGAAGCAATTTTACATGGATGAGCACTAATATTAATAGGATTTCATTAAATATAAGGATTCACTAAAGGTTGGGCAACTTCAATGTCAGAATCTACATCATTATCAGTCACTTTAGCTTGATTACTATTTTTTTAGAAACCTAGAATCAGGTATTAAACTCTCTATTTTACATACTAAAGATGTGGTGGTTGTTCTATTATAATTTTTAGTAAACTCTATTACTTTTCTAAACTTGTTTAACTCTAAAGTTTAATTAGGGTCAATAGGTTAAATACTATCCTCAAGATGAAAAGATTCATAAAAAATGAATTATAAGTTGAAGATTGATAATAAATATTTATTTTCTCTCCTTCATGTTTCCTTGGTTATTTTCCTCAATGTGGTACTGTGTTTCACATGAAATACATTATTCAATCTCAGTTATTTATGTTTCCTCTAATTCCTAATTTATGACTTCAATTATGTGATTTTAATTATAAGGTTTGTTACATCACATAAAATGAGTTGGAATTAAAATCAATGTCAACTTGATCTTCAGCCATATCAATCAAAGGTTATATTATTATAGGTGGACTATCAATGGTTATTCAATATATATATATATATATTTGAAAATTCATCCTTAATAGAGTCACCAAATTTATTGATGGTGAAAAATGTCAAGTTAAGGAATCAACCCTTTTACCTATTGTGAAGGTTAATGTGGAATCATACTAGTCTAATAGTAAGGACACTAAGAATAAATGTGATTCTAGATATGTGTATAATGGTTTTTTAAATAATATAATAAAAAGGAGCAAGTCAAATAAATTACAATAATCAATTAATAATCATAAATAGAATATCACTTGATATATCAAATAAGGAATACAATTATAATTATATAATATAATCTATTTGAAAGTGAAATATTATGAATAAAAAAGTTTCTTGAAGGAAATTTTTTGATCTTTATAATTTTTCTTTAATCAGTTGCTTACAACACTTTGATATTTCTTTCGATTCAAAATAAATATAATGAACATAAATAGAACAAACTAAAAGACAATTTAAAAAACTTAAAATGAATACCAAATAATGAAATAAAAATAAACATAAACATAACTAAAGAACTAAAATAATATTTTAATGAATAAATAAATTAATATATGAATTATAACAAATTAAGAAGTAACTAAAATATGCAAATAAAATAACTTAAATTAATTTAACATTAGCATTTTAGGTCTACGTGAGGAATACAAATCTAACTAATCAAGGTTTAATCAAACTAATGTCTAATCTAGTTCAACAATCTAATTAAGAAATGAAAGTACAAATCTAATAACATAGAAAAAACCTAGCTAAACAAACTAAAAATGTCTAATAGAAGACTATCTATACAACTTAAAACCTATCTATAACACCTAAAATATCAAAATAAACTATGAAATTAAATAAATATTAATTTAAAACTTAAATAAACTAAACTTAATACAAATACAAAATTAATAATAGATGATAAAATATAAATAAAAAAAGAAATAGAAATAAAACTTAAAGAAACAACAAAACATGAAGATAAAACTAAGTAAGTAAAAGAGAAAATGAACAATGAAAATGACAAGAGCAAAAAATCTATGTTAACCTAAAAAAATAAAAAAAATAAACACATATTAAATATATCAAAGAATTAAATAAAATTCAAGTCTAAAATAAATTTTTTTTAGAATAAAACAAAAATATTTTATTGAGAAACAACTTGACTATAAATGGTCTTCAATAAAAAAATAATTTACAATTGAAAGATTAACAATTATCACATAAAATGATGTATTAATATTTGTTATGTTCAAATTATTCAATATACAATTGTGTAATTGTAATCATCATAAGAGATTAGGATTGATAGACTTTAGATACTCGGTTTATAAACCAAACAATAAACTTGCATATAATTACACTAAACAAGCAAGTTACTTAACCATTAGAGAATGTGTCATCCAATCTATTTCTAAATGACTATTTAATCACAGAGATTACTTTCAAAAACAGAGAATAATATGAAATTTTAATAACTTCAAATCTATTCAATACCTATTACGTTCCTCCTTTGTGGTAATACCTTGATCTGTTTATCAAGTTATATCACTCGAAGATAGTTACAAAATATGTTATAACTAACCTGCTAGTTAGTTTTAGTTAAATTTAATTCACTTTTAAAAATCAATTACTCAACTTAACTTTAATAATTAAAAATGTAACTTTTAATAAAGTCTAATTAGATCAAATCAATTAATTTATAGATCAAAAAGAAACTTTAACAGAATGGGTCCCATGGCTCATACGAAAAATATCAAAATATACATAGAATATACATGACATCCATAGTGATCATTAAACACTAAATAAAATTAAAATAATTAAAATGTCAAATACTATGATCATTTTTTTAATATTTTTAGTAAATCAAACATATCAGTACGCATAATATAATATCACTTCAATTAAAACTACCATAATTACTTAAATATATCCACATGTCAAAATATCAAAGTAGTACCAATAGATAATCAAGTAGAAAGTTGTAAACATAACGCTTTAAAAAAACTCACTGATCAGAATCTGAAACTAACTCAATCAAATTAACTCCCCTATCAGTCATGTATTTAGCATACTACATTAATGTAGTAGAAAAGTTAAATAATTTGATGTCTTCTTCACCATCTACTTCCAGCTTAATCTTTTTAACCGTTCTCATTATCAATGAAGAGTATCTAGGGATACTTACATGCTTTCCACTAGGAATATTTATCCTCTCATTCTTAGGTTCAAATAATACCAAATGAGTAAGAGGAAACTTATTACAATGTTTAATTCTATTTTTAGGTTTAGATGAGGAGATTTCGGTATTATTTGGCCCATAAATGAATATAGTGTAGCTTCAAATTCACATCAAGTAGATTTTTAGGATGTGGGAGTGTTGGATTATTATTTTGGATAGATTTTATATCTATATGCATATGTTGGGAAGATGCACTTGGGTTACCTCATCCACATGGACAATATCTCACAAATTTTCATCTCAACCTTATAATAATTCAAAAACTTGAAGAGATAGAAGGTAATGAATCCAAAACATTAAAAAATGTACTATCAATGTTATCCAAATATATGGACACCCAATTTCCATGTTTAAATGGCCTAGGTAAAGTGTGGACAACCATATAATTGTGAAAGAACTAACCTAGAGAACATCCTACAAAGGAGTGTGCTCACTATACTAATCTTCACTCGCAACCCATTCATTTATACAAAAACTATTTGAATTTGGTATCTAATGAAACATCTTATATATTTATAAAAATAAAATATCATTCAAAACTAATTGTAAATATATATAATTTTCTTCTATGCCCATATAAACTATCAGATATTTGAAAACCCCTTAGATCAAATAAACCACAAAGATTGTGAACACCAACAAATAGTAAAAGGTTTAAATATATGGATTAAAATCCATAAATTCCAGCATTAATGAAATTAATATAATTATTCATAAAAAATAATTTAATTTAAATCTGATTTTATCTTAGTCATTGATGAAATTATGTCAACAAATGCTCAACAATTTCAAAATGAGATAAATAATCGATAATAATGTATAATGCCATGTTGTAATTATTAAAATATGAATTTTATTTCACATATATCATATCCAAGCAACATTAATAAATATGATAAACCATACAAAAAAATTAATTTATAATATCCTGCCAAGCTTCAACCAAATAACTATACTGATTATAAACTATTAAAAATCTCAACATGCAACCTTTCACAATGAACAATGATTTTTCACATCTGATGATAAAGAATCAATTTTTTTTCTACTAAAATTTAAATGTATCATGTTCAAAGAAAAATAATTAATTCAAACTATTCCAAAACAACTTGCTTATGATATATAATCAAAAACACTTTGAAAAGGCAAATAATCCTAGGGCTATTTTCAAACTAGAAATGACCAAATTAACATATCCTTGATATGTTCAAAAAAATTTCAAGTAACTAATAGTAAAATAATATAAATAAATCTTACTTATATATCTCAAAAAAATTAAAAAAAACACTATAACATACTAGGAAATGAACTGAACAAACTGTATAAATGTTGTTGAAGACTACTAACAAACCAATGCATACTTTAAAAAGTAAACTACTAAGATAAATTGAAAACATATATTTCAATACTCTAGCATGATACCATACATGATTAGATATGAATTCATGTTTTAAATGAAACAACATAACTTCCATCAAACCTAGAAAGCATAATAATCAAATCATGCATTTTATGAAGTTTTAAAACAAATTACATACACCAAATTTATACTCTTCAATGTTATTTATAATTGATTTCAAATTTAATTCAAACCATCACTAAAATTTATTAATGACCTTCAAGTTTTACTAACCAATCTTGGATGTATGAATAATAAACCCATAAAATATTTTGAAGTCTAACTATATATAAACATATTCAAAGATAAAATACCCTTGTAGAATTTATGTATTTAAATAAAGTAACTGCATTATAATTGTTTCAATAGCATAACCATTTCAATAATAACACCTACATACTATATAATAAATATTATTAAAATTATTTCACAAAATCTTCTTTCAAAGGCTCGTGTTGAGAAAAAAACTAATTCATCCACCATTGTTTAAAACCACAACATTGCATGCACAAATTGTATGCATTCTAAGAACCTCTAAATATATTATAGAAAAACCTAAATCAAGGGCACAATGTCTTAAATCAATGCATAATTATCAATAAAAATAAATTTGAGATATTATCTATGTAGAAGTATTTAAAAATAACTAGGATTCATCAATCCATCTCTTAAAACCAAATCAAAAATATTTCTAAAGTATTATCAAAAAATAAGAAATAATATATAAAGTCTTTTTAATGACTACTCTCAAAATCATTCAAACTGGTATGCAAATTATTCAACAAACTTCTAGATTTGAAACTAAATATTGACAAATAATTCTTGCATCAAACTAATGGATTCACATACCTCCCAATTTAAAAATGGTTGAAAAATTTTAGTGTTTTTCCTTCAAGACATCCATGACTATCCCATGCAAGGTCTCACTTTCAAAACAAGCTTTATTAAAAATGAAACAAAAACAAAAAATTACCTCTAAATACTTTGTAACTACTTCCACCACTTGAGACGAAGTGTCAATTTTTCATTAGTCTTTGACAATTCACCAACTGTGAATATCATTAAACCAAAGTTACAGGTTTACTAATGCATCTAGTAGTGCATTGGTCATTCACCAAATAAGCCCATTAAATGAATTTTCTAAGGTAATTACCATGTTTAAATGCACATTATCCTATAAAACATGCCACTTAAATCATGACATTATAAACCATCAATTCACCAATGAACAAATCCATAGTAAATCTAATACATACTTTCTAATCCTTGATTCAAACTAAGCTTAATTATGATTAACACTAACTTAGGCTTAAAATAATAGTCTTATTAAACATAACATCTTTTAAACCAAAAAATATATTATGAATTAATCCATATGGCATGTTACCCCATAGGCAATAAAAAATGACACTAGGAAATAGCTTAGGTTTAGATAGCATTCCTAAGTTAGGCAATTTATCTTAGGTCTTAGGACTTAATTCTTAGGATTTAACAACATTATAAACTTATGATAAATATCTAAGACTATGAATCATGGATTTTTATGCAATATAAATATGATTCACACACACTACAATCCTAAAGTTCCTCATGTCAAAGACACATTATCAAAACCTTTTATGAAAAGAAGATAAATATTGATAACATGAATTTCATAAGATATCTATTTAAAATTCAAATTAAATCACATGATTTTCTTATTAATTTAGTTTTATAGTTGATAAAATTTATCATGCCTATAAACTATTGTCTAACTAGACAATATGTGTGCACCAAATTACAACTAAAAACTATGACACGTATGAATCACTTAATACCATATCAAATTCCACTATAAACTACTAACATTGATACTAAGGATAGATAATAATTTCATTCAGAACCAACTGATGCTTTTTGAAACAACTTAATTGACATTAAAAGTAAAATTTCATTCAAATGGAATAATCACATGTTTGTTATAGAATACAAATCCATATTAAACTGAATTCAAATGAGTAGACCCCCACCATAGTTTTTGATTTTATGACATAAGTCAACTATACGGAAATATTAAAAATATGAATTTCATAAAAAATAAGATGTAATAAAAATGGGCTTAACAAATGGTAATCTCCACTTCCTTAGCCAAGTAACAAGTAACATGGCATATTCCCATTTGTTCTTAATAAAAACACTAGATGCTACATGGGCCTAGAATTTTATAGTCATTAAGAGTGATAACATACTTGACTAGCATAGGGAGATATAAACATTAGTGTAATAGTTTACAAGTCAAGGGAGAGAGGTTGTCTCCATTTGTATTGATATGAGGGTCACTGAGGTAAGCACTCATCTTGGGAAGTTAGTTCCTCAGCCCATTCTTGGTAACCTCTTCTGAATTGTAGCTGATAGTTTCTGAGTTGAAATTGAGGGAATAATTCATATAACCAATAGAGAAATCATGTGGCTTGTGAATTTTTCTATAGATAAAATTATAGGGACATAGATACTTCATGTGCAGATTAAACCTATATTGACCACACACATGAAATTTATGGATAGGCTTACACAAATGTTCAAAATGTGTTTGTTATATTTTTAAGCTATTGATATTAAATGTCATGCTAGTCATGCCTTGTATTTATAAATAGAGGTGATAAATCATTCAACTTTAATAGCATGGGTACCATCAACACCTCCCTAATGCACTTGGCCTCAGTCTTTAAAGTATACATTAGTGCAAACATAAATAGGGCCAACATATGTGCCACTTCCCACATTCATTGATATACTAAATTGATGGCAAATTTTGTTATTACTGTAGTTGGCATATCTACAACAATAATTCTCACTGTAGTTATAACTCAAGTTAAAATTATAGTCTCATCCACATCATTGAGAAGGATAAGTACACAAAATAGAGGGATAAAATGTGGCCTACCTATGGACATGGTTTTTCTAAAATTTCAAAAATTTGAACTTTGGTAGATAATTTCAGATATCTACAATCTAAATTTGAAGATGGTGTAAAAACATGAAATGTAGAATTTTGAGTCTAGTTTTCAAAACACTAAAAAAAGTTGAACATTGTTGAGTATAACTAGGTCAAACATCTAAAAATTGAAGAGGAAATCCTATTTTTTTCCAAGAAACATAGTAGATAGATGACTATGATGGGCACCATTTTTTTGGAAGCATTTAATATTATTTGAAACCCTTTGGGGGAAACTTTAGATAAAATCTTGTAGAATGTCACCTATATTTTTTGTATTTTTTCATTGAATACTTTTTTTATTAATTTTTCAATTAAATAGATCATAAAAATGATAAATAAATGGATATCCATCCATGAGACACACCTAAATACCTAAAAAAATGAAAATCAATTTTTTTTAATGTGTGTAGAATTAGGCCAGCTACATCACCATATAATTTGTTTTTCACTTGTATCAATGAAATAAAAATTACATGAACATGTATAGGCATGTATGTGTGTGGCATGTAGTGGCATTAAAAAGGCAAAGTTATAAATAAATAAAGTTTGAAGCCTAAAATTTATCCAAAAATTATAAAAATCATATTTTTGGAAATAGGAGAGCATGTTCATCAAGATAGTATCATTTTTTTGAATTTTCACATTGAAATTCTTAGTGTATTTGGCAATCAATGTTGAAATTTATTGTTTATTTTCACACCATTAAAAACCCAACTATGCATTGACAGTGCAAGCCTTTGGATCAACAATCCAAGCCATTATCGAGGCAAAACACATATGAATTGAATTCAAATTCAAATATTGTGATCGTGTTATTAACAAGATCACAATGTTTAATAATGTGATCACATTAATAACATGATCACATTACATATTCTCAACATCCTAAAACTGGAATAGGATCCATTAGGCCTAATAGTTTTAAAATCAAATATTTCTTTCAAATTAAGATTATTGCTTAGGACCAACTTTCTTGTCATGATTTGATAGCCTTGAATGATAATTAGAGATGTATTAACCTTTGAATAAATGTATTATTCCTTTGATCCCAATCTAGTGTGAATCTAGCCAATCATTCCAAAATTGACATTATATGGACATATTTCCTTGGATGGAGCTTGGTTTTCCCAAATTACGTATCAAACAAAACTAAATAATTAGTTTTTTTATAATATAGTGTGCAATTAGAAACTTGATTGACATCATATGGACATAATTCCTTTCTCAAGGCTCATTTAACTCTAATTATGTATTAAATTGAGTTAAATATTAAATTAGCTTAATATGGTGTGCTATCAAATCTCTAATTGACATTATATTGAAGGAATTCCTTGCACAGGGACCAATTAATCTTAATTATAGCTTATACTATATAAAATACTCAATTAGTTAAATATGATGTGCAATTAAGGAAAAATAATCACAATGGACATTAGATCGATAGAATTCATTGCATGAGGTGAAAAATGACTTGATTGATATTCTAGGTGGAAGCAGCTAATTACATAGTACTTGGTTGTCCTCAATTTCGTATAGTATTAAAAAATATATCAATTGATTTAACATGGTGTAATTAGAGCCCAAAATGATATTAGATGGATGTAATTCCTTGATTGGGGATTGAGTTAACCCAATTGCATATCATATTGAATCTAAGTACTCAATTGGTTCAATATGGTGTGCAGTTGGGGATAATGGAACCCAATTGGAACCTTATTTGGACAATATTACTTTCATGGGGCTCAGTTGGCCCCATTTATGTATAAGGTAAAATCAAATACATGATTAGTTGCATATAGTCTACAATCAATGCCAATGAAGTTGTAATTGACATTAGATGTATTTAGTTACTTGTATGAGGCTTTGTTTGCCATAATTTCATATTCAATGAAACTAAATACTTGGTTTATTTAATATGTCATGTATTTAGGACCAACAGAGCCCCCTGTTGATAGTAGAAGGATGAAATTTCTTATACAAGGATTGTTTGGACTCAATTTCATAGATCAGAGTAAACTAAATATTATTTTAGATGACAATTTAAATGGATGTAATTCATTATAGAGGGTTCAATTGGTCTTGATTTCATATTAAATTCTATTAAACACTCAATTATTTTAATAAGGTGTGTAATTAGAGCCCTGATTTAAATTATGTTGACATGCAATTCCTTGGGCAAGACACAATTAGCCCCAATTATATATCATCTAAAACTGAATACTCAAGTGGTTCAATATGGTATGCAATTAGAGCCATGTAAGCCCTAATTTCCATTATATATGAATGTAATTCCTTGTGCATGTCTCCTTTGGACCGAATTGCATATCAAATTGAAAAAATACTTTTTATTTTAATATGGTGACAACTTAGATCCCCAATTGATATAATATGGATGAATTTTTTTACATTGAGGCTCACTGGGCCCTTGGGATCAATTTATCCCCAATTAACATCCTTTATATATAGTAAGAAATAGGTTCACCGGGATGAACTTTTTTAAAATTGTAGTAGTCATTACCAAAATTGAATTTGTAGGCTCAATTTATGATGATGTGGGGGATAATTGATCCCAAATTCACATTATTTTCTGATATATCTATATTCAAGGAGTTCAAATTATCCTGATCATGATCATGATTTCACCTTATATACCCTAAAACCTATACCCTATGTCCTAATCTCTGAAGTTCCTAATCCCTAAACTGTACACCATAAATATAAACTCATTAAACCTTGAACTAATCATTTTAGACCAAATTAACATCATTTAGACTAAGAATTAAGTTCACAGGGCTTAGTTTCACCTAAATCACACAATTGATTACCCCATTTGACTAATTCACTCCATTTTCATGATGACATCCATGTTATAATGAGAACCCAAAAACACGTTCTATAGTCATAAATATGTCCAAGTGATTCAAAGTGTCCTCAATTATCTTTGTGATTGACCCTATATACCCTAAACCATGTATATACATTAAAACCTAAAAGTTGTAAACCATAAACCCTAAACACTATATATTACATTGTAAACCATTTACTTTCCCTATTTACCAACTTAAATTTAGTCCCAATTAACATCCTTTGTAGTAAGAATCTGGTTTGAACACATGGCATATCTAGTGATTAGAAATTAATATATAGGTCCTTAAACTAAACCCTATGCCATAATCCCTAAAACATAAATTTTAATCCCTATGCCCTAATCCCCACTACATGCAACAAGCATACAAACCTTATGATATAATTGATTTTGTCATGAGATGTCATAAAATACACTTTTAAAATGTATGGCTAAAGCATTTAGAGTACCAATCTAGTTGTGTATTTATTCAATAAATTAGGGCTATTTCGAGCCCCTTAAACCTAATTAACCAAAGAAGAGGAGTTAGTTGATTCTTTTAATAGAGGAGGCATTTGAAGCCAATTTGAACCCATTCAATAGCAAGATATGATTTGGGTAAAGATCAAAATATTGTTCGTCTATCATGAATTGATCAAATTAGTCAATTTCTATAATTCCCTACATGATTTAGGCAAAATTGAGCCCCTAAAGCAAATTTATGGCTTAATCAATTGTATAATATGTATGAAACATGTACATGGGATAATTTACCCTACTTTTATAAAAAATGCAAACATTAATGTAATCAAGTCATAAATAGGTGTCACAAATAGCTCAAATGTTCTTCAATTACCTTAGTGATTAGACCCTATATTTGATATCTTAAACCCTAAGTTACATTGTATCTTTTAACTTTAACCCTAAACCCTGTACCATTTACATTAAAATTTAATCCATAATTCCTAAACCCTATACCATTTACATTAAAGCCTAAGCCATAATCCCTAAACCCTAAACCAATAAATTTATCCCAAATTAACAACATTTATATATATAGTATGAATTAGGTTCACAAGGATGAAATTGGTTAAAATTTCACCACTCATTACCAAAATTAACTTCATAAGCTCAATCTATGATAATGTGGGGGATAATTGATCCCAAATTCACATTCTATAATCACAAATATAGGTTCAAGGCTCTTAAATTTACCCTAGTTGCATACATGATTGTATAAATATACCCTAAAACCTATACCCTAAGACCTAATCCTTAAATTTCCTAATCCCTAAACTCTAAACCATAAATATAAGCTGTTTAAACCTTGAATCAATCATTTTAGCCCTGAATTAATAATATTTCTAGACTAAGAATTAAGTTCATAAGGCTCAATTTCACCTAAATCACATGATTGATTTCCCAATTTGACTAATTCACTCAATCTACATGAGGAAATCTAAGGTATAATGACAACCCAAAAATCCATTTTATTATTAATGACTTCTTATTATTATTTGGGGCTTCCACATGTTTAGAGATTCTTTATCTAAACATTAGGAGAAGGAAAAAATGACTTAAGAAGTAATATGTCATTTAATTCACTTTGGGAAACATATTGGCTAGCCACTTAATAAATTAAAACTACAAGTGATATGGCATTTAATATACTTCAAGAAACATGCTAAAAAACATTTTCATGCCATGTATGTCATAAAAAATTGATACCTACTATTTTATTAAATGAACATGTCATTTTAATTTATGGGGAGCCATTTCCATTCCATCACAATATCAATTCAAAACCATGATCTTTAATGCAATGACTGACAAGAGTATCCATAGAGCCAAGCCATTCTAGGGGAAAGATCCCATTATCCATGCACCTTAACTTTGGACCTTAATTGTAATCCTTAATCCATAAAACCTATGCACTAATTCCTTAATCCTTAGTCCATAATCCCTTTTCTATATTAAGTACAATGTGATCATGTTATTTGATAATGTGATAGCATTATTCTTAACATAGGTAATACTCAATCCTCAATGCTAATTGCCAACCCAAAGCTTATATCAACAATAACGTGATCACATTATTGTTGATATAAATTTATTAATGGGTTAGCTCGTATGCGACCTTATAAAAAGCATAACATGATCATGTTATGTAATAACATGATTGTAGTATATAACAAGATCATGTTATTATTATTTAAGATTAATCTCACTTATGAACTACTACTTTTATCCCAAATAGAGACTTGTATCCTCATGAAAATTATCTGTAGACTAGGAATTTGACTCAAGAGAGGTCTTAATATCTTGTTAGTGACAAAATAAAATAAAATTGAAAAACTAACACACTAGCTAACATACATATCTAGGCCTAGTTACTTGGTTGAACTTAGTTAACAATTTTAGAATGGAAACACAACTAAAACATGAAAGAGAACAAATATTTTACCTCCCTTTAATGCTCCAAATTAGCTTGTATTAGTAGCTTGCTTGGCTTGTGCTTATGGATTCTTCATCAAAGGAGGCTTGGCTATCTCCTTTTCTCCTTAGTACCTTGTGCCTTTGGCTTGGCTTGGGTCAATATTTGGACATTATAAAACTAATTTTCATGAAGCTTTGGTATCAATTTAAAATTACAACTTTGGCATAAAAGAGCTTAAAATTGGGTTGGGGGTGTAGTCAGTTGGTCGGGTATTTCTGTTGCAGCTCTGCCCATCAGTGTTCAAGTCACTCACTAGCCCCGTGGTACCGGTATTAGTCGTGTCTAGCCAGCGGACCGGTCACGTTAAAAATTTACCTAGCTTTCAATAAAGTGAAAAAAAAAGATCTTAAAATTCAATAGGCAAGGCCTCCTATTTATAGATTTTTGGAATGGTTTAAGGATCAACCATGACCATCTATGTCAAGATTGAGATATGTGGTCATGAATAAATCCAAATATGAAACTCATTCTAAAAATATATGAATTAATATTTGAGATAGATGGGTATTGAATAGGCATTGAGGGTCTTAATGAGGCATTAGAGACCCATAATCTTGATATTTTATGTAATTATCACTTATGGTTGCCACCTCATATGATGATATCACCCAATGATGAAGTTAATAGAAATTAATTTCCATTAAATATTTATTCAACAAGTTCCATGGAAAATTAACTTAAGGTTATAATTTGTTTTAATTATCCTAAAACATGATTAGTCAAATTTGGTGCAAATTTTGGCTCTTGGTGAACAAATTAATCCAATTGGTCAAAATATCATATTATTGGTCAAAATTTTGACTGGATTATAATTAGAAGTCAATTTTGAATGTTTTGGATCCATTATCCCATTTAGGATGTTACCAAGACCAAATAACAAATACACATGTATCATGTGAGATATTTGATAGAAAAGAGCAATCTATAGCACCTAGGTGCAAAATTGGCAATTTGACTCAAAATGATCTGATCAAAGTTAGCTATCCAATAAATTGTATTGCCACATATAGCAATACCCTAGCCAAAATTGGCACTTGAATATGTTATATTCAAATCTTTTAATGTATTTTAGTGCTTTTAGGCCAAATTTTATATTTTGGTAGAAATTAATCAAAACCCTGATTGCAGGTTATTAGTGGCCAGATTTAGGTGTCTATAGTTTGCCCCTATTTTGGAATGTATTATAAGATATAAGCATAGTAATGTCTTCTAAATGAATGAAAAGGTCTTATATGTCTACAAATGTAATGATGATAAACTAACTTTATGATGCCCTATCGAGGGAATAGTTGGCACAAGTAAGTCGGCAAATGATCCCTCGAAAAGAAAGAAGTGAAATAAGGAGACCAAAAATAGGAAAGATGATGGGGTGAAAACATAATGATTTAGAAAAGGTATTTAAAATAACTAAGAATGCAAGTGGGATGGTGTACAATAGTTTACCCAAAGATAGTTACAAGCATTGTACCCTGATAGTGGCAATGTGGTATGATAACATAATGATTTTTCCAAAGGTGGTTATAATCATTGAGAATATGGAGCTGCCCCAGTTAGGGTAGACAAGCAAGATAACAATGTGCCCCTGTATGGTCAGAAAAATTAAAGTGGTGAGAACACAATGATTTGCCCAAAGGCAGTTATAATCATTGATAAATGCAGGTGGGACGGTGTACAATGATTTTCCCATAGGTAGTTATAATTATTAAACCTCGATTATGGAAAACATTATAAACTTGATCGAGGATGATGATAACTTGACATAGAGGGTAATGATGAATTGAAATAACCAATTAGTAAGGAGATGCTCATCTAAACTAATAAAGGTTTAAATTCTTTCATAGTTAATTACACTATTTGGGATATGATTAGGATTGAATAACCATTTTGGTCTAAAGATATGTTGATGTTGCCATTGTTGAATAAACTACTTGAATTTGATGTTTATTGTAGCATGTTTCAAAAGGAATCATGGTATAACATCATGAGGACTGACTCTCATAATCTAATACCTAGTATAAAACAATGCACCAATGATAGAAACCATGATGACAATGTAAACATATAAATATGGATGGATTTGAGTATAAGTGTGGATAATGAATCACCCAATGAACACACATAAACCGAATCAAGGTAATAGTGTTGAAAGCAAAAAAATAAGTAGACAAAAAAATAAAATAAGTAGAGATAAGAAAATAAATAATGAAATATAAACCATATGAATATTTCCCTTATAAAATAAGTGAAAACTTACCAAACAAATAAAATGGTTGAATAGAAGAAAAGGAAGGGGGTAGATGAGTTGTCTCCATATGCACTAGGCAAGTGGACACTGCCTACATAGTTTCGTGGATGTAATATCCAAAAAAAACTTGAGGCCAAATGTAGTTCTCTTAGGGAATGGGAAGAATGTGATAACTAATGAAAACAAACACAACGGATATGATAGAAGAATAGGATTTGTCTTACAAAATGACAAATACATGAGAGCAAAAGGCCAAAAAGGATGGGGAAACTAAGAAACAAGTGATTTTACTTACAACTTAGTAAGGGTTATTAGAATCTTTAAGGAAAATAAGTGGTTAGTGTTTTTGTTTTTTCAAATGATTTTACAAATGTTATTGAAAATTTTTAAGTATCTCAACTTGATCAAAAATGATGAGACACTAAATGTTTCAAGCTCATAGAACAGTGAGAGCGTATGGAAAGGGGGACTAGGGTGACTTCAAAATGAATTGATCATGACTTACATATACATAAAATGACCCCAAGTTATATTAATTTCAACCACATAAAAGGTATGGAAAAACAAACTAGGTCCCAACAAGTTCTCAAGTCCAATAAATGGCAAGTCAAATGAAAATAGTGATGGCAATGTGATGCGACAATGCATGGTAAATAAGTGTTTCCCTTAGTTTACCCATATGTATTTATAATGAGGATATGATGGAATAGGTCAATGATAATAATTTGACCATAGGTGGTTATAATAAGTAGCAAGACTGGTGAGACATTGATTTACCCATAGGCAGTTATAATTAGGCTCACATAAACAAACCTAATACAGGATGGAAAATGAAAGATATCTTGCCAAACCAATTGTCACACTACTTTCATAGACTATCATTATAAACATGGATATAATTGATTATTTAAATTATATTAGAATGCTCTCACAAAAGGTGTGAGAAGACCCAAATGAACCCAGATCAAATTAGGATTGGGTAGGATGACTAAAAATAGGTTTGGGTCTAGATACGAATAGAATGATAGGATGGTATGTTCTTCCTAAAGACAATGATGGTTTTTGATAGATTGAAAAAAATGGTAAGAGGGTTACCCCCAAGTGAGAAGGTGATTGGTTAGGATATGAAACAATGGTAAAAGGATATGTAACAATGGCAATGGCATGGTAATGTGAAATGATATGGTACATGTTTGGTTCTATCCTAGGTATGGTTTTTGATTATATTGTTCTTCTTGATGGGGAGATAAATGTCATAATAAAAAAATGATACAAATAGAATAATTTATCTTGTTAATTTCTATCCCACACCTCATCTAAATAGTTGCTCTGTCAAGATCTACCTATAGATTTGGATTCTGAGAATGTTTTTGTGATCTTCATTGGTCATTGATTTTATTTCCTTGAAATGTCAAGACAAGGTATCTTTATAGCCTCTACAAATAAAAGTGCAACCATGGATGGTAAATAATGACAAATAATGGATGTTAGGTTTGATTGTGAAATGGAATGGTAGATGATAATGGAATGTCAAATGGTTGGGAAACAAATGAAGATCAAAACTTTCAGTCACACATAATGTTGGTAATATTAGATTTGACATAATTTTGGTTGTGGTGGGGTTGAAGACTTATTATCTCAATAGGACCATCATAGCTTTCTATTATTTGGGCCAAAGAGTAATTACTTTCTAATTAGGTTATAGATAGGAATCTATTTTGATTTGATCTTTGATTTTGTCTTCATCAAGCAGTGACAAAATTTTATGCTCAATTATTGGTGCCTCAATGAGGTTTTCACCAATGAATTATTCTTTATTATCTCTTAACACCTCCAAAAAGTATTCACTAATGAACATTGGCTTTTGACTTTCATTTTCTTCAATCACTTCTGAAAAAGTTTCACTAGAAGATGTTGAGTTGGAACTTTGATTGTATCCTAACACCTCTGAAAAGGTTTCACTAAGAGAGTGTTCTTCTGCTACATGAATGTGGTCTTAGCCTCCTTTCTCTTCTTTAACTACTATGTCATCATGGATTCAATTCAACAAAGTGTGATTCTATCGATCCTAATTGACACTTATGGGAGATAGAATGTCAATAATATGGCTATCTTGGTTGATGATAGTGGCATGTGGAATGGTAATGGAATGGGTGTTGGCATCATAATCCTTGTAAAATATATTAGAACTTGTGTTAATATTAAATTACTCTTCCTCAAAAACTATAGAAGGGTCACAAATGTATTCAAATTTATCTATGAGGTATGCATAACCAATGTTGTAACAACCACAAACATATTTTTCTTCTGAATCTGATTCTAACTCAAGCTACTTTGAATCTAATATTGAAACTAATGTTGATATTGATTTTGATACTAAATTTGATTTCAATATAAGAATATAACTTTACTCTAACTATAATTCTTCATCTAATGGGTACTCTATTACAATGATATGTTTTTGAATGTTTTGTATTAGCCAAATAATGACCTGTGATGGCATAATGAACTCCATAAAGACTAGTTTGTCAGAGTGAGACTACTCCATAATGGGAAATAGGTTAAGAGACAACTCTTTAAGGACTATATTATCAAGGGGAGACTATTGAAAAATAGGCATATAGTCAAATTAATTATTGTCCTAAAGGTGGTTACAATCATTAAGAAGTGACTCAGTAAAGACTATCTCATTAGAGTTAGACTCCTTGACAACTGGTATAAGATCAATAGTAAATTCATCATAATTCGACTTATCACAAATGGTTGATTAAATAGAAACATCTCAAATTTATTGGTTCTCTTGGCTTTAGTATCCAATGAGTTTGAAGATACCCATTTTGAACATAGATTGCTCTTTAAATGATTGGATCAGTTAAGGTTTTGATGGAATTAGTAATGGAGGAGGAATGGCCTATATTTGGATAATGGTAGGGCATTGGGTAGCATGATTGCTTCCATGAGCCAAAGGAAAATGTCCTGAGATGGTAATGATAGGGTGGTGTAGAGCTTGATTTCTCACACACATCAAAGGACTATGTCCTGGAATGATGAAAAGGTGTTGTGGAACCTAGTTGCTCACACAAACCAAAGGACTAAGTCTAAGAATGGTAATGGTATTCCTTGGATATTGTAGAGCTTGATATCTCATATAATCTAAAGGAGGGTTAGGTGTATTTGATGATCAAATAACAAAAGGATGTAATGGAAATTGATTTCTTGTATAAGCCAAAGCATCCAAGTCTTCCCCATAAACTATGTCATCCCAATCATGAGTTGGGTCATAAGTTGGTTCTTGACTATGTTCCATGTACTGATTATTTTAAAGAGGGTATGGATCCATATCCCAAACAAAATTATCTATAGTTGGGTCTCTAAATTCCTCCTTACAAGCCTCTTCATTCCACTCAAGGTCTCAATTTGGATTTTGTGGATTTTGACTATGTTCTCCAATGGAGTATTGTAGGAAGATTAATAAAACTCCTTAGAAAATATCTCTCTATAGGATTTCTTAGTGGCATTTTGTGTGGAAATTATATCATAATTTGGATTGTACATGAATCCACCATAAGTGTAGCTAGACATATCCACATAAATGATAAAATCTTGAAAATAAAAAGGCTTAGAGTTCTACAAACTCTAAAAAACTACCCAAAGGAAAAATGGTTTAAACTTGGTCTAACTTGGTCAAAGGGGTGGAGTTGTATCTCCAATATGGTCTAAAAGTGAAGCTGTATCTCCAAAATAATTTGTGATAAGACTTGGCATAAAATAGTCTAACATCAAATTTCTAACGTCAAATGTCATATGCACAAAAGTTCAAGCATCTAAATAAAAACTAGCATGTTAAGTGTCTAGGTCAAAGTGTTCCAAATAAGGTCTAAACTAGGAAAGGGAAAAGAGTCACTAGGTGTTTTTTCCAAATGTGGAATCAAAAGCTAGGTTCAAACAGGCTATGCTAGGACTTTTGGCCAAATGGCATCAAAAGATAGACTTGAAACAAAGGTATCATATGATTTGATTTAATATAACAAGTTTGAAAATAACTTTGACATAAAATTGACACACGAAATCAAACATAAACATGATCAGTTTCCATAAGGCATGAGGCTAAATACTTTTGGAGAAAGGTTGTGTTCTCTCAAATAAAGGCATGAACATTGATGAGGATAAGCATTGAACAAATAAACCATCAATTGTTTTCAAATTTGGTGAATTGATTAATCAAAGTTATGCAACCCAAAAGAGAAATATCTATGTATTAGCCCCATAAATTAAGGCCTAAATAGAAATCAATCAATGTTTAAATCCAAAATTAACAAGGTTATTTGAAAACAAGTATTTGACCAAATAAGCTAGACAAGATTAGACAACATGATGACACATAAACAAGGTCCAAATGGCTTATGTGACATTGTTTGAAATAAATAGTTTTTGGCACAATGGTAAACAAGTTTTGAAATAAATTGAGCTAACTAATGGTGCAATAATGCTCAAATGATGTGATTAATGTTATGTTTCAAATACTCAAATGCAAAATGGTTTGTTATGATTTTGGCAGCATAACACTACCCTCTGCAATTCAAATGACACACACATAAACAAGTTTAGAAAAAAAATTGAAGGCACAAGTGTGGTGTAAAATGGAAATCATAATGCCTCTTTATAGAAAAGAATGGAATATAAACAAATTTATTTTACCATGGATTTATGAACAAATAAACAAGTTTTAGTCTCAAGACATACCAAGCGAAAATCACCAAAATACTTTTAAGTATAATTGCCCAAATCCTAGCAAGGGTATGGACATGTGGGGTTGACTAAACCATCAATATTTTGGATTTTTATAGGGTAATCAATTGCATAATAACTTTCATGTCAAATGATGCAAAATAAAATAATGGAAATTAGTTTTCCATGATACTTGGCTTGTTGCAAAAAAGTCTACTACTTTTTACAACCACTACATCCTATTGTTTGCTCAATGTAGTATGATGTCGAAATGTAGATATGTGCCATGTGGAACTCAAAAGGAGTGGATGAACTCAATGTTAGGAGATGAAACCCTGGGTCAAAGCTTCCCTCAAGAACTCATGGGAGGTAATTAAGTCCCCCTCGCAAGACAAGTTTTCATGAAATAAAAGACTAATAGAAATACTTTAGGGTCATTTTCAAGGTCACCCAAACTTTGACAATTTTTTAGGGAGTGTTTTAGATGACATTCTTTCTAAGCCTTGGACTAGGCTTTTTTCAATAAGGATGGCACTTTTGATTCAAAGGGTTCCCTAAAGGGGACAAATGGAAGAGCATACACACACAAACCTTCTCTTTTATTAACATTTTTTAATTAGACAACTATTAAAAACAAGATTTGTAAGTGTGTTCAATTTTAGAACCCAAATTAAAGATGTGGTGGTGTTCTTTTGACCCCTTGGTCTTAAGTTGTAACTTTGAAAGAATAATTATCAAAGCATTCACTTAAGCATCTAAATTTTTTATTAAGCCCAAAAATAAAGTTATTAATTCATTTTAAAACACTCAAATGAAGTGTGAAAGGCACTGATTTAGTTTTATTATATGACTTTCCATGTATATCCTACAAGAAAAATGTTAGCACTTTGTTTAGCCTTGAAGCACATTTATCAAATGAGGTAACTTTGAAGGGCAAAATCTGTTAATCTGAAGGCAAAATCTCAAGAAAGGAATCATGTTATATTATAAAATGTTGGAAAAAATCTAAAAAAACTATTTAAAAATATAATATTAAATATATTAATACCTTCAAAAAACAAATTAGAAGGATAAAAATAAAACATAACACAACACATAAAACCCTGCACATAAAACATACAAACATGTAGTCAATTTTTTAAACATAAAATTTAAAATATAGATAATTTTGCCACAAAAAATTTATACATTGTCAATAAATCCATGTCACAAGTCTCTAAAAAAATTTAGGTCCAACCATTAAATATAAAAAAAGTTATCAACTCTGTTCTAACCATTTTTACCGAAAAAATATAAAATATAAAGTGACAGTCACTAAAACAGCTATAACGTCTAAAATATAAACTATTTTTTTGTGAAATTTTTAGATAGAATCAATGACATATTAATATATATTCATAAAAAAATTTAGACAAAAACATTAAATAAATAAAAATTTATGACTTCTTTATTGTCTATTTTTACTCAAAGCAATAATAATAATAATAATAATAATAATAATAATAATAATAATAATAATAATAATAATAATAATAATAATAATATAATAATAATAATAATAATAATAATAATAACTATGAAACATAAAAATGTTTTTGGATTTTTCTCTCATGAAGATCATCCCACCTTGAATTCCATTATGTATATTATTAATTTTACTCAATATAGTTTTTAGTATCGTGTTAGTGATAAAATGAAATCAAATTGAAAAACAAATGCACTAGCTAACATATATCTTTAGGCCTAGTTACTTGGTTGAACTTAGTTAACAATACTAGAATGGAAACACAACTAAAACATGAAAGAGAAAAAATATTTTACCTCTTTTGAATTCTAAAAAGTATATTTTAGTAGCGGTTTTCTTGGCTTGTGCTCATGAAGTCTTCATCAAAGGAGGCTTGGTTATCTCCTCTTCTCCTTGGCACCTTATGGCTTTCGCTTGGCTTGCCTTGGCTCAATATTAAGATATTATAACACTAATTTTTATGAATACTTGGTATCAATTTATAATTATAAATTTTACATAAAATTTCTTAAAATTCAATAGGTAAGGCCTCCTATTTATATATTTTTAGAATGGTTTCAGGATCAACGTGATAGTCCATCTCAAGATTGAGATGTGTGGCCATGAATAAATCCAAGTATAAAATTAATTCTAAAAATATACCCATTAATATTTGGGATAGAGGTGTATTGAATAGGCATGGATGGTCTTAATGAGGCATGGAAGACCCATAATCATGATATTTTATACATTTATGGCTTATGGATGCCACCCCATATGATGATGTCACCTAATGATGTAGTTAATAGAAATCAATTTCCAATAAATATTTATTCAAAAAGTTCCATAAAAAATTAACTTAAGGCCCTAATTTGGTTTAATTAGCCTCAAACATGATTAATCAACTTTGGTTCAAATTTTGGCTCTTGGTGATCAAATTAATCAAATTGGTCAAAATATCTTATTATTGGTTTAAAAAAATGTATTAAATTGGAATTTGAAGTCAATGTCATATGCATTGGATCTGTTATCCCATTTAAGATGTTACCAACACCAAATAATAAATACACGTGTCTCATGGAAGAGATTTGATATAAAAGTACAACCTAGAGCACTCAAGTGTGAAATTATCAATTTGACTCAAAATGATATAATCAAAGTTAGCTATCCCATAAATTGCATTGCCCCATTTAGTGATACCCTAACCAAAATTGGCACATGAATATGTCAGATTCAAATCTTTTAATGTGTTTTAAAAATTTTAAGCCAAATTGTGTATTTTGATATTGGTCAAAACCTGATTGGAGGTTATTGGTGGCTAAATTTAGGTGTCTATATTCTCTACATACTTTTATGTACTCGACCCAACCTTTGAAAAGTTATCAATTATCCTTTTTGATGGATTTTGGATCGTGTTTGAAGAGGAATAAAAAGTTTTTGATGAATAAAACACTAGATGAATCCTAATATTTGGGAGATAAACACAAGCTAAAAATGTGAAATATCATGGTAAACAATGTGTAAACCCTAATCTTGATGAACCAAATGCCATTGATAATGAGCCAATTAATGATGATGAATTAAGAAATAATAAAATTGACTATAATCACTTGAATAATGTTGAAATTTACATAATGAAATGAATAATAATGAAAATGACCATAATGAAATGAATAATAATGAATTAGTTAATGTTGGAAGTTCACATTCAAAGTTTTAATTTTTTGATTTTTTTATGATGATTTTATGTATGATGCTTCACCCCCATGAATGAAGAAAATTTTATGGAAACAAATCATGAAGAAATTAACCATCAAGAAAATTTCATGGAAACATATAATGAGTAAATTAATAATGAATAATTTAATTTCATTCCACCTCTAAACAATGAAAGTAATAACCATTTTGAAACACCCTCTCAACAAATTCCACCATTACCAACACCTCAAAAAATTGTGCATAGAAAATACAAGTACTTAATTGAAGTTGATGAAAATATTTTAAAACCAATCCATAATAAAATGTTTGATAACCATTCAAGAAGATTTACTCAACAAATTTGAGATATTTTCTTCATTAATTTAGAGTATGATAGTCAAAAATGTCAATTATTTGTTTCATTGATAAAATTGATTAAGATGAGACCTATAATGTACACATTAGGACTAAGAACATCTAACATGGATGATGAAAATGATTCAATTAATAAAAATATGCATGATGCATATCATATTATAGGCCCAAAACCATGGACCAAAGATTGTAATGTTTCCCAATGTATACTTACAACTTGTGCAGTGAGTGACAAAACAAGAAAAAAAATAAAAGGTTTAAAAAACAACTTGAACACTTACTTATAAACAGAAAAAATAATGAAATCAATTGAAAGATGTGAAAGACTTAATTAGCCTAATACCAATGAGCTCTAGGCAATCTCTGGTAGACTTCCACAAAAGGAAAAGGCTCTATTTGATACTCTCAAAGAATTACTTGCTCAATTTTGGAAAGATAATACAAGAGGTTCACCCAATGCAAGAGATGTTGTGAAAAGAAGAGTTGGTTCTCGTAACAATGAACTACATACAAAACATTTATTAGATATGACTCAAACACAATTATTATCTAAATTTTTGGAAAAACATCCTAAAATTTCTATTTATCAAAGATATTTTGACATGGCAAAACCTTTTTATGCTAAAATAAATCACACATGTACCACTTGTTGTAGGAAACACGTTGAATTTTCAATGCAATATGATGTTTTTCTACATATTCATTGTAATTTGCATACTAACATTTTGTAGGAGTGTGGCATTGAATTATCACCAAAATCAGCCAAGGAATTCATTCCAACTATATTCTACAAAAGACTGGATGGGCAATTATTTTATGATAAATCATGTTTAAATATAAATTGTGGCATTTGTGATGGATTGTCAAATTAAAAAATATGTATCCATGAGGAGATTACAAGTGCAATTAAAAATAAATTAGTCTATTTAACCAAATATAAATTACTAATTTATCAAGCAAAAGATGGTAAAGAATATAAAAGGTGTGAACTTGTTATAAAAAAGATACCTATTTCTAATTTTTTGGTCAAATTTAGGGAGAAGATTGTTTGTGATTATGCAAGGCACATACACAATCTAGATGGTTGGATGAACATTTCAAGATATGTAAGGATACATTCCCACCTGGTTCCATTAATTCAATAGTTGATTTTGCTAATAATTACACATTCAAACCCCAAATAGAATTTTAATCATAGTTTATCATAAGTTGCCATATTTGTGCATATATAATTCATGCATGCACATGATAGTATATAGTATACATGGTAAATATTAAGGGAGCACCATTTCTATATCAACGATGATAGATAACATTGTTTAGATTATGTGCAAGGTTGTTTTCATAAATTCTATGAATAGCTGAGTTAGAAGAACATTACTTTCAGTCAACAATACATTTGGTCAGATAATTACACATCATAATTCAAAAATGCATGGATGTTTTATTAGTTGAGAAAGATTCATGTTACCTTTAGTGTACAACACATTTGGATTTTCACCTAGGCTAGCCATGGAAAAGGGGAGCATGATAGTACTTGATCATGTGTAAATAAGAGCTATTTCATGTGAGGAGTTGAAATTTGAAGAGGGTGTTCATTTGATAGATGCAAAAACTATGGTTGAATGGTATAATGAGAACATGTGTCATGGTGCTCAACTGAATTATATTATTCATAGACATTTATATTTATTTGAGGAACAACACTTGGTAAAGTATGAGGATTGTATGACTCTAATAGGTTCAAGTGACCTCCACTCATTCTATAGCTCAAATACAAGTTCTTAGACTATTTATATGAGACACTTGACATGCTTTTGTTCTGCATGGATGGAATCTATTTGGAATGAGTTTGAGTCACAAGAGTGGGTGGATGATTGGAGTTCCAAACCTCTAATTCCAATCAACACATATCAGGTTCCAATAGCATTTTAACTTATAGATATGACATTATTAAATAACATTGACCATATATATGATCTAGTGTATCTAGGTAGAATATTTTTCAAATTATGTAAAATTTATTTTCATTATTTATATATCTTCATATTATCATTAAAATGGTTTTTTGTGATACACAGTATGTTTTTATAGTTATTGGAAATGATGATAACAAAGAAGGAATTGATTACTATTTGTGTCGATGTGTAGAAAAAATAAAAAACTAACTTCCTTAGTTATAAATGGAGAAAACATTGACTATCCCACTATGTCGGTGTAGTCACTAGATCTTGGTTTTGGTGATATATTATAAAAAAATTAGATCAATGGTTGTTTAAAGAGTTTAAAATGCACAGAAAGATACTACACTATTCAAATTTAATTCTTGCAATGAATATTCAATTACAAAAATATCATGGGAGGCCAATAAATAGGAAACTATGAGAAGTTTTAGAGTTAGATCATGAAGCTATTCTTGGTAACATCAAGCTTAGAGTAGATCCTAGTGGTTCAGTAGATTTAAATATAGAGATATGTTGACTTTTCAAATGTAAATGTACTAAATTTTACCAAATATTTTTTATTTTATAGGTAGTACATATATATATTTCATTTTTAATTTATTACTAACAATGTTTTATAGGTTAGTGGTCCCAAATAAGCTTACACCTTCTTGTGGTTGGAACTATCAACAAATAATTCTATATTCTTGAACCTAAGAAAAGATTAGGTTTTATCTGTATTTAAACTTAGGCTTAAAATGCATTTTTTCTTATATTGGGAAGGGTGTTCTTGAGGCCAAAATGAGTGGTGTATTTGTCAATAAAGCATTATGAAAGGATAATAACCTATTCCTATACATTATTCCCCCCCCCAAACATGTTAGACGTATCATTTTTCAATCAAGAAACATCTGAATAAGAGTTATGTAACCACAACTTGCACTTTGATTGATAAAAACTTTCATTTCTAGATATGTCACTACAACATGTCTAATAGATTGATATCAAAGCTTCCACATAATTTATATGGGATATGATTAGATGAATTAAGTAGGTATGTGAGGTATCTAATGGTTTATGTAAATGAATTATAATTTTTTAATGCATGTTTGAACTTATGATAAAAAATAGCATTCTTCTTGTATTGAGAAGGGTGTTATTGAGACCATAATGGGTGGTGGGTTTGTCGATCAGTCATAAAAAGAGGATAATAACATGGTATTATAAATTATCCTCCACTTGGACATGTTTGTGATGTCTATTTTCACATAGGAAGCATCATAATTAGAGTTCTACAACCACAATTTTAACTTTGAAAATATTTGTTGTCAGTGTTTCCATTGTCTAAAACTGTAGTATTTTTCCACTTCTGAGTGGATTTGAACATCATGGTAGTGTGATAACATTTAATTTTCCTATATATATGTGATAAAAGTGATAAATTTTTAGGTGTATGTCCCATATTTATAAATTCCATTTGGAGCTCGAGAAGTTACTTGTTCACTGAGAAAAACTTGCATTTTTGGACCCATCACTTCAACTTGTCTAATGGATTAAACATGAAGATTCTTCTTAAGTTCACTAGGGTATGATTAGAGATAATAATAAGGCAATTGAAGGATCTAATTTTTTACATAAATGACTTATAGTTTCTTTTAATGCATGTTTGAACTTAGGCTACAAATTTCCATTTTTCTTATATTAGGAAGGGTGTTCTTGAGGCTAGAATGGGTGGTGGGTTTGTTAATCAATACTGATGGGAGGCCAAGAATCTAGTCCTATATGTTATCCAACCATATACATGTTATTTTCATTTTTCACTCAAAAATCATCATAACTAGATTTTTAAAATCACAACTTGAACTTTGACAACTTTGACAACTTAAACTAGAGACATAAGAACTTAATGATTAATTGACCTATTGAAAACTTTGATAATTTTGACAACTTTGAAAAATTTGACTATTTTGAAAAAAATTAAAAATTTGACCTATTGACTTATTGACATATTGACAACTTTTTCAACTTCGATAATTTTGACAACTTTGACAAATTTGAAAAAAATGATAACTTTGACCTATTGACCTATAAGGTGGTAATTTAACTATTGAACTATTGACATATTTTTTGGAATTTATTAATCAACCTATGTACCTATTGACCTCTAAAATAAATAAACCTTATCTATACCTTATTTTGGGTTAACAATCACATTACAAAGGGAAGTAAGAATTATTTCTTATTCTTTTCAAGTATGCCATTGAATAGATATGGACTTGGAAGATGGTCCCATAAGAAAATGAGTTTTTTCATCTCTTATAATATGATTTATATGTTTTAAATTGAACTAATACTCCATGTTGTTATTGCAGGCCTATAGGGTGCATTGGTGTGCCCTATATGTGAAATTGAATGTTGAAGTGTGTTTGAGCATTTGTAATAGGTTAAGTTTTATTTGACCATGTAAGAACATATATGATATAATACTGACTCCTTAATACCTATATCAATTTTTGGTAAGTTTTAAACCTAAGAGGATTGCCTAGTGAGAAGATAGTGAAAGAGTGAGAGAACATTTGAGAATGGAATGCATGAAATGAGTTAGAAAAGAAGGCAATTAAGATTAAGTGATGAGATTTTAATTAGTAATTTACATTACACAGAATGAAATAAAAAGTTGAATTTAAAAAATATGGAAGATCTAAGATTTATAACATTGAAAAGAATAATTTTTAATCCTCATTCGTGTGCATACAACATTAAATATGAGATCCAATAGATAATAATTTAGAATATCAAAACAACATTGTATAATAACACAAAATGAAATAAAAATTTAATATAAATTAGATATATTTCCATGATAGGCATAAAATATAGGCACATACATGTCCATTGTCAATAATACATAGATTGTCATGATAGGCATAGAAAACATTATATCTACCAATAAAGTATCTAATGTTGGCTAAATGTCACATGCGCATATAAAATGATAATAATGCATAAATTTCCATATAGGTATACAAAAAATTACATCTCATGTGTAATATATCCTATTCATCAAATAGCCTCCTTCTCTTTGCCTTCCTCAAAGAAGACTGTCTCTAGGATGCCCTTATAGTAGATGGAGACTCCTCTAATACCTTAGATTGATCTAAAGTCTGAATGTGGGTACTACACTCATAGCTATCTTGTAGATAAGCCTATTTAAATAGAATTATTATAAAATTAACATAAAATACATTCAAATAATTGTTAAGAAATTAATTTTAAACTACAATAAAAATTAATTTAAACATGTGCACTTACTACAATCGTGTGATCCTGCTCTATGTATTTTTCACATTTAATCATATCAATGGTAGGCTCATTTGTCTAAATAGGCATCTCAAATATTAGAGAAACATGATAAATTACCCTAATCACCATCTGATTGGGATTATCATCTATCATAGGACAACCTTACATACATAATACATTTACATAAGTTATATTTTCATTAAGTACAATACTAAAATTATTAAAACAAGTCTATTTTTACAATTCAAAATTAAAAAAACTAATATATACCTCTATCAGTGCCTATGTAGATGACATTGCATCAGTAATTCCTATGTCTATCTTAACTTGTTGAGAGGGAGGATTGTCTACTCCAGCCATCAACTATTTATGTAAACAAGGTCTCACTTAGTTTTATATAAAGTACATCAAATCTTATATATGGAAACAAAAATGATCAATAGAAGAACTTGTATATAAAAGATATATATAAGTACATGAATGTAATGACACATTATAAGAAAGAATAAGGTAATCATGCACATGAAAATACACTTAGATCTGAATTGATAATCCATCTATTGAAGAATCAGAGTAGTAGCCTTGTACCAAAACCAAAATTAGAGGATTAAAGTGAAAGGGAATATATAATATATACTAGTTTTTTTTTTTTTTCATTAATAAATATAAATAAACTTGGGTCAAGATCTTCAATTTATACTATATATTACATGTTGGACTATATTGGTTGTTGATTTATTACTTGTCCAAAAATAGGGGTTTGACTTATACAGGACCCTCATAACTACTTACTTTTCGATAAATTTTCTAGATTAGTAAAATTATTTAGGGATATTTTAAATTGTGTTCTAAAGGTGCCTACATTTGATGGAGTAGATTGATTATGTATGATTTCCTTCATAGTATTATAGATAAATTAATTACTAATGATTTGGCCACACTATATATAATAGGGATACTCTAGATTTTGTAGGTGGGGATCATTATCCCATCAATTATATTCCTTCATAACCTATTCACCAACCAGGACATGTCATAAAAAAATTTAATTTTCCCATAAGTCCCTTGAGAGTGCACTATCACTTTCAAGGTTTTGATTAGTATACTAGGTTTATCATCTAAAGTCATGATTGTGGCCTTGATAGAGGATTGTGATAGAAGTAAGATTATTAATTGAGTGAAATACTTTAGGGATGTTGATGCACATAACATAGTTTTTAAGTATTGAGAGATTTTCCATGAATAGTAGACACACAAATAATGATATATTTATTATCTCTACTATATTAGGGTATTTTATGATAGTTTGTGAATGAGGTGTACACTCTACTACAATTACGAGAAAAATTGGGAGAGTGATAATTAGAGGAGTACATTTTCAAAAATATCATGTGTAGGTTGCAATTATGGTACAATTCCAACATTGAGTACAACCACAACCATAATATGTAGATACTTAGATGTAGAAACAAGAATATGATAGAGGGTGAGTAGATGAATTTTAGGGGGAAACAAGGGAAAGAATAAACTTGTTAGAGAGGAACCAATGGGATAGGAGGAGAATTTTAAGATGAAATCTAATTAGGAATTATACCTAGACTAACATGAAGTTACCCAAGTAAATTAGTGAGCTGGTTTATTTTTATTTACTTTCTATGTTACTTTATATCTTATTACTTAGTTATTATTTATTTATGTCGCTAGAGATCTAATGTCTTCTATTGTTCTATCATTTTAGAGTGAATCACTTAGTAGTGGGGAATGATCATAGAAAAATTGGTTAAGATTTTTTAGGTGAGGATTATTTGAGCCTCGATAATATTTTTGTGGATGTGGTTCTCCATGTTTAAATAAGCAAGCACACATATGTTCTTATCCCTACTTCTCATACATATGTGGAGTTCCCTCATAATAAGAGAGAGATAGTTGTTTTAGAGGAAAATATGGTTAGTTTAGAGTCTCTAGTGAAGACTTTCAATGATATTGTTAGGGTTAGGGGAGGTTAGGATCCATCTATCCAAAAAATAGTGAGAGTTACATCACCCACATAGGTATAATCAAGAGACACAAAATTAGATAAATCCTAACCCACATGTCACTGATCAACATTGGTATATTATCATAGGAGTAGGAGTAAGATCCCTAAGCACAACCTCTAGATTGGGACAACTAACTCCAATAGGATGTTAGGATCACACCATTTTATCTATTTTATGGAATAGGATAAAATCATTCCATGAGTATGATTATGAAGTAACCTTGTGTTGGGACTATCAAGAAATAATTTTGAATTTATATATGCCCACAGTGACTTGGGTGACATTCAAGGAAAGACAACACTACTTGTTGGATATTTAATTAAATGATAGAGTAAACGCATTCCATAATCTCTATAGAAATGCCAATACTAAAAAGGAAAATAATTCATGTTTTTTAACCATAATTTAGTACATGAGATATATGTAAACAACTTATTTTTTGATAAAGGTTGTGTTATTTTTGCATTAATTCTTGAGAATAGAAGTTCAAATTTAGATTCAAAGAGCAAAACATGTATGTAAACAAATAAAATCCTAACAAATGTAAAGATAAAAACATATATGTAAATAATTTTTACATCTATATAGTTAAATGATGTCGTACTAACAAAAGCAAATGCAATTATGGATGGCCCAATAGTTGGATGCAAATATGAAAACAATGGCTACAACAAATCAAATGTTGATTGTGATGATAAAGGAACCATCACCTCCTATGGCATAAATATTCTATTAAATTTATATTTAAATTAATTTTTAGCTTAGAAATTAAATTTGCAAATGTAACTTAAATTTAAAATGAAATTTATATAGAATATACCTCCATCTATGTGCTGACTGATGTCTGCATGCCAAATGTGTGTGCTAAAAACTCATCACTCAGAATAATATGATCTAATCCATCTAAACCACCAATTCCATAATCATTAAAGGTCTTGTGAACATAGCTCCATTTGACTTGCTAGGGTGGGTTGGGTTTGGGAAGCTTATGGCATATATGTAGCATCACTTTGTGAAATCCTAATCATATGTTGAGTGAGTATATTAGTGAGTGAACTAAGAGCATGGATATTTTCTATCTCTATGACCTACTAAACTACAAAGGGGATCTCAGGCTCAATAGGCTTTTGGATACATATATGCACAAGTTGATTAAGTGCATGATGTGTACCTGGTCAATCCTACCTAGATCCTTTTCCTTAGCCTTAAAACTCACTAAAATTAAAACAATTTGGAATATGGTTGAGTAAAAACTCATATTACAATTTACTTAAAAAAATATAATCAGACCTCATGGTTGTTACATGGTGTATAGTCAGAGACCATCCACCATCGATTTAAAAAATTGGCTACGATTAAGTTATGTACATTGTGATGGATATGAAAATGTTTAGTGATTATGGGAAATGGGACATTGTTGGTTAGGTCAATGAATAGGGTGTAAATGTTATCTTTTGAAATATCCAAAATCTTGACTTGAAGGGATGACATCTTATCAACATAATATGTCCTACAAGTATCCTTATATGAGGTCCATTGGTCAATTTGACTTAGTATAGTGTCAAGTTGACCTAATAAGGTCTGTAAGGAATTGGATAGCTTGGTATGGTAGGGGTTTCTTGAATTTGGATCCCTTATTTTATCAATTAACTCTTCAATTTCAAGTTTAGTTCCTACAATGTTGTCAATCAAAACCTCTTGACTACAAAGGGGTTTGTGGGAACTGTAGTAGGGTTCAGTGGAGGGATAAGAGGAACAATAGGATTTTGTGGAGTGTTAGAAGGAGGAAAAACTAGAGGGTTCTATGGATGTTTGGGAGGGTTAGCAAGATAGGCTATTAAAAAAACAAATTGCAATTAAAACCAGGGTTAAACAATGAAAATTATGGAAAATTTGTGTTAAATAGGGAAGATTTTGATTACTTACCTCTCCTATGTAGTGGCATCATCGATCAGTAGGTCATGGGGTGAATCTAGTAGCTTCCTAGCACTCTTTGGAGTATTATATGTATGACATGATCACATAATCAAGGGTAGAGCTAGGTAACCTGAATGCAAAATGAGTAATTTTACATTCAGGTTTCCCTTTTTAATTTTTTATACATAGGTAATGTGATCGCATTTTTTTTAACATAACACAATCACATTATAAATAATAAAATTGCATTTTGACTTGGTAATATTGAAACTAGATTTAAATATAATGGCCACATTATTAATTAATGTGATCATGTTATGCGTAATGTCCATAGAATTATCCCCCAACTCTGTGCACTTGCCCAACATGCATGGTCCACCTCCAAGTTTTGCCACATCATAGATAGTTGTTGATACTAGTGAATGTTATAATTTTAATAGAAGAATATTGTTGGACCCTATTATGTTTTAATTGTTTTGGTAAAATATTATTTATTATCACATTGTAAACATTCATGTCATGCATGAAATTTTGACACACAATTATATTTTTTGGAGATGTAAATTTAGATTTTTATTGAGAGATGAAGCTTCCCAATCCCAAAGTTATATATACTTGTATCCTCCCAATACTAAAGGAAGGATAGTTTTGGTGACTAAAATTAATAATAGATTATATGGATTTTTCTATAAATGGTCTTGATGTGTAAACCTTGTTCTTTGCTAAACTTTTGAATCTTGTATGAAATTCCATCAAATGGGTATCTTATTCTTTTGGTTGTGCATGAATATTCTTCTAGTATAGTTATGCATATTGTGATATTGATAATTTAAATGACTTTTATGTAATAATCATAATCTCCCTTTATATGTGTGTAATTGTAATCTTAGAAATGTAAAAACCTTTGATTATATATGCAAAAGTTTATTATATCTTGTTCCCTGACTATCTTCAATTTTGGTATGCTTATAGTAGCTTTTAGCAAACATTGGTTCTTGATTGCTTGTTCAACCCTTAGTTTCAGAGCTATCTTAGAATGGTTTCATCTTGTTGGATCCACATTATTTATTTCCCAAACATTCCCTCTTTTTGAGTTTCTTTTTATCAGAACCACCTTGGGTTATATCTTTAAAAAATCCACCCATTTTAAGTAGATCTAGATTCATACAATATATGAACCTTTTTAGGTAAACAACCACCTCACTTATGTTATTCCAACAATGAGTTGTTTTTAAAACGTAATAACCAAAAAATCATGCCTTCAAGTTAATCTCTCTTCATTGATCCTAAAATTTTATAGGCTACCTCATAAGGTTCCCTAGTGTGCATAAAACCTACATCAATAGAAATTTATCAGGCACTAGAAGGAGGTACTTTTTTTATTGAAAGAGATCATTTGAGTTACACTAGATATATGTAAAATATTAGCAAGGTATACCTTAGATACTCACTCATTATACCCACCTTTGTAAATCCATATAAGATTTAGATCAAATAAGGTGTATCATGAAGACCTGAGGCTCAATCATGTTCCCCAAATAGATGAACCTACTTCCTATATGCCCAATGGACCAAACTTGGCTAACCAGTTCTATTATTTTCATTCCTAGAGATGTGCATGATCTTCCTAAAAACCCTAACAATTATCTTCCTTCCTTATCTCCTTCACGAGTTAGGACTCATAAGTAACACAAAGGATTTTAAGAATACTTTGAAGATAGTAAATTTAACCTATGAAGATGTATATTATAAGATCTTTTAATTTACATTATAATATGTTCCTTATGACTGGTTCTTTAATGTCCCACAAGGTTCAATTACATCCTGGGATCAATTTCAAAAACATTTTCTAACTAAATTTGGATAGGTCACTAGTGAAAGTGTCATATAACAACACATTGAAATCATGAGGAGAGAATGAAATGAAACAATTCACTCATTTAATCCTAGATTCTAAAAAATGTACAATTGACTTGAAGCTACCTAAACACTTACTGATGTATTGGCCCTCGAAATGCACAAGAATGCTTTAGACCCTATGACATTTATCTTCCTCCATAGAGAACTTAATTTTCATATGATACCTTTATCTTACATTTAATATATTAAAATTGATAGATAAATAATTTTTTAATCATAAAATGTGGCTCCACTTCATATTGGTCCTAATTTTCCAACCCTTAACCTAATTACAAATGATAATCAAAATGTTTTGGATTAAAATCGGAAACATGTGTACACCCAATTATCTTTATCCCATGCTCTACCTAACTAATGCCTTATCTTGTTCAACAATCATGTTTCTACATCTAACCAATAAAATCTAAACCAATCTTTGATACAATTCAATACTACTACTATGTAAGGTATTATTATTAATTCTATAAAATTAGAATTAGATGCCATCCAATAAATGGTAAAAAAGTTGAGCATTGAATTCTTGAACATGCAAAAGTGAATGGAAAACACCATGAGGGTATAATTCCAATCAAAATTTTCCATTTTAGAGTTAAAACAAGCCTTTCAACAGACCTAAAAATAATAAAGAACAAAAGACGCCAAGAAGATGCCAAAGATAAACATCATTGAAGAATCTACTCAAAATTTGTGTGATGCCCATAACACTATATAACATGGTGAGGTATATTTCATAGAATTATATACTAACTTTTATATATTTCAAAATGAAACGGATAGATAAGAAGGTTTTGAAAATCATACACAGCCATCATCTTCTACCACTCTAGGTTCTCCTAGCACAACCATGGTCTTTGAGACATATGACTTCACATTCCTAATGGAGGATGAGAATGAACTAGATTACAATAAGATGAGATCCATGATTTTTATCACTTATAAAGGAATAATTATAATTTAAGGAACAAGAATCCTAATACTACCTTCATGCCCCAAAAAAAGTGCTTACTAATCCTATAGATCCTAACGGAAAAATAATCAACCCCCTCCAAAAGGGAATGACCAATTTTAGTTGATAGAGCCAGAAAGTAGAGGAGGTTACAATATTGTCAAAGACATGAAGAAGATCAAGGATAATATCAATCTTCATGAGCTATCCCAAATCACCAAACAAAGAGATTTTCTACATAAAGAATTGAGTGGGAGATCATATAATGATAAATCAAAGAGCACAAATGCAAATGTGGTTGTTTACAAGGACAATATTGAGGTAACATTTGTTTTTGTTAACTGTTAGAATGTTTATAAAAATAATATTCAGAATTATTTGTTTGACTCAGGTACCTTAGCCAATGTGATGCCTATATTTGTATACAAGAAACTTGGTTTAACCTAAGATAAGTCAAAAAGAGAGGTCCTATAATTAGATAAATATTTCATCTGATTTGTTGTAGATTTGAAAAATTTACACATATAACTTGCATCTAATCCAAGTTTATAATAATACATATATATTCTAGTTATCGACATTAAAGAATCTCATGGCTTGTTGTTGAGTTGTGACTTTTCAATGACAATGAATGGGTACATGTCCATAAATTTATCACACATGTGGTGGCCTTGGAAATAGGTGTCCAACCAAATCCATGTAGACAAATAATCAAATAGGAAGTACTTGATCATAGAGTACAATTATAAGATCAAAAAGGTTGACATTGTATCCTCAATTATAGGTGTGTACACTTTTATTACTAAGAAATAACATTATGAATAAGAATTTGAAGGTCCTTCTTAGTTATGGACTCTCCATTTTGACATAGCTTTATCAAAGGAAGGTTCAATTATGAACATAACACTAATCTATATAAGAAATAAGTAATATTTATCTTCATATAAAATACAATTCCCTTGAATTAATAATTGAGTTGAGTATGAAGCCATAATTTTAGGATTCTAGTTGGAACTAAACATAATTTCAAATAGTTACAAATCTTTAGTGATTCATAACTAGATGTTAACCATAATAGAAATAAATAATAATGTAAATTGACTTACTTGAACAAGTTAAAATATTGATCATGTGACCTAATTGAATCCTTTGAAGCATTAAATATCAAGACCATCCCAAGGGAAAGAAATAAAATGGTGGATTCACAAGAAGCTTCATCTACCAATCTTTCATTACTCCAAGAATCCCTAATGTATAAATTATATATGTAGTTGGTTCATTTCCCCTTTATTCTATATAAGGTGGATAACTTCCAAGTATTTGAGAATACCAATAGATTGTAAAATTTATGAATAGTTTTGGAACCATTGAATCCCATGTAATAAATGAGTACGATATTGAACCTATGATCATGGAATATCTTAGATATGATGGTATTTTTCATTTGAAAGAGAAACATATTCCCATTGGGATAGTCTTTCTAGATTAAATTATTAATGCAGACCCACAATCCCAAAAGCAAAAATAGGCTAAAGTGATAGAGTCAATTTTTTTCAAGGAGAATCTAGGCACTAAAAAACATCCTTAGTACGTAAACATTGGTTTGATTTATAACAATAATGAAAAACAAAAGGTAATGGGTGTTATAATAGAATACAAGTATGTGATTTCATGTACATATGAATATCTAAAGGTCTTTGACCCCAAGGTCATCACACATAAAATTTCACTTAAGCCAAAACATAAACCCTTCAAGAAAATACAAAGGCCATTAAATTCATTTTTAGAACCTCTCATCTAGACATAAGTAAAGAAACTATTGGATGCTAACATTTTCTAATCAAACACTCTACTTTGGTATCCAACCTATTACCAATTAGGAAGAAGAATGAAGAGGTCAGGCTCTATTTTAAATTTAGTAATATGAATCAAGCATCATAAAATGATAATTATCCTTTTCCCTCTATATATTAGGTAATTAAAATATTTATTAGATCTGAGATAACCTCCTTTTTTATGGATTCTTAAGATTATAATCAAGTGTTATTAAAAGCACAATATAGAATTAAGACTACCTTTACCACCAAGTGGGGAACATTAGAATAAAAAAGGATACCTCTTAACCTAATCAATGCAATAACAACCTTCCAATGAGCTATGGAATTTTCCTTTTAGTTTTTCATTGGTAAATGTATCTTCATTTAAATGTATGACTTAATTATTATTTCAAGAAATAGATTTGATCATAAAATCCATGTACATAGGTCAATTCATAGGTGTAGAAGATATGGAGTCACTGAAGGTAAATGTTAGGCCATGTTATTAGTAGTGATGGGATATCTATTGTCCCTAAATGAATTTAGGCCATTTTCTAAATGACACCTCTTTACAATAACAATGATTTGATGTATTTATTTGGTAATATAAATTTTTTAAGGAAATTCATTTATGGATTTATAGAGATTGTCAAGCCATTGAATGCCATGTTTAATAAAAAGTACAAAATAGAATGGATAAAAAAAAATCTAAGAAGGCTTTCCAAAACATTAAAAAATTCAATGGTCAATCTAAAATTATGATCAACATAGATTTCGCTAAGTATTTCTACCTTTATTTATTTTCCTTTGAGCACACTATATCATCTATACTCACAAAAAGGGTAGATGATAATGAATATACAGTTTCCTTCATGAGTAATGACCTAAAAGATACGTAGTTAAACTATTCAATGATAGATAAATAAATGCATGAATTGATTAAAGATATGAACAAATTCAAATATTACATTCTAAGATACAATATGTATGCCATTGTTCCTATCCTAGATAACTAGCTTACACTTAGCTAGAACAAATTTGATGAAATTAGAGGTAAGTGGATGGCAAACTTGTAAGAGTTTGATCTTGAAATCAAACCAGCCAAGATGATTATAAGCCAAAAAATCATATATCACATGACTAAAATTGATCCCTACATTTGTATTGAATAAATCAATGAGATTCAGGTAGTTAGTGTTGAATGATATGATCAAATTACTTATTATTTAGTCACACTTACATGTCCCCCTAAGCAAAATAAAGAGTAGAGATAAGTCCTTAGGCTCAAATAAGCCTACTGTATGATACATAAAGGAGTCCTATACAATAATAACTATGAACACAACTATTTAAGATATATTTTAAAATAAGAAGTTATAGACATTTTGAAAAGTCTACATTAGAAGATAGGTAGTGGACATCCCTCAGGTAAAGAAACAACACAGAAAATCTTGAGAATCAAATATTACTAACCTAGATCTTTAGAGATGCACATAACCATTTCAGAACCTACCATGAATGTTAAGTGTTTTAAAGAAAACAAATGAATGTTATCATGCCTCTGTAACTATTCATTAAATGATACCCTTTTATTTAATGGGGTCTTGACTTCATTGGAGTAATAAACCCAAATTATTTATCTTGCCACAAGTTTGTCCTAATAGCCACTAAATTTTAACCTATATGGATAGAAGTTATGATCACTATGAATTATAAATCACTATATATTATTAGTTTTTTATAATGGTCTACCCATCCAATATACTAAATTCACTAAGTGGGCCTATAGAAACTAGATCATCGTTAAGTTCTCCTCAAACTACTATCCATAATGGAATAGAGTGGTTGAATCTATAAATAAGAATTTTATGGATGAAATTAAGAATTCATCATAAGATAAACCAAGATTATGGCTTCTAATACTAAAGTATTCATTATGGATAGACAATCAAGACACAAGAAATCCCTCAAGGCTTCACATTTTATGCTAGTGTATGGACAATAGCTAGTATTCACCATGATTCTTAAAATCTCAATGTAATAATTTATGTAAGTGTATATGGGGGAATATGAAAGAACATAGTTCAAACTAATTTATATAGTCCATATGTAATATGCATGAACTCAAGCATTGCATAGCTTCAAAAAACACCAAGGCATTTCAAAACATGGTTTGAAAAAAGGTTTAAGATCAAAGCTTTCAAGATTTCAGACCTATTGCTTTTATGTGAAAAATCACAAGATAAGAAAGGGAAAAATAATAATTTCACTCCTTTATGGATTGGTCCTAATCAAATATATTAAATTATAGGTAATAATTCCTTATGATTGAAGAATCTTCAAGGCAATGACCTATCTTTTCCATTCAATGGATAATTTTTGAAAGCTTATCTTATTGTTGCTCTAACTCGAGATGATTTTGAAATATTGTAAGTGGATATATATATGTAGGTGCATATTATATTTCCTTATTTCTAGGATATATTTCCTACTAGGCTAATATTTTATATTTTATTAGATTAATTTTTTTTTTTTTGTATTTTTCTTGGTAGATTAGTTTTTGTGATTTCTAGAATAGTTTTCCTAAAATTACAGAACAAACAAACTAATTTCCTATGCTATAATTATAAAATACTTACCAAAATAAAGGGGATAATATAAAAGGAATCAAAATTGCTATTAACAAGGATTTATTTTTCTAGTGAATGAGTTTATTGGATTGAGGTATGTGTTATAATTGAATTAAATTTTATTTGGAATGAGTGAGTTTTATAGACATTTGGGATTTACTGTGATATACTCATATAGATTTTTGAATGACTTCTTAGTTATAAAATTTCAATTTCACTTTTGAATGTTGAAAATTATATGATTTATAATAAACATATAAATGTATGCACACTGATATGGACATATTAATTAAAATAAGTTTTATTATATATACACCCAACCAATGGTGATTCTAAACCTTTCTTCTATCTATGTTCTAAAAAATGTATTCATGAAAACTTATAGAATATGGATGATTCAAGTAACCTCTAATTGAGTTATGTATGCTTGGATAGAATAGAGCAAGATATAGATTGGAATCAAAGGTATATCTATCAGGTCTATGGATGCTTAGATGGAATCTGATCAATGCCCAAACTTCCTTTACTATTTGGTTACAAATTTTAAAGTCAAAACAAAACCTACAATATTTATCGAATACTTTTTAAAACTCTAATAATAAGGGGAAAATAAATTTCACAAAATCACACATACAAATTTGAGTGAAAAAGGTTAGTATATTGCATGGGGAAGGAGGAGTCCTTTTCTAGAGATTGGTTTACTTATTATTTTCTTATTAGGACTAAAATTATGTTATGATAAATTACTAAAATTCTGACTTATCAAATACTTAGGAGTATTTCCCCACTGAGTCACCATTTATTGTTCCCTAACACACACATGCACCCCATTTTAAAATTTAAATTGGTACCCACTATTGATTAAATATTCTTATTCAAGGTATTATGAACCTTAGAAGTATATGACATTGATATTGAAAATCATAAGCTTAAGGTTATTTACAAAGTCTAAAGTATGTTTCAAAATTATGAGAAGAAGAATCAAAGCTGTGAAGAAGCCATATTAAATGAATAATATTTTTCTGTCAATTTTCCTTTAACTCAAAACTTATGTACATGTCATATTGTGGATTTAAAATATAATCAAGGTGACATGTTATGTTCTAAATTATTATTCACCTATGTTATTTCTTGAACATGTTATCCATGATTATTTTTTTCTTAGGACATCATCAGACTCACCTAATCTTTCCACGTGACATCAGTCCACTTACTCGGTGTTTAACCCTAAATTTGGAGATAGACTTCTACTTCAGTATATAATGTTAATAATATATAAATTACAATGTGAAAGGGTTATAATAAGATCTATAGTAGGCTAATTATATGATAAAATCATATATAACATATATTGAATTCATTAAACTAAGATTGATAAAAAGTGGAAAGTACATCTATAATAGATATGTAAATGACAAAGAAAGAATGTACTTAACTAGTTTTGATGCTAAGACATTTTTAGATATGGAACAAGTAGGAATAATATTGGAATATGATTATGGAACAATCACCAAATTCTATATTAAATGCCTTTGGATCTATAGACACTAGCATCATCATATGATGGTTGCATCAATATTATTGTTTAAAGTTGATGCATCTGTCTTATATAAATACCTTTTTACAAAAATATGCAAACATCTAGATGTTTCTAAATTTTCCTTCACCTTCACTCTAGTCTATTAATATTTGGGTCATGGACTATCATTCCTCATGAAATTGTAAAACACTAGTTCTTCATATTCATAGTGATCTTAGGTAAATATAAGTTTATGGGAACATGATGTCAATTTGGCCATAAATACTCCTCTATCAATGAGCAGTACCTACATATTCAATGCTCCAAAGAAGCCTTATACTGATGTAGTTCTCCCCTACTTGTTGGCTAGTGTGTAAATTATGCAATATGTGGAAAGAAAGTATATTCGTGACCTAGCTTATAACTTTTATGCATGAAATTTACACCTCTTGGAAGGTAGTTCAAGCCTTTCAATTTTTATGTAACATGGAAACACTTCAAGGTTATTTGTAACCTATTAGAGAGGTGAGTCTCTATGTTAAAGGAATATCTCCCCTTGATAAATCACTTAGGCTAAAAATTAATATAACACTTTTTAGGAAGAGGGAGAGAAACCTACTCTAATAGAGGTGATGCACCAAATATGAACTGATCACTACCAACCAACTAAAATTTCACTTCAAAAAAAATACTAACCTACACATGACACTAATCCAAATCTACCTCTCTACATCAATATTTCTCATGAAGGTTTGTGAAGCAAGGTTGAGCTAAGAAGACTATTAAAGAGGTTATGACGTGACACTAGTGAAAATAAAACCCACTAAACTGATACATAATCCATTTGAACACATCAATAGACCTAAAAAAATACTTTTTAACTAAATATGAATGTTAAATAAGGACAACATATGAAGGAAGTAAGCCTATCACGTAGTAATATCAACTATTCAAACATGCATATTCAAACTAGTCCATGGAGAAGGTAAAACCAAGATATTATTCATTAAACAAAGGATACAAATGGACATGCCTTCTCCATACCTATGTGGAGGATACGAACTTAACTAATTAAGGCTTAATATATAAATAAAGTGAGATAATAAGGAGATAAGGACGTAGGAAAGAGAGAGAGACAAGTGTCGCATGACTTACAATAAAGAGAGGGCTTATGAAACTATCTCAATAGGTCTTAAACTCCTTATGTATCTCCTCTGAAGATGATCCCTTGCTCCAAGTGGTGTAGGATTTAGAATGTTTGCTTGACACATTACCTAGTGATCCAAAACTACTCTTTTCCTTGGTTTGTATAATGATAAGTTACCTTCTTGATGGTCATATCATGTTAATTTACACCTTTTCTATGATATTGACACATATAAATTGATCTCCTTATGTTCTCTTTGACACATCACATCATTCTCTTTCTAGGTGTCTAGAAATGTCTTCATCTCACTAGGTCAATATTTTATACAAGTGTTAAAACTTGAATTCATCTTCTTCATCACATACTCTCTTCATGGATCAAATATTCACAACATACCATACCTATAACAACTCATTTGGATTTTTCAAACTACCCTCAAGAATTCATTTTGAACCAAAAGTCCCAAGTTGGCTTCATAGTTTATAGCCCTCAAATCATATAAACCTCCTTGTGTAGATAGGTTTACAAATGGTACTAATAATTTGAATGCATATTTTAAGACCTATTATGGTCTTACAATTTCATGTAAAGTTTCATGTCTTGATAATGAGTGGAAGTGCCCCTTTTTGTTGTTTCTCTCTCATAATTAGGTCTTAATTAGACCTCCCTAGCTAGAGACTAATATTTGGCTACATAGGATTCCCACACGTGTGAAATCTCAAATAAACATGTGATTCATTTTTATAACCCCTTGAATATCATTCATATCAAGTTTGAAGTTTAGACACCCTGTACAAACCTCCTAATTAGCTTAAAATAGCCTTCTTTACCCTATTTCATACAATTATATACAACAAGTACAAACCAATGTCATGGGGAGGTTCTCAAACTAGTATTAGAAATTATTTAGGTTAGTTAATACATCATTCAACTCATCTATAGGCATATAAATCTTCATCTCTTATGTTGAATTAGATTTGGTCTTCTAGGCAGCGTGTGAATGATTTTGCACTCTTAAAGATGATACATAAAGCTTGGGGCATAAATCAACCAACCAGTTCCATAAATTGAAATTAAAATAGGTTAGATAACTACCCCTATGATCCTAAGGTCCTATGCAACATCTTTGTACTATGTTGATCTAGGAAAGATGACCTCTTAGGCTAGTAGACTATATTATGTGATACCAAGAAGCATTGAGGCATATAAATGGTGATTTTAGATTAGTATTGAGTTTAAAATGACCTTAAAATGTCAGTGACATCCATATTGACTTATGATAATGTTCATATTCACTATTTTATTCCATTAGGTCTCTAACCAACTCATTTCCTTAAGCCTAGAGTTTGTAGCCAAGTACACCAAATTGAACAAATTATAATGTGTTTTCTTCATTTACTTCATTTTTATGGTTTATAACTTCATGAAATTATTTTATATACTTCTAATAATCTCCTTAATGTCTTCAATCCTCTAAATTCAACACCAATTTGCCACTTTTAATTTGGATGCCAATATAGGTCTATCAATGCTTAATTTTAAGCTTCTCTAACCTGAACAGGGTTTCCAAGTATGAGGGTTCTGATGGTGTCTTCTCATCAATATGATTTATCTCACATGTTTCACATAGACCTTTAAGCCTTCATCCTAAACTATAAACTCTACCTTTCCACGTAAGCAAGCATATGTATATAAAGACTATGTAGGTAGGGTTTAGGGTTTTGTTATGACTAGTTTCATTAACCATTTCATCATGCTTACTTTTGGTATTCAATTGTATTAAAATGGTCATACTAAATTTCACCATCATTTGGGTTAACCCCCAATTCATTTCATGAACTCTTCCCTCCTCTTTTAAACTTTAAACTGGCCTACCCTTTCCCAGTAACATGTAAGTGCTTACTAGGGTAGTTTGCTTGCATTTGTCTAATTTTTAGGACTTTTCTACAATTTATTAATAATTTAAAAAATTATTATAATATTATTAATATATTAATACCCTTTAAAATTTCCTAAAACTCTATACTTCAAAATCATACTCTCTTCTTTGACTATCTAGGCTTAGTTATAGGTGTTGATTAAGAGAAGAGTTTGACATGAGTTATTGAACTTAGTCTTTCCACCCAATCATGGAATTTTGAAATTATTGAAGCATCATGTACACTCTCTCTCACCACTCTACATGTTTAAATTCCCTTTTCATAACATTTTTAGACTTTTTCACCTTATCTTGAACTCAAGATTGTTTATGAGCATTAGGGTTGTAGGTGGCTATTTTAGAAGTTTAGTATGAGCTTAGGACTGATCTTATCAATGTGTTTTTTAACATAAAATAAATTTTCATTCATTTATTGATTTATCCCACTATTTAATCTAATTATAACCACTGTGTTTTCATTTCAAACTTACACGGTCCTATAGGTATATGTTGGATGTTTTACGATGTATTTAGTATTAGGTCTTGTAAATTCACTTCTCTATTTGCCTAGACCTAGCTATATGTTGAACACTACATTGAATCCACCTTTTTGGATTTGGAACATAGTTATTTTATGTCCATTTTAACATATTTTACATAAAATATAAACCTATAAGTCTGCTTTCGTATATATTAATCCTTGAGTGAGGCTAGCTTGATATCTTCCATTTCAAGGACATTTATCCATTGGATTATTAAATTTATGTCTTTAATTCAACTTATGAAATTATAACTCTCACTCTTCTATAATAAAATACCTTTACAAATATCCTATATAAACATCCTTCAAACAAAGTCTCAAAGTGAGGAACAAGGTGAATTACTTCGCGAGAATGGTTTAGGGACTAGCATGGAGGGTGGTTGATGAATCATTGAGGAGAATAAAATCATGAATAAAGACATTATTTTCATGCTTATAAACATTTCAAACTGAATCAAACAAAGGCCACGACAATCATTTATACAAACTGTGTAAGAGAATAGTTTTCATTACCACAAGACCTTCCACATGTACTAACTAGGTGGGTGAAAATGTAATATGGTTATTCAAACATCTTACGACCTTTTCCAATTATTTTCATGTAACCAATGATTTCACACTTGTGCTAGAGCTGCACAAAACTTAACATGTAGGGATTTAAGCCTATAAAAATCACCTTAGCTCCTTAGCAATTGTTGATAAATATAAAGAGCTTAATTTAACTACCAATTCCAATAATAATAATCCCATAGGGGTCTGAAACTTTTTATAAAATATTAGCCTTTAACTATACCTATACAACTTGTACCATGTAATTGAAAATGGACTTCATGATCTTGTGAATGGAGTGATGGTGGAGAGAGAGAGATTAGTGCATATATTATACCTAAAAATTGATACAAGGTTGTATTATGAATTTTATAAGATTAAATGATGATTATAAACTATTTTTAACTAAAAAGTGATCTTTTAAGGTTGGGCAAGTGTCTTAAAATGCTTCTTTGGAGTCTAAACTAAGTTAACTAACTATTTAAGACATGAAACTGATGTTATGGATTATTCATGACATCATTCACAATATTAAACTTATTTTAATGCTTTTTATTTGAAAAATTGTGCACAAATCTTCATATTAATCCCAAAAGGTGGGTAAAATGTCATTTTAGAGCTTAAGAACATGGTGAAAGGCTAATACATGATAATATGACCTTAAAGACACATTAATATAATTTTATAATGAATCTAAACTATTTCAATCCTTTTACCATGTTTTAAAACATTTAAACCTCATAAATGACCTCTAGGACTAGACAAGTACACATTAGACCAAACATTTTACTAGTCTAAGAAATGACTAATGTGACTAAATGAAGATGATCCATGACCATTTAAGACAATGAAAATACCACATATGATAGTCCCATGAAAATTTTAAATTTATAGGGGTTAGCCCACTTGGACTTGAGGTCAATATTTGGTCAATAAATTGGTGATTGCATGCCTCCAATGCTAAATGGATAAGTAGCCTTGTCCTTCCATTAGGTAATGCAATTATTTACACTCAATTTCAAACCTAACCAAACCTTGACCATGATAATTCAATCTGATTTTACCTTCAAAACACACCAAACAAAGACAACACACATAAATCAAAGTAACAAGACCCACATAGGTGCTATCAAGCTCTTACGAAACATAACAACAACATAAGAAAACTAACTATAAATAACTAACCTAAAAAAACATCTTCCTCCTAGATCAAAGGGGAATATAGTACTATCTCTTGCTCCATGAAATGAAGGATGACATAAAACAAGTTGCCTCTTAATCCTTTTTCTTTATGTCTTCATCTTCTTCATTATTTTTGATCCTCTTGCCATGATCTCAAATGAGGTGGTGATAGAAAACTAGTCCCCAATGAAGAAAGATTCATATTATGGTTCAAGCTCTTTCTTATACTCTTTCTTGATGTTTATGCTTGTCTCAAACATGGCCATCTATTGACTTATAGGAGTTTCCTCAATCATTGTACCTTAGAGGTTACCATATTATCCTTCAAGAAGCAAGGCATCATCAATAACATCTTCAAACTATCCAATAGGGGGTATAAGCTCTTGAAGAGCCTTAAACACATTAAAAATATCTTTGAACTTCTGCCATACATCCTATCATTCCATAAAGATAGCATCAACTATAGCCTCTATTATTTTTTCAAATTCACTCTCATGATCACCCTCAATAATGTCATAGTTATCATAGATTTCTCCATCATGGACTTGAGACTCTTAGTGGTGTTCTTCAAGACATGTTTTCTCAATAGAATTCTTACATTCCTCATCAACAATCTAATTTTTATCTTTTAAATGTGTTATCTTCTCAAATGTTCATATTCCTTGAACATATATGAATAAATCTACCACATGTCCTTTAAATCTCTTTTAACTTGCTCATGAGACTCAATAAACTTAGTCACTATGATGTTCCTCTCAAAATCCTTATCTTCCATGTCTTTATCCATCTCTTCATTTATCAAGGTAGAAATCTTGGCATTCTCTTCAATTTGAGCTCTTTGATTTTCCTATAAATGTTATCTTGTAATAACTTCTCTTGAATGTGGTTAGTGGATTGATGAAGATAAGGGACATAGAGAGCTGATATGAGGTACAAGAGGAATCTTGAGGAGGAATGAGAGATACTTGCATAGGTTTATATTTTCATTTATTTTAACTCCTCAATTTGTACTTGTTTCAAATTCCATGACCTCACCACTTAATTCTAGCTTAGAATCTAGAAAGACTTCTTAGGGAACAGAAGTAGAATCTTGGATTGAATTATAGGTTGCTCTAAAATAATCTCCTTCTTTTAAATTCTCTCTTGGATTTAATTATAAGAAGGAAAGGTTTGAGTAACACATGAAGGACTTGGAAGTTCACTTGGATAGGTCTCTTGGGGAAGAAGGGGTGGCATATATGAGAGTTGAGATGGAGTATAAGAAGACACATGGGGATGATAGAACTGGACCTAATATCTTTCATGAACTCTTATCATATCTTATTTTTTTTAATGAGATCCATCACATACAACATTTCACAAGAGAGGTGTAGTAGGAAATTTGAGCACAAAAGATTAAAAAATGCAATTCAATCACTCAAACTTTAAAATACTACGTAAAGTCTAGAGACATTAAAACTAAGTGCAATTAAATGAAAAAAATATTCAATCCTACACTAAAATCCTAAAGCTAAAAGCTCTAAACCATGATAAAATGGATTAAATAAAATAAAAAGAGATTGACATTAGATTAATATACTTTGGACTTAGATTGCTAACATGGTGATGCTTGATCAAGATGATGGATCTTAATGATTCATTCAAGGATTAATTTAACATGAAGGTTTTACGAGTTTCCAAGATGGTCTCCCATAGAGGATAGGAGTTTTTTAAATATATTTTTGAGGGAGAGATCAATGGTAGATATTTAAAGTTAGATGAGGGAGATCAATGGATGAGAATTAAAAAGGAATTTTAAATTCCTTGGAAGCCTCTAGATTTAGACAATTATAAAGAAGGGTTAGAATAGAGAGGATTATATAATACTTCAATTATAGAGTCCTCTTCGAGATTAATTAGGTTTATGGATGGATTTTATAGGGATTATGTGTGTGATTAGGAACTAGGGGCATAGGAGAGCCTAGGAGTAGGCTAGTAAATGGGCCATTGAGAATTTAAAATTCCAAAATAATAGGTAAGTGGGAATTAGGATAGGTTAATAGTGATTTAATAGGATTAATGAAGGATTGGGATTGGAAAAAGGTTAATTATGATGAACTATTGATGGGGGACATGAGATAAATGATTATAAAATGGATAAATTAGCAGGATAAATTATATTAAGTGGAATTAGTGTTGATTAATAGGAATATTAGTGATAATAATATAATCAAGTGAATTTAGGTGAATACATTTTCCCCCTCTTTGAAAGGGAATTGAGATAATATTAAAATAGGAGTAATGGTCTTTCAAATAAAAACCATGTCATGGATGAATGTTAGTAGATGATGTTTAGGGGATATGATGTACTCTTCAGGGAACATATAGGAAAGAATGATATGGATGGCCATTCAAAATAAGAAATGTTGGGTGGGAAGCAATGGATAGATGAGGGGATGGGATGCCAAGTTTGAGATAGAAGATGAATAATATGATCAACCTATGTAATGAGCTAAAAATTGATGATGCCACAAGTAAAGACACATGCATATGGAATAAATATGATGGGTGTTATAGTTATCGACACATCCCAAGGGATAGTCAAACTTAACATGATAATGATATGATTAAAATGGCAAAATATTTAGACATATTCTGAGAAAGGACACATACAAGGGAGAGCTATAGGGAAGGATACTATGATGATTTGATAAGATTGATAATGGGTGTAGCTCAAATCTAAATCAATCCATATGATGTAGGTGATGATAGAGGATAAATAATATGTTCAAGTGACCAAAGGATGGGTGATAATTTATGATTGAGATTATGATGATATATGATGAGGAGGAAGGAGATAGTGGATAAGTTATTCTTGAGCACTAAAAATTGACCAAGTGTTGCCTACATGGTCTAAAAAGGCTTTAGGCCCTTGCAGGTCTAACTAAAGGATTGTGGATGGTGATGAAGGAATAAAATATGATGATGATGATGATGATGATGATGATGATGATTAGTGATTAGAGGATGATTGAATGTTAGTTGAATGGGTTGGGAGGATTAGATTAAGGATGGGAAATAAGGATGATTAGATGATTAGATAAATGATCATGGTAGAAATGATCAATCCATCACAAATATCATAAGGACCATCATAGTCTAAGTAATATGATAAAATATAGCACTTGGAAATATGTCCCATGATATAAGTGTGACCAAGAGGATATTATCCAAAGTGCATAGGAAAATAATGAACTCTACATCCTTGAGGGAACTTTTGGTGTCCTCATAACATCCTCATTCATTTACCAATAGACAAAAATAGATATGATGAAAATAAAACATAAGACAAACAATAACTATACATGATAGACAAACAAGAAAAACAAAACAAACAAGTAACACACACAAATATCTTCATGCAGTGTCACAATATTTTGTCTAAGAATGGGATGAGTGATTAGAATAGTTTGGTTATGATGATGATTAGGGACATGGATTTAGATAGGATGATCATGATTAGGATTAGGATTAGGATTAGGATTAGGATGAGATGTTTCCCCTAATTTAGAATGAAAGGATAGATGACATGATAAGGTATTTGAATATTGATTTGGTCTTGAAATTGAATAAAAAAGTGTCTAAGGATGGTGGTTTAGAAAAGTGATGACCAAGGATTACCAATAGATAAGGCCATGTAAGATTTCAATATATCAAAGAGACTAAGAGATGATTAGATCAAATAGATTTCATACTATAAAAATAGTGATTATATGGGTGTTAGGTATGAATAAATAATGATAAAGACATTGACAGATCAAGTACATTCCACACTAGTAAAGAGGTGATGTGATGCATGCTAGGTGTGAAGAGGCATTGATAGGGAAATGATAGGTTCCATATTAAATTATTTTATAAGGTTATGTGTGCCAATAATAACTTATTCAAAAGGATGATGTTAGATGGAGGGATGGGTGAGCACTCTGATGTGGTTCTAAGATGGAATGTGGTATCCAAAGATGGGAAAATATGAGATGGATGGATATGGATGAGACTAGGGTACTATGCATAAGATAAGACACAATGGATATTTTTTCAACTTTTGTGATTTTTAGGGTTTTTGATATTTTTTAATTTTTATGGATTTCTAGAATATGTATGTACACTTTATAAATGGGGTTACTAAAAAAGGGAATACCAATCCTAGAAACCAAGATGAGGATAGATGGAATGATGGATGGGATGAAAAAAAGATGAGGGCAATTGGGACCAAGGAGGAATGGACTAGAGATTGATAATGACCACATCATGAAGAAACCAAATGTTTAGTTTCCAAAGTGTCCATTGGAGGATATGCCAGGATGATGTTAAAACATGTCTTAAGACACCTTCTACTTCGTTAAAAAGATCAAGATGGGTAGGAATGAAATATATCATGGATGACATGATGTTAGACAATCATTTGGACCAAGGGAGAAGATAGAAATGGATGGGTGATATGGACATGGTTGACGATGGATGTATGAAATGAAGGGATTATTCCCCCAAATGGAAAAGTATAATGTGTATAATTGATGATGCTACCATGATGCTAGAAACCAATTTTTATCATTTTACTTTCCCAGGGTGATACAAGATTGGTTTTCACCATTGGATGAATGATTTATCTTTTTGTTTTGTTTTTTATTGGTTAGAATGGCATGTTTATTTATTGGATATGGGGATGAGATATAGGAATGAAAGTATTGTGGTGAATTTCATCCAACATATTTTTTGGGAATGTGTGATGTTGAGATCATCTTGTTGACACCAAATGTATTAATTTCCTTATTACCTTTAGTGATTCTTGATGGTCACCCCTCTAAATATCTAGACCTAGTATCTTCATTGCCCATAAGAGAGACAATATATCTTGGGGAGGTGATGTGAGGTATGGACTCGATTATAGATTAATTTTGATGGATGATAGGATCAAGATATGAAGGTATGATGGGTGATGGAGGATTAGGACTAAAATTAATGATAGGATCATGATAGGATGGGGTGATGGGTGATGGAGGATTAGAACTAAAATTCACATACATCATTAGAGATGTGGGACATTTTTCATTTGATTAGTGTCAATTTACAAAAGACTGCAATAGGTCTAAGATAATTTGACTTTATGATTCATCTTTTATCTGATCACTTGATGGATTGATCAGCCATGATTTTGACATTATATATATTTTGACTACCACCTGGTGCCTAATGTTGGGCTTCACCAAGGGAGATTTATTTTTGACTTGATAAATGATGATTTTGACTTTGACAGTCCCCTAGTGGTTGATATTGGGCTTCACTAGGGGAAGACATGTTTGGATGAGTTCAATGATTATAATCTTCTTGATTTTGACTGCTAGGATCAAGGATGACTTGATTATGATTTATGAATTTTGCAATGTGTTCTTGGACCTCTATCCTTGTGTCACACATTATATTACTTAAGTAAGGCTCCAATGATATATGTTCATGTTTATCCTTATGGAGGGAGGTGATTAAGTGATCATTTATGAGAAGAAAATGGTCCATGATGGATGAAGGTGGTGGAGATGGTATGATGAGGTCAATAAGTGGTGATAGGGTATCATAATCCTCATCAGGTTCTTGAGAGAACTAGTTTCAATATCAAAAAAATCTCCTCAAGATCAACAAAAGGATCACTAGGACTAGTTGTAGTAGACAGATCCAAAATAGGATCAGATTCACTCTAACACTCTTAAATAGATAAAGCTTGAAATAAATATATTATAACATTATCACTATCCTGATTGGGATCCAAAGGTATTCATGGTGATGTATTGGAGGTGTCTAGATTAGAGGTATCCTAAAAAATATAATCATTATAATCATCAATGAGGGATGATGTTTTGAATGAGGAATATGATTCATATTTTGGTGTTGTACATGATCCTAATGAATATAATACTTATTATGTTGACTCTAATGTATAAGATATAATACTAATAGTATAAGGCTCATTGTCTATAATTGATCTCTCAACACAGGGTATTTGTTGTGACGGGTGAGAGGGTTCATGAGATATGGGATGACTAGGCTAATTGGGAGTAGACGTGGATTTGATGGATGATTTTTCTAGGATTGGGGGATCATATAGGATGGGAGTGTATTCTTGACCATGGATTGGAAAGGGAAGGGCTTGATCATTATTAGGAAGGAAATCTTTGTATTCTTATTTTTGTTCACCCAAGGATTGAGACTCATTTGGGTCATCCTCGATTATTATGTCGCCATGGTCAACGAGGTCTTTGACATAATCATGGAAAGGTTGACATCATTTAATGGTATTCCCCTAGGTTTAATGATATGGATAGTATTAGTTTTTATAATAATAAGAAGGCTTAGGATTAGTGGGATCAATATGTTGGATGGGTCAATAGACCATCATTTATGTGGTGACTAATTTTTTGAAAATGGTTTATAAGGACATAAGAATGGGAGTATAAGGACCTGCTTTACTTTGAATTAGAAGTGAAATCATTGGAATTTAGATTAGATGGTTGTTGATGTGCCTAGGTGGATGGATGGGTAGTATGTGAGGTGGATAAGATTAGATTCCCTTTGCTAGCATAGGAAAGGGTATTTTATGGTTTATGACTTGTGGATGGAGGATTTTTATAGGACTCACATGAAGTGGCTTAGATGGGGGAGAAATGATTGAATTTGATCAACACCTTTGGGAAGTGGAACACCCATCATAATAAATTGTAAGAATATGTCATCCTTATGGGTATATATTTATTAGTTGATGAACGTAGGATCTAGCTTCATGGTGATGGATGATGAAGATGGATGATAAAAATAGGTCTCTTGAATGAAAATAGGTTTAATGACTAAGCTAGTATGATTAGGTGATGATGATTGATGGATTAGATCTTAGACTGATAGTGTAATAGGTGTTAATCACATATAAATAGTGTCTAATTTTCAATCTATCAAAAGGATCAAGGGTGTGATGGGTTCCTATATTAAAAATTAACAAGAGGATGATATGATGGGTGTTAGTGATGAGTAGGAAAGGATTATAGAGACTAGGTTGATGAGGATGGATTTGTTATATTGAAACTGACAAAGTGATAAGATGCTAACAGGATATCGATTAGGTGTGAGATTTATCAAAATGATAGTGGATTAAGATGATAGGATGATGTAGATGATAGGACTAGCTCAAGATCCTTAGATAAATTTTCTCAAGATGGGATGGGGTTATGATTGTGATAAAGGTGACTAGGATAAGGGACAATGAGAAGCATGATGGTAGGTGAGGATGAAAAGATAAAAGGGTAAGATGAATGAGATAGGGATGGTTTAGACGTGTATGTCACCTAAAGATCCAACTAGGCTAATATAATGTGAGATTAGACTAGATGGGTGATGAAGGCAAGGTTAAGATAAAGGATAGGTTATAGATAGAGTGGACTTGATAAAGATGGTGAGATGTGAGTATGATATGTGATGGGGTATGATGAATGGGTGATGAGGCTAGGATAAGATGTGACTAGAAGGATGTACAAGAAAAAAATTATATACAAGGATATGGTGAGATATAAGATCTAGAAGAGAAGATATAGATTGTGCGGATATGAATAATGAGATCTGAGTATGACTATCGTAGGACATGATGAAGATAAGATGGGGGATGGGATAAAGATACAAGAGGATAATATTTTTAATAGCATCATCATAAGATAAGGATGTACAAGGTGATAGTATGATGAGGGAAGGATATACAAGATGGTATATTCAAAATACCTAGATAGGCATGCATAGGTTTGGGTGAAAGGATAACTCAGTTCAAAAACAACATGGGTTTAGTACAACACACACAATCATGAATCCTAAATTAGTCAATTGATAAGGGTGTGTAACTCAATTATTACACCATATAATAGCTTTATAGGTGAGACTTTAGGCTGGTTACCTGTTATAGTATTGATTGAACCCTCTCAACCCCATTCACACTCAATGGCTACTTTAGAGCTCATACCAACTCCTATAACAATACACCTATTATGGCTGAAGGCTCCTAATCTAGGTATACACAAAGATTTCTCTAGGTGCATCCCCTATATATGTGAAGGTATAATAGGGCCCAAGTCTATATAAGATGTTGTCTAACTGCCTTATATCTTGGATCTTAAATGCCCTTCACTCCATGTAATGCTTAATGGGGAATTTTGCTCTGGTGTTGAATGATAACACTCTTAATTTTTAAAATCTACTAGAATATAGAGTTTGGACTAGTACATGGTGGAAAAATCCATTATCAATAGCCCCATAAAAATTAAAAAAGGATCGAGGGTTTATAGGTGGTTTTTGATCCCCTAAGATTCACCACAAGGACACAAGGGGGAGAGCATACACCAACCATAGCACTCAAGAGACAAAATGTAGATGAAAAGATTAATTGGCCATTTAAGATTATGATGTGATGAATGTATAAAGATGAAATATAAAACATAGATATACACATAATAAGATGATTAAAATGATATATACAAGACCAAATTGATTAAAATGATTTTATAAAGTGCCAAAAAGAGTCTTTGATAGGGGACCTACAAAATAAAGGTTAGTAGTTTGACTTTGGCACTCATAAGAGGTAACCTGCAAGACAAGGATTAGTATTTTGACAAATAATATTGAGGGAAAACTTACAAGTCAACATGTCAAACCAAAACATGACCTACAAAAGGATGATGTTACACAAAATAAAATATCCTCTATATTTACCCTTTCAAGAAAAAAAATGTTAGGCCTTAATAACAACAACTAAAAAAAAATTTATTCAACTTTATAACTCCTTTGGGTGAGTGAACCATGATGCAAGGGTCTAGGAGTGGTTGCCCCCAATGAGGTCAAGTGGCAGTGTCCCTTGTGCAGTCAAGGGTAGTGCCCTTGGCATACTCCTTGTCATGGTATAGGGTAGCTTGAGGGGTGGAGCCCCCAATGCCAAAGGTAATTTGGGCCTTGTGGGAATCATAGAATGACACAAAATTCACTAAAAATATACTAAAAAATGAAAATTTTGAAGACAAATTAAGTGGAAATTCATAATTACATAGTGAAAAATCACAACCAAAGAGTGAAAAATAATAACTCTAAGGAAAAATCATAGATTACAATTCGAAATTTTAGAGTGGTTAGCTAAACTATGATAGTTAGACAACACCACGAATGTAATTGACAAAAATGCTACTAGCTATAAAATAAGAGTTGTGATTTTGTTATAAAATACTAAACCTTAAAATTTTGACCCTTTCATAAAAATACATGATTATGTAGGTGATATATTATCTGAATACCTAAAAATGTTTTATTTATAGATGATTAATGATATATAAAATATTGATTATGATATATTAAAATCTTACAAGAAGACACATAGATTTTTAACAGAATGTCCATAAAAGTTTGATTAAATAGAAAATGTTTTGATTAGATACCTACCCTTTATAAATTAGAGATGACTACCAATAGATATAATTATAAAAAAAATGTTAAAATTAATCATAATGACAAAATCACTAGTATAAATAAAAAATCACTAATGCACAAGACAAAGTAGCAATTCTTTAGATTTTGTAAGCTATGGTTTTGGTGATGAGGGAAAAGTTTAAAGGATTGTGTGTTTCACTTAACTTTGGATGTTATTTATGCTTCTTACCCTTTCCTAGTGACCCTATCAATCACACAGATAAACCATAAAGATACATCATCTAGTTATAATAAGTGGCTAGCAAAATTTCCTCTTAGGACCCCTAATGATATAAACATGATACAAGAGAGGAGTTGATGATCAAATGATTATTGGTCCCTTGTAAAATAGAAAACACCTAGATTTAATAATGTCCACAAAATTTTGACTAACTAGAAAATGTATTGATTAGATATCTACCCTTTATAAATAAGAGATGACTACCAATAGATAAAATTATCACAAAATGGAAAAATTAATCATAATGACAAAATCACTAGTATAAATATAAAACCACTAATACATAAGACAAAGTAGTAATTCTCCATATTTTGTAAGCTATGGTTTTGGTGAGGAGGTAAAAGTTTAAAGGGTTATGGGTTTGACTTGTCTTTGGATTTTCTTTATGCTCTTTACCCTTTCCTAGTGACCCTATCAATCACACAAATAAACCACAAAGATACATAATGTATTTATAATAAGTGGCTAGAAAAATTTCCTCTTAGGACCCCTAATGATATAAACATGATATAAGAGATGATTTGATCAAATGATTACTAGTCCTTTTCAAAATAGAAAACACCTAGATTTAAGCATGCAAGTTAGAAATCAATGGTCAAATACCAGGGATTTATCCATCAATCACAATATCAAAACTCTCATTTACAACATCATAGTTCATAAGGAAAAACTACAATTGTCGAAGTTGTAATTTTGTGGTGACATTATGCTTGCATTGGAAATGTGCAAAAATGCAAGTTGGTAAAACTATGACTACCTAGACAAAGTCATGATTCTTAAAGTAATAGTTTTATCAAAATGCTAAAGCCTTTCATAATCAAAGAAAACTATTAGTGTTTATCACAATCTCACAACTTATGAGGACAATAACATGACTTCACAGTTGTGAGTACCAGTTCAATGTTGTAGATTTCCCCTATATACCAAAAAAATTGAAAAAATTGACCTAGAAGCTAGCAAAAACACCCCTTACAAGAAAAATTATTAGTTTAGGATGGATGTCCCACCATGATCACCAAAATTTAGTAGGAAGTTTGAGCCTAAAGGATTAAAAAATTCAATTTAATCACTAAAACATCAAACTACGAGGTAAAGTCTAGAGCCATTACAATTAAGTATAATTAGATGAAGAAACTTTTCAATTCTACACTAAAATCCTAAATCTAAATGCTCTAAACCATGATCAAATAGATTTAAACCATGATCAAATAAATTAAATAAAACAAAAAGAGATTGAGATTGGATTGATATACCTTGGACTAAGATTGTTGACATGGTGATGTTTGATCAAGATGATGGATGCTTAATGATTCATTCAAGGATTAATTTGACATGAAGGTTTTATGATTTTATAATATGGCCTCCCATGGAGGATAAAATTTACTTAAATATATTTTGGATGGAGAAATCAATGGTGCAGATTTGAAGTTGGATGAGGGAGATCAATAGATGATAATTAAAAAGGAATTTTAAATTCCTTAAAAGCCTCTATATTCACAGGCTTCTAAAAAGGAGGGGTTAGAATAGAGATGACTCTATAATCATCCAATTATATAATCCTCTTATTGATTACTTAGGTCTATAGATGTATTTAGATAGGGATTAGTTGGGTGATTAGGGACTAGGGGTGTAGGAGAGACTAGGAGTAGGCTAGTAGATGGGCCATTGGAAATTTAAAATTCCCAAATAATAGGTATGTGGGGATTAGGATAGGAGAATAGTGATTTAGGAGGATTGATGGAGTGGGATATAACTAAGGTTAATGAATGATGAAATAGTGATGGGAGACAAGACATAAATGATTAGAAAATGGATAAATTAATAGGATAAATTAGATTAAGTAGAATTAGTGTCAACTAATAGGAATATTAAAGATATTAATATAAGTGAGCGAATTTAGGTGCATACAAGAGGATTTTCAAATTTTATCTCTCAATAGGTACCCATTATTCTTTCAATAGCTATAATGAAACTCTCATGTCATGAATGAGATGAATAGGGATATCTTGACCATATTCTGTTTGTGTATAAAGGTCTAAGATGTACCTCTCATAACCTAAGATAAATTGTTTGAAAATTAAAATGGATTGATCTGAGAATTGGCTAGGGACATATTGAGCTTGAAAAGGTTAATTATATACAACATCATAGTCATGTAGATTGATATTAGGATGACCATAGGACTTATATGACTAATAAAGAGGATAAAAAGATTGATAAGGTTGTTAAGGTACATAGTTAGGGTCATAAAAAAGATGATAAGGAGGGTCATAGGGCTGGTATAGGTCATGAAAAGGCTGACAAGGGGGTATGAAATAGAAATTATATTTATACCCAACCATCCCAATGTAATGAATCAAATTAAAACACAAGATATTATCAAATACTTTTCCAAATTAAGTACTTGGGTTTTTAGAACCAACAAATTTCATTTGGAGTCACCATTGATGATTTTTGACTACCTCTAAGGCTAATAGGTATAAGAAAAACACCAAAAATTATTCCACAACATTGGGTCTTTGTTCAACTAGGCGTGTCGAGCTATTATGCATCAAATTTTCACCCTTTGAAAGGTAGTTCAAGCCTTCTAAATTTGATGTAACTATTGAAAATTTGGCCTCCCAAGCCAAATTTTAACCCCTAAAATTCAAAAATTCAATTGTCATGTCCTCTAAGCTTATGTATGGTCATCAAAAGCCTTGTAAAATCCTCAAAGTGGTCTTTTAAAACCCCTTTTAGCATTTATTAAGGTTGATTTGATCATATTAAGGTAAATGTTATTCTTTGCCTTACCAACTTATCGTCATTTCTAGCATAGTCAAGTTAGTCAAAGGGGTTTAAGTGGTCTAGGGATCTTGTTGAAAGATGCCAAGAGGTATCAAGGTCAATTGCTCCCCCTTTAGTGCATTTCATTCTTAGAAAGGTGGTAAATTAACTTTATAACCTTGTATTCCACTTTCAAGGTGCTTTATTACACATTCTATAGCATCTAAAGGAGGTTTTGTGAAGGAAATGATAGTTATACATTAGAAAATGGAGATGTACAATCACTATAGGTCTGTATAAATATTTCAAAATATTTAAAGACACTTGACATACCATCTCAATAAGCTTTCAGGTAGAATGAATAATTTTCATGGTAGAAAGAAGGGGTTTTCAATTAGTCTGTATAGGTGTGTCAGAGAAAGATCTATTTCAATAATGTGTATAGATTCCTCTATGTCTCCCAGGCCTAGATCCATGCTTTGGATGGAATTTCAAGTCAAAATATGTCAAAAACCAACCCCTTACTACATTAATCTCTTTGGTATCCTTGTAGAGCCAATTAAGTTTGTGAACAGTATGGATAGGAGAGAGAAAAGATGAGGGTAAATATTTTTTTCATTTTAGGTTACCCTATTTTGATTGCATTTTATGGAATTAGATATCATATTTCCTCCCCTCATTTTTGAACAATCACTAAGAAGGGAAAGGGCTCATATTGCCTTCTACATCTAGGTAGGGTACTAGTTTACTCCATTTTCTCCTTTTTTGAGCATGATGAAATACAAATGGAAGGTAAGGTGACTTATCAAGATTATAATAAACATTACACCATTTTAAATATACATTTCACATGTGTGAGCCATCAAGAGATTAAAAAATCTTTAATTTGGCTAATCTACAAGAAGGTGGCAGTAGGGTTTTTTTGAGTTTCAAGTCTAGACCACTAAAGTCATTTCTTGTGTCATCATTATTGATGGTTTGTCTTAATCATGTAAATATTAATCTCCTTTCTATCCTCTTAATTTCCATCCAATAGTTATGATGGTATTTTTAAATTAACTAATGGTATCATGTTCATGAGAGAAAAGGTGGTAGTTACAAATATACAAATGCATCTACATTTCTAGATGTTTGGGATGTTTAAAGAGTCTAGAAACATAGAATGGGAAAGATTTTAGAATCCTATGCCACCCATGATCATCATTGTTATCCTAATTGACATGAATAAATAATAAAATGAGCCATAATACCTAAATCGAAGTCAATAATAAGACATTTGGACTGAGTTGAATTATGTAAGATTCAAGATATTCTAGTCAATATGGTTATGACATTAATTAAAATGTTATATTAGTAGCCAAGATTTTTTGGAGGGTATCACAAGAGTAATAAATCTTGGAGATATTAGGTTCAAACAAGTAATAACATCATCAACTTTCCCTAAAAAGACATCCTTAGTAAAAACTTCAACTTGCACACATAGGGTTGTGTTTGCAAGTTGCAAAAACATTAACAAGGTAATGAGTTGGAGAATTTATAGAGGTGTGAAAATATAAGAAGGATCCTATCATGATAAACCTAGTGTCACCCAAAATTTCACACATGAAATTTTGGGATACCCCTATTAATTTTTTGTCTTTTATCTTTTGTGACTCAGTTGTTCTTATTGAAACCAGCCCTCTAAATAAGTCTTAGTCTTTAGTGGTTTTTTTATTTTATTTTTGATTTATTTCTTTTCCAAATTTATTCAAATTGATCCAAAAGTTTGAAAAAATCTACCTAAATCTATTACTTAAAAAACTTATTTACTCATCTTTCCTAGAAAACCAAAAATCCAAGTATATGAGCTCATTTCCAAGTTAACTTCAGTTCTCTGAGTTACTTTACTTGTCAATTAAAATATAATTAGCCATTAAAAACCCAAGTTACACCATTTAGTGTAAATCAGGATCATCAAACAACTTCACTTATCATTATAAGTCAAGTAAATAAGGTTCTTAAGCCCACAAAACACTACCTAAAGTAAATTAGATTTTTAAAGTAACTTCACTTGCTCAAAATCAAAAGTATAAGTAGTGAAGGTTTACAAACCCAGAACACTCATGAGCCAAGATCGAGCTAGGTTTTTGAATCTTCTTAAATTCAAATTCCAAATTAAGCAAAGTAGTTATTAAAATAGGTAGTAATTTTCCATTTACTGCCATCAATGTATTTCTATCTATGCTTATTTTTCTTGGTTTTATTTCTCAATTTTTACTTGTTTATATGTTGTAAAAACCTTGTAGTAATGATCATAATCATTTATCATGTAAAATCCTCCTCAAAATCCCTATATTTTTTACCGTAATACTACCCTTAATAACCTTAAAACTCTCAAGTACCTTGTCTACTAAGAGTTATGATTGCTTATTTCTTTTACTTCAAGTTTTCCAACCATAGTTACTTTACCTAATAAATCTGAAGTCGTAAGCCTTAAAAAATCCATTAAAATACCCTATTGAAACATGGAATCCTCATTACTAGTTACTTACTTAGGTTTCCTAAACCAAGTTACTTATCCTAACAAACTTGAAGTAGTTGGCTTCAAGAAGCCCGAATTCCTCATGACTCACTGCTTACTCAAAATCTTGAACCCAAGCTACTATCTAAGAGAAACCCAAAGTTACCCATGCCTTTTTCTTTTTACTTACCTAAATTCTTGAATACTTAAGACTTTAATATCATCTAGAACAACTTGGGGTTGTGATACCCTATTAATTACTATGAGCTACTTGGGGTTTTCAAGAATTTCTACTTCTTAAAACTTAAACCTATCTTAAATGTATTGTTTGAGACAATAAATTGACTCATTTCTTCAACCTTTTATAAACCAATAGGATAAATCACAAAAAATTTAAAATCACTTATGAAGTTCTTCCAGAGTTTGTCAAAACCAATGTCAAGATCAGAAGGATTACAGGAAGAAATAGGTAGAGTAGAAGTACAAGAAACAATTTTCAATGAATAATTCCCTAAGTTATCACTTGATGATATCCATGGGCTAAGTAGGGAGGGTCAAAAAAATTATAAGAGAGTTAAATCACAAGATCCAAAGATAAATTATGAGTATAAAGGGTACCCTATTGAATCTTATATCACTTTCAAGTTAATTGAAATAAGTGATACAGATATGGGACATGTGTCAAAAACTGAGTTGTTATAAAGATCCAAAAATATAGGCTAGACTCCACTCATGTAGATAATGAATAATAGTGGGATTCTACAAGATAAATCTTTCCCAAGCTTAGCTCAGTTTGTCTTAGCATGTGCCAAGTACTATGATTCCCTCACTAGGACAACCAAAGATACTTTTGGCAATGTAGTAATAACATTGGATGTTTAATATTTCAACTATTGTTTGAAGATCCCAACAACATATAAAGTCCTAGATGTAACAATGGAAAATTATAAGAAAAAATGGGAGAGTAAAATAGTGGGGTGCATTAAAATAATGAAAACAAAATACCTGAAGAAAGTGAAACAAGTTTCAAAATTTCCAAAGCAGATATTAAGGTCAGACTTGGTTCAGTAAGTAGATGACATTAATTAGTTGTTATGTAGAATCAATGGAGAAAAGAATACCAAGTTATTTTCAAATTGGATGTATGCATATATTAGGTCCATTTATGTTAATAGGAGTTATGTTATGATGGAGTGGGCTAGGATGATAAATGACAACATGGACCAGTAGTTAAGCAATGTATAACAAACTTTTGACTTTAAGATGACCTCATACCTAGTATATGTTGCAACATGAAATGGAGCCTTTTCTAGGATAAATATAAAGGAATGTCATAAACTGAGCCAATATATGAATATTACCCTCAATTGGTTCTTTTTTAGTAATATAATAATTATAAGATAGTGAATTATGGATTCTTATATGAAATCATTTGCAAGTTAAATGTATCTTTAAAACACAAAAGAGTTTTAGATGTGGCTTGGGAAGTAGTTTCACATTTTGGGTGTATTTTCATTTAATTTCTCAATTTCACATATATCAAAGCTGGTATTTTCCCAGGCCCACCAATCAAATTACCAAGATATCTTAGTGATAAGTGGAATATTATAGAGTTATGTAGGTAGCTTGTTGAATCACATGACTTACAGTCAAAGGTTAACCATCATGCTATTAATTTTTCTGTCGTTATTGGCTATTACCACTATTTGAGCATTTACAAGGCCAAGAATGTGTAGACAGAGATGTTCCAAAATTATACTCGGACACATTTTGAAGCTAGAACCAATTTTGATTACAGAGGTATAGCTCAAAATATAATTTCTCTAGAGTATATAGACATTCTTGCACTTGAATATTTTTGGATTGACTATAAATATGAGTTTTAAGTAAGGAGAAGAGATAATAATATATTAATTTTGGAACAAATTAATTATTTTGATTTGGAAACAATCCCTAAGGACATAGAAGATGATGGGAAAGTAATTAATGATGCTTATTATACACTAGGAGGAGATAATGCCCTAAACTTTAATATTTTTTTTGGTAAGAACTAAATAAAACTATTATACATATAAATTCAATAGTTTTGGCCATGACTTTCACATGACTCCTTAACAAGGGTTAATGCATGAAGGAATTGATGAAATAAATCAGTCAAGTAAGACAAAAGAGGAAACAAATAGTACATGGAGAAAGAATCCAAGGACCCATAAAGATGTTGAAGTTAAATAAAAATGATATTGACACCTACTCTTTAGTAAAATATAAGTAATGCATTTAACTATCTACCACCACACCTCCTTTATTAACTTTTATAGATACTTCTCTACCCATCATTCCTTCTTCTACTGTGCCTATCATAGATCCATCAATACTCATGCCACCTCTAAAGTCTCATGGCATCAATCCTTATAAGAAACCCATAAATAATGAAAATGATGTTCCTACTCCTCCTCCATCTTATCCACTTGATTCTCCACCTCCACCTCCTTCGAAGGATCAACCCATAATTGAAAATGAGCTAGAATAGGTAACTGCCAAAGAAGTGACCCCATCTCAAGACACACCATGAGAAAATAAAAAATAGAGAGTTGAACCTAAGAAGTAAACTAATTAGGAATAAAAATAGTTGGATAAGGGAAAATAAAAATTATTAGAGGTAGAGGAAGAGGTAGAGAAATTGATGGAGAAAACAAAGAAGAGGGAAGCTGAAAAAGAAGTATAAGTAGAAGTAAAGAAAGTAACAGAAAAAGAGGTTGGGAAAGAAGTTGAAAAGGAAAAATAAGTAGAGAAAGAAAAAGATGAGAAATCAATTGCCAATGTAGTTCAAGATACTCAACATATAGAAGAAGCTCCTTCTCAGGAGCTAGTGGTTAGGAATAATCAACAATAAATGGTGATTCATTCAGACACATCTACTACTGTAGATTTCTCTTCTTGCTTGGCAAGGTAAACAGCTCCTGAGTCTAGAGAAGTAATAAATCTATAAGATAGACTTATAACTATTGAAAAGTCTTTACCATAAGGGAAATAATCCTAAAAGTGACAAGGTGACTTCAAAATTGATATTTGAGCCTATATAATATAAATTTATAGAGGTATCAATCCCTCTATATGGCATGAATAAAAGTGAAGTCACTGAAGGTAAGTTAATAGTTACAAAGTGTCCCTTGGAGAAGTTACCATAGAGGGAATGAAATAGGATACACAGACCTTGATCAACACAATTTTTCAAAATATTGATAAGGAAAATGCTACTAAGGCTAAGTTGAAAGAAAAAAATTATAAATTGTGTGAAATAATTGCTAAAGTTACAAGGTCTATTCCACAATAATCAATTGTTTCAAGAGATTCAATTGGGGAGAAAGTAATAACTAAGGTAGAATAAATTGGAGATAAGGCTAAGGCCATTTATGAATAGATGGAGAAGGTGCATCAAACTATCGAAAATCTCTTTCTTTAAATCTGAAGTATTCATGCTAATATTGTAAATAAATTAGTAGAGATAAAGGTAGTAATAAAGGAAATAGAAAATGAGAATTGAATTTATAAGTTAGAGAGTCTTCAAACAATAAATACTTTGAGTGAGAAATTTGTGATCAAAGATAATATTATCCCTAAAATATTAATAAAGAAAGTAAAATAAGAATAATACCTCCTATCATTTCCCATGCATATTATGAAGGCAATGTGTGAAGAAATGAATACTTTAGAAGAGGAAGCTCATAATGAAGAGGCCAATCTAAAAAAATTTCTCTTTGGTCTCACTAAAATTTGGTCTGATAAAACTCCAAGGACATCTAAACAATTATATCAGTAGTTCAATAAATTAATTGAAATGGTCACAACTCCTTTCACAGTGAAATCTATAAAGGAGTTAATCAAAATTCAACATGAAATCAAGAGGCTTGAACTGAGAATTAAAAATATGAAATCTCATAGTAGAAGGTTGGAAAGAGAAATTCTAATATTTGAGAGTAAAATGCAATCACTTAATAAACTAGGCAATGCAACAATATATTTCATGATGTCTCAGTATATCAAATATAGAGAAAAGTGCAGATCTGAAATCCACAATGTAGAATAATTATTTTTACTCTTATTCTCAACAATTTCTTCTTTATTATTTCCATTTCCTTCCATTATATTTATAAAGTAACTTTTTTATGAGTAATTACTTTATGTAAAGTCGTATAGTGGAGTTACTTGTAAAAGTATGTTACTTTGTAAAATTGTAAGACTCAAGTAACTTGGCAAAACACCATGGATTGAAGTCATTTTGCAAAAGTAAATTAATTGAGTGAATGTTTCTTAGCATGAAATGTAGTTGTATTTAATCCAAATAGTGAGACTAAGAAGTGCTACATGTCACTGTTTATTACACCCCACATAGGAAAATTTTGGATAAGATGCGTTTCAACAGTTTTGAGGTTTTGGTAGAACACATGGGTTTTGAAGAAGTTGTCTCCTATTTGATTTGGACATGTATTTTTTTATAAATATAAGTGCAAGCCTACATGCCTAAGTATGGTAATTTTTTTACAGCAATTGTAACTAAAGAAATAGATTTTAAGTAATTTAAAAATTTCTGTTTAGATTTCTAGGTTTTATTTTTTATGAAATTGGTTCAAAGTGAATGAGAAAGAAGTTGTTTTCTATCAAACTTTGCATCTTAGGAGATCATTTGGTGGATTTGTGAAGATTAAAATAGTAAAATTTATGTTATCTTTAAATCTAAATGTGAATTCTAGTCTTTCTTAAGCATTTTATAAAAATATTATCATCTTTGGAATGTTTATTTACTTGTACAAATTCAATAAGATCTATAAAACTACTTATTATGAAGTACAACTTCTTTCTTCTCACATGTTCTAGTCTGTCATTCTCAACTTCCTAAAATTTCTTAACATATATTCTGAAACAACTACTCACATGTTGAAAATCATCTTGTTATGGTTCATGAACTCTATGATTAAAGTAATACCCTAAATATAAGACAACTTACAAATAATTTGTATAATCTATGAATAACTGAGAGTTGTAAATAATTTAAAGTAAATAGACATAATCATAAGGAAGCGTCACTATTAAATGAAGGAGATTTAATCCCATGACTTCCTAGGTATTTTCAATAACCTACAGAATATCTAGCCAATAGTTTTTGGTGACTATATTGGGGAAATGAACTTTACTCCTAGAACTAAAATTATCTTGCTCACACAAGTCAAGATAGGCACAATTAATTTTAGTTTTCCAAATTTGCATGTTTTCCAAACTATCATGTATGAAGATGCATGAAAAATCTAAGGCACACTTGTGATTTGAAAACATGTGTTTTTATGAAGATAACTTTACTTTCAAATTAATTACTTATCTTGACTTGAGTCACTTTACTGGTCATAAATAATTTCTTTACTTTCCTTGCATCTTGCATGTAAACTAAATTCATTTGTTTATTTTAAGTTGATGCATGCCAAGTAAATGTTTCTTGATTTTATGCTTATAAAACTGAAGTAATCTCAATGAAAATCATTAGTAAATCATTTATGTTTCAATCTTGTAATTTGACCTTTCACTAGAGCAAAGGGAGCTCAAGGATAAACCAACAACTTTTTTGAGATGTAAGAAATGTTCAATTTTAATTTTATTATCCAATCCAAAATAAGAAGAGATAGCCTTTCACCCATGAGACAATCATAAACTCCTATGAATTAGCTATATCATAATTCCTCAGGAATAATTCAATCTACTAATCCTCAATCCTTTATTCCAAAAAGAATGGTGCTACCACTTCCTATTCATTGGGGAGAAATGATTGGCCCCCTGAATTTGAATCATCCTCTTAATGAATTTATAAGGGGGTCAAGAAAAAAACTCCCAAAATTCATAGGTAATATAAAATAAAGTTTGTATGAACATGTGGTTGCCTTCATTATAGCCTATGGAGTAATTAGTATTGAACATGAAGATGTCTCAGTTAGACTCTTCATTGGGACCTTGCATGACTTAAATTCAAAATGGTTTTACCATTTAGATCCTAGAAAAATATTTAGTTGGGATACCATGCATGAACATTTTGAAAAGAGATTCAAAGCTGTCGAAGAATCTTACATATTTTTTACCCAACTGACTCAGCTCAAAAAATAGCCACATGAACACATGTGAGATTTCATTAACAAGTTTAATAGATTGATTTATAAAATCCCTCAACTACTCTACCCACTATAGGTAATTATAAATTATTATTCATTAATGCCTAGTTACTAGAGGTCATTTATCATCTATGTAGTGCATGGCTTGATGATTTAATATCAGCTCAAAATCTTATTACAAGGGTTGAAGATGATTTGATAATGGCTAGAAAGATTAAAAAACTTGTAAGGGTGATTCTTATACTTCAAAAACATCATATACTATTGATCCCCTATTAAAAAAGTTGGCTAATTACTTGCTACAATTCAAAAGATAAATTTCTCAAGGTACTCATGCTCTTCTTACTAGGAATGCACCAACAAAAAAAATTAATAATCAGAATAGAAACTACATTGTTGGTCCCACATAAAGACTAGAAATTGAATATTATCCAAAAAAATATGTTGAGATGAATGAATAACATTAGATTAATGATGATATTCATCAAAGTCTTGTTGATGAAGATGACTTTATAGATCCTGTTGGTGACTCCAACATAGGCTATCTTGAATATCAATAAAAAACTGACTATGAAGAAGAATTTGAAGAAGATCATAGTCACTCTTTTTTAGTGTTTACAAGGTCATAGACTTATTGATATGTTGAAAAACCTTCCAAATAAAAAGAGAAAATAGGTCCTAAATCAGACGTAAGCATTCTTAAAAGAGGTAGTCATCTACCTTCTTCTCTAGCTCTAAAAGATAATTATGTAGTGTCTTATTCTCAAAATCATAAACTAATAACTCATACTTTTGAATATAACCCTACTTTGTCTACATCCAACCCCTATTTTAACATAATTGATCACATAAAGAAAACCAAAATTAAAATATTAGAAGTTAAATACTTGAGGTCTTATCGAAATCATCTGAATAGACTAGTCAAGTATGTTTAAAGTAAAGGGTCAAATAATATATCCAATGCCTCTAAAGGTATCTTGCATACTCCTAAAAAGGTTCCTTCTCAAAATAATGTTTTAGCTACTTCTCCCATGTCTACTTCCATATCTGAAAGGATAGATCCATTCTATGTCTCTCTCTTGATGAATGGGTTTAAGTTAAATAATTGTATCATAGACTTTGGATCTTTAGATAATGTTATGCCATATAAAGTAGCTGAATCCCTTGGTCTCACTTTGAATAAGACAATAGGTATATTTTATTCAATGGAAATGCGATTTCCCTTGATTAGATAGATCAAATATGCCCAAGTTATCCTAGCAACTTTCCTAGGTAAAAAGCTCAAAATGACCATTTTAGTAGTAGATATTCCTATCTCTTATAGAATTTTACTAACTATAAACTTCCATAAATATCTATAAGGATAAGCCAAGATGTATTGGTCATGTTCTCATATTCCAATCAAAAGAGTAAATCAAAAAATTGAGCCTAAAAATAAGTCTATGTATATAGTTTCCAAGTCCGATGAACTAAGGTCACATGTTCTTTTTAAATTATAAGACCATGGAGTTTACTACCTTGAATTGGGCAAGGAGATACAAGGACTAGAGGAATTAGAAGAAGAATAAGATAAGATATGGACTTTATAATTTGATGGTAGCTACAATTTTCTTAGATTAGGTGTTTGGGTGGTATTGATATCACCTAATGGTAAAATATTTCCTTACTCCTATACACTCATGTTTGAAAATACTAAAAACATATTAGAATATGAGGCACTCATATTAGTACTTGAACAATCAAATGAAAAAGGTGTAAAACTTCTAAAAGCACAAGGTGATGTTTTTTTAATAGTAAGATAAATTTATGACCAATATCAAGTGAAGAAAGATAAGATGAGGTACTACCATGATCAAGTTTTGAGTTCAACACTTGATTTTGCATCCTTCTCAATCAAGTCAGTTCTTTGGGATCAAAACTTTAGAGTTGATTATCTTGCATTTACGACATCTCTACTTAGGTTAGATTAGTAGCCTACACTTTTATGAGAAGGTAACTATAAAGTAGAGATGGTTTACCATCTAAAGGTTCTAGATAATGTCAACCAATGTCAAGTTTTCAATGATGATAAGAAAATAATTGCATTCCTTAGGCAAGAGATAACTTTGATGAACTATACTTTGAATGAAGTCATCCATTTCCATGTCAAAAAAATAAGTATTATTGACCCTAAGCTTACTCATAATATAATTCAATTGAAGGGAAATTAAATCCCTAAAGGGTTAGTTTTCTAGAAAAATCTTCAATAAGCATGATTAGTTTCTAAAGAAAAAGAAATAATATGGTGATAGTTCATCCCCAAAAGTACAAAAAATTAATCTAGGTAGTGAATAAGAACCTAGGATGGTAAACATTGGAAAATTTTGGTCTCAAGAATAAAATGAAACATTCATTGAGCTTCTCAAAAGATACATTGATGTGTTTTCTTGGTCCTACAAAGACCTAAAGTCATTCCAGATAGATGAGGTAAAACATTACATTCCACTTTAGCAAGAAGTAAATCCCTTCAAGAAAAAATTACATTATCATAACCTGACTATCACAGGTACTATTGATGATGAAATAAAAAAATCCTTGATGTAAATATCATCTATCCTATACATCATTCTAAATGGCTAGCTTACATTGTCCTAGTAGGAAATAGAAATAGAGAAATATGCTTATGTATTGATTTCTACAATCTAAATCAAGCTTCTCTGAAAGATAACTACCCATTTCCCATCATGGATCACACCTTATAATTGGTTATAGGTTCAGAGATGTTATCTATGTTGGATGGATTTTCAAGGTACAATCACATAAAAGTGGTAGAAGAAGATCAATACAATATAGATTTTACAACACGATGAGGAACGTTTGTCTATCAAAAGATGCCTTTTGGGATTATTAATTCTCAAGAAAAAATTTAGAGAGTAATGGATCTAGAATTTACACATGTTAAGAACAAGAGTATAGTGGTATACCTTAATTAATTTATAGTATTCTCCAAAAAGAGAGGTAATCACTTGGCTAATTTAGAAAAAGTACTCATCTAGTGCAAGAGACATGGGATTTTTTTGAATCCCAAGAAATCAATATTTATTGTGATTGAAGGAAAAGTTCTTGTTCACATAGTCTTAAAGGAGTGGACAAATATTGATCAAAAATGAGTCAAATCTATTCATATTTTACCTATGCCTAAGTCTAAGAAAGAAGTGCATTCATTCTTTGGTAAGGTCAATTTTCTTAGAAGGTTCATTCTTGATTTTGCTAAGTCGACTTGACATATTTTTGACATGATGACAAATAATAAAGAATTAAAATGGAATGTTGAAGGTAAGTTAGCATTTGAAAGAATTAAAGTAGCTATATCTAAAGCTCTAGTGTTGGTTTCCCTACATTTCAATAAAGAATTCACTATTTACTATTACTCTTCTAAACATACCATGGTAGCTATACTTATGCATAAAAATGATGAAGGAATTTAATCCCCCATAGCTTTCATGAGATAACCATTGAAAAGATATGAACTAAAGTATCGATATATGGAGAAACATGCCTTTGTTGTAGTCAAAGCATCTATATTTTTTAGGTACTACATTTTGTCTTCACATACTAAAGTCTATGTACCTAACACTGCATTCAAATCAATTCTAAACCAAGAGGCGCTTCAATAGCTAAGGTGCAAGAGTTTGATCTTGAAATCATGTGGAGACTTGTGTTAATTGATGATAGAGGGAGATGCTTGTGCTAAACTGTCAAATCTAGTAAGAGGGAGAGGCTTGTGATAATTGATGATAGAGATAAAATATAATGACATAGATACATCCAAATCATGTGAATACTTGTCTATGGTGCTTTTTGTTGATCTTATTGATGAATTGTATATTAAAATTGTTTACTTCCTAACTTAAAGAGAATGTCCAGATGATCTTACATGTAAGGATAAATTGACCATCAAGTTGAAATCAAAGGATTATGTCATTTGGGATAATGGTACGCATAAAAAATAAATTGATGGTGTTTTCCTTCACTATGTGGATAAAGAACAACAACAAAAACTTTTAGAATAGTTTTATGACAAAACATGTGGAGGTCACTTCTCAACAAGAGTCACAGCACATAAAATTTTATGAGAAAGGTATTTTTAGCCTACCATTTTCTAGGACACTTTTGATTGGGTTCCTAAATGTCAAGCATGTCAACACTTTCTGAGATGTGTAAATTTATCGGCGTTACTATTAAATCTAGTTATAATCAGTGAACTATTTCAGTAGTGGCGCATGGATTTTATTAGCATATTTTATCCTTCTTCAAGTGCTGGCATTGCTATGTTTTAACTACAAATGATTACTTTATAAAATAGGTAGAATCTATTCCTATCAAGCATGCCACTTTAGAAGTAGTATGTTATTTCATCAAAGAAAATATTGTAGTAAGGTTTTGTGTCCCACACAAGATAGTAATAAATAATTCAACCAACTTTTGTTCGGTATAACTAACTGATTATTGTTACTCATATGGAATAGACATGGTTCATGATTCAAATCACTATCCTTAGGGGAATGGTCAAGTTAAATCAAGTAACAATCACTTTATGACCATCATTCATAATATGGTGGATAATAATCAATAAACTTGGCACAAGGAGATGTTTGATGCATTGTGGGATGACTAAATCACTCTAAATAAAGCCATAGGTATGTCTCCTTTTCAAATTTTATATGGAATAAATGTTGAGATACCAATCACCATCGAGTTTCCTGCTTTACAATTATCTAAAGTTATTTACGATGCAAATTATCAGGATTCACTTGATAAGAGGATTATGTTCCTCACTAAGACATAACAGGTTGGTATATAAGTTGCTAATTAATTGACTGATCACTAAATGAAAGTAAATAAGATCTTTGATGATAAGGCTCAAGATATATATTTTGAAGTTGGTTACCTATTCCTTTTATGGGATAATTAGATTGAATAAAAAGGGAAGCATGGTAAGTTTGTCTCCCTATGGAAAGGAAATTTCACTGTAAGGAGCATTATTAGAAGAAATAATGTCATCCTAGCTTTTCAATATGGGATTGAACTATCTTTGCCTTAGAATGGGAAACACTTGAAGATCTACAAGAATTGAGCAGTTGGGTAACACCTTTATGTACATAAATATGTCCTTAGTCTTTCTTTTATTCAATTATCTTTTTATTTTTCTATTTGTTTGTTTATTTTGGTAGTCTTTCATGATTGAGTTTTTACATGACTCCATAACCAATAGACAAGACTCAAAACTAGATATATTAAGATCTCATCCATATTTCCTTTTGTCTGATAGAAACAAAGATGCCCCCAATTGAAGCTAGCTGGTGTCACCCAAACTTTCACACATGGCATTTTGGTATACCCCTATTTTTTTTGTCTTTTGTCTTTTGTCTTTTGTGATCTAGTTGTTCTTATTGAACCTAGTCCTTTGAATAATTCATAGTCTTTAGTATTTGTTTGTTTTTGATTTATTTATTTTCCCAATTGATTTAAATGTCTCCAAAAGGTTGAAAATATTTGCCTAAAGCCATCATTAAAAAACCTATTTACTCATCTTTCCTAAAAGACTAAAAAGCCAAGTATATAAGATCATTTCTAGATAAACTTAGGTTCTTTGAATTACTTTAATTTCCAAGTAAAAATTAATCAGTCATCACAAACATAGGTTGCACCATTCACTATAAATTGGAATCATCAAATAACATTACTTCTCATTAGAATCCAAATATAGAATGTTCATAAACCTATAGAATAATACCTAAAGTAAATCAGGTTTTTGAATTAACTTCACTTACTTAAAATCATAATTAGAATTAGTGAATTTTTATGAACTTGAAATACTCACCATCCAAGATCAAATTGGGTTTACGAAGATGCTTAACTTCAAATGCTAAATTAAGCAAAGTAGCTAGTAAAACCTAAAAAAATCCAAGGGCTTACATGGCTCCTTCTCACATGTATCCTAATTGTCATTAATAAATTGGAAAATATAAATATTTGATAAAATCCACCTCATTTCCCACCTAGCATTTGAGTTGTTTGACCAAGATGTCACCCCTACAAACACTGAGTTACACTTTTTAAGATTTTGAAGTGATTTTGGATCAGAATCTTTGTGACCCATTTATTTTAAAGGTATTTATATCATTTTAGTTTGATTTTCATGCCTCCATCTTGAACATTTTCTTCTCATGTTTCTCTGGTAACTTTCCATTCATCATCATGAACGTATTTCTATTTGTGCTTATTTTGATTGGTTTTTTTATCAATTTTTACTTGTTTATATGTTGTAAAAACCCTATATGAATTTTCATAAGTGTTTTTCATGTAAAATCCTCCTCAAAATCCTAAAGTTTAAATCTTCCCATGTAAAACCTAGTAGATAACCTAACATTACCCACTCAGGTTTCCCACAACAACCTGCCTAGACTCTTAAATTTGAATTACTTGCCCCAACAAACTAGAAACTCCAAAAACATCCTACCAACTTAGACTTCCCATTACTTGGTACTCACCCAGAGTCCTGACCCTAAACTACTACCCTCAATAACCTCTAAACTCTCAAGTACCCTACCTACCAAGAGTTGTGATTGCTTATTACTTTTACTTTAGGTTTTCTAACCATAGTTACTTGCCCTAAAAAATATGAAGTCACAAACCTTGATGAATGCATTAAAATACCCTAGTCAAACATGGACTCCTCACTACTAGTTACTTACTCATCTTTTCTAACCCAAGTTATTTTTCCTAACAAACCTGAAGTAGCTACCTTCATGAAAGTTGGATTCTTCATGACTCATTAGTTACTCAAAATCTTGAACCCAAGTTTCTAGATAAGAGAAACCCAAAGTTTCCCATGCCTTTTTCTTGTTACTTACCTATATTATTGAATGCTTAAGACTTGAAGATCATCTAGACTAACCCATGGTTATGATACCCTATTACTTACTATTAGTTACTTGGGGTTTTCAAGATTTTCTACTGCTTGAAACCTAAAGCTAGTTTAGAGGTATTGTTTGAGACAACAACTTGACTAATTTATTCAACATTTTGTAAACCATTAGGAGTAATCATATAAATTTCAAAATTAATTATCAAGTTCTTCTATTTTTAGTCATAACCAATCTCAAGATCAAAAGGATCAAATGAAGAAATAGATGGAGTAGAATTACAAAAAACAACATCTTTAAATGAATAAGTCCCTGAGTTAGCATTTGAAGAAATACCTAGGCTAAGTAAGAAGGGTAAAAAAAAGTGAAGAGATTTAAATCACAGGACCAAAGATGAATTATGAGTATAAAGGGTACCCTATTAAATCTTGAATTATTCCCAAGTTAACTAAAATAAGTGATACAAAATGCGACATGTGTTAGTGACTAAGTTGTTAGAAAGATTAAAAAACTATATCCAAGACTCCACTCATGTAGGAAATGAATAATACTGGGATTCTACATGATGCATCTTTCCCAAACTCAGCTCAACTTCTTGAGTTTGTCCTAGAATGTACCAAGTACTATGACTCCCTCACTAGGACAATCAAAGATACTTCTGGCAATGTAGTAATAAGGTTGGATGTTTAATATTTCAACTATTGTTTGAATATCCTAGAAACATTTAAAACCTAGATGTAACAATGGAAAAATCTAAGAGACAATGAGAGATTAAGATAGTGGAGTGAATTAAAATAATAAACACAAACTACCTAAAGAAAATGAAATAAGCTTCAATATTTCCACAATAGATAGTAAGGTCAGACTTGGTTTAGGATGTAAATGAAATTACTTAGTTATTATGAAAAATCAATGGAGAAAATAATGTCATGTTATTTTTAACTTTGATGTATGCATACATTAGGGAAATTGATTTCAATATGAGTTATGCATTGATTTAGTGGGCTAGGATGATAAGTGACATCATGGACCAATAGTTAAGAAATGTATTACAAACTTATGATTTCATGATGACCTCATGCCTATTATATGTTTTAGAATCAAATAGAGCCATTTCTATGCTAAATACAAAATGAATGATATAAATTGAGCTAATATATTAATATTACCCTCAACTGGTTCTTTCGGATTACTACAAATATTATAAGATAGTGAATGATGGATTCTTCTATGAAATCATTTGTAAGTTAAGTGTAGCTTTAAAACATAAGATAGGGTTGGATACAACTTGGGAAATAGTTTTACAGTTTAGGTGTATTTTCATTCAATTCTTCAATTTCACATATATCAGAGTTGGTAGTTTTTGAGGCACACCAATCAAATTGCCGAGATATCGCAATGAGAAGTGGATTCTTATGAAGTTGTGTAGGCATCTTGTTGAACTACATGACTTACAGTCAAAGGCTCACCTTCTCACCATTAATTTTCCAATTTGTATTGGTCATTACAACTATCCAAGTATTTTTAAGGCCAAGAATGTGTAGATAGAGATGTACCAAAATTACATTCAAAAACATTTTGAATCTAGAGCCAATTTTGATTGTAGAGGCATAGTTCAAAATACAATTTCTCTAGAGTATATGCACATTCCTCCACTTGAATATTTTTGGATTGATTGTGAAGATGAGTTTGAATTAAGGAGAAGAGATAATAGAAGATTAAATATGGAATAGATTTATTCTTTTTATTTGGAAACAACCCCTAAGGATATGGAAGATGATGGGAAAGAAATCAATGATGCTTATTATATAATAGGAGGAGATAATGCCCCACTTTTGGAGATTGTTTTCAGTAAGAACCAAGTTACAACTATTATATATAGAAATTTAATGGTTTTGGCCATGACTTCCACATGACTCCTTAAAAAGGGTTACAACATGAAAGACTTGATGAAAGAAATCTGTCAAGTAAGACAAAAGAGGAAATAAATAGTACAAGGAGAAAGCAATTAGGGACGCATAAAGAAGTTGAAGTTGAAGAAAAATGTTGATGACTCTTACTCTGTAGTAAAATATAAGGAACCCATTCAACCAATTATCATCATACCTCCTTTGGTAGCTTTTATAGATACTTATCTACTCACCATTCCTTCTTATACTACACATATCATAGATCCATCAATACTTATGCCACTTCTAAAGTCTCATGGCATAAAGCCTTTCAATAAACCCATTCATTAGGAAACTAATGTTCCTCATCCTCTTCCTCCATATTCTCCACCTACTTCTCCACCTCCACCTCCCTTTAAAGATCAACCCACCATTGAAAATGATCTAAAATATGTAACTACCAAAGAAGTGACCCCATATCAGGAGGCAACACAAGAAAAGAAAAAAGAAAGTGTTAAAACTAAGAAGGAAACTACATAGGAAGAAAAATAGTTAGAGAAGGGAAACTAAAAAGTAGCATAGGCAAAGACAAAGGTAGAGAAATTGACAAAAAAAAAAAGGAGAGGGAAATTTATAAAGAAGAAAAAAATAGAAGCAAATAAAGTAATGGAAAAAAGGTTAAGAAATAAGTTGAAAAGAAGAAAAAAATAGAGAAAGAAAAAGATGAGCAATCAATTACTAATGTAGTTCAAGATAATCCACATAAATAATAATCTCCTTCTTAGGAGCTAGTGGTTAGGAATAATCAACAATAAATTATGATTCACTCAAACACCTCCACTAGTGCAAATTTCTCTTCTTGGTTGGCAAGGCAAACAACTCTTCAGTCTATAGAGGTAATAAATCTAGAAGAGATAGACTTAAAAATGTTGAAAATTCTTGACCATAAGGGAATGAAGCCTAAAAGTGACAAGGTAACTTAAAAATTGATAATTGAGCCTACAAGATACAAACATTTAGAGGTATCAGTCCCTCTATAGGGCATAAATAAAAGTGAAGTCATTGAAGGTGACTTAATAGTTACAAATGTGTCCCTTGGAGAAGTTACCAAGAGGGATTAATTTAGGATACACAGACCTTGATCAACATACTTTTCAAAAGCTTGATGAGGAGAAGGATGCTAAGGCTAAGCTGAAAGAAAAAAATTCCAAATTATGTGAAATAATTACTCAAGTTGCAAGGTCTATTCCGTAAAAATAAATTCTTTCAAGAGATTTAATTGGTCAGCAAGTAATAACTAAGGTAGAAGAAATTGGATATAAGGCTAAGTCCATTGATGAATAGATGGAGAATATGTATCAAACTTCATAGAATCTCTTTCCTAAAGTCCCAAATATTCATGTTGATATTGTAAATAAATTAGCATAGATAAAGGCAATAATGAAGGAAATTGAAACTAAGAATGGAATTTCTGAGTTGTAGCAAGAGAGTATATAATGAATAAATACTTTGAGTGAGAAAGTTTTGATCAAAAATAAGATTTTCCCTAAAGGATAAATAAAGTAAAATAAGAAGAATACCTCCTATATTTTTGCATACGTATTCTTGAGGTAATGTGTGGAGAAATGAAGAATTTAGAATAAAAATCTCATAATGAAAAGGTGAATCTATAAGATTGTCTCTTTCATCTCACTAACATTTGGTTTGATAAGACATTAAGGACATCTAAATAGTTATATTAGTAGTTTAACAAATTAATGGAAAAGGCCACAATTCCTTTCATAGCTAAATCTAGAAAGGATTTAATAAAATTTTAACATGAAATCAAGAGGATTAAACCAAGACTTAAAATTTTGAAAGCTCATAGTAGGAGGTTGGAAAGAGAAATTTTAAGATTTGAGACTAAAAGGCAAAAACTTGCTAAGCTAGACGATGCAACAATACAATTCATGATGTCTTAACATATATAATATAGATAAAAGTGTAGATATAAAGTCCATGATGAGGAATGATTATTGTTACTCGTATTCTTGACAATTTATTCCTTATTCTTCCCATTTACTTTCATTCTATTTGTAAAATAGCTTTGTTTTGAGTTATTAATTTAAGCAAAGTCATTTAGTGGAGTTACTTGTCAAATTATATTACTTTTTAAAATTGTAAGACTCAAGTAACTTGGCTAAATATCATTACTTGAAGTCATTTTGTAAAATCAAATTACTTGAGTGAATCCTACTCAGCATGCAAAGTAGTTGTGTTCAATCCAAACAATGAGACCAAGAAGCACTACATGTCACTAGTTATTGCATGCCACATAGGTGAAATTTGAGGAAGATGCCTCTTAATTATTTTGATTTTTTAGCGCAGCATATAGGTTTTAAAGGATTTATCTCTTATTTTATTAGATATCTATTTTTATATAAATATAAGTGCAAGCTTGCATGCCTAAGGATGGTAAATTTTAGATAAAAATTGTAATTTAATCAAGAGAGTTTAAGTAATCTAAAACTTTGTGTTTAGATTTCTATGTTTTTATTTTGTATGAAATTAGTTCAAAGTGAATGAGAAAGAAGTTGTTTTCTTTAGAGCTTTATGTCTCAGGAGATCATTTGGTGGATTTATAAGATTAAAATGGTAAAATTTGTGTTATATTTAAATTTGAGTGTGAATTTTTGTCTTTCTTAGTCATTTGTTGAAAATATTTTCATCTTTTGAATGTTTATTTTCTTGTATAGATTTAATAATATCTATAAAATTACTCATTATGAAATACAACTTCTTTCTTCTCAAATGTTCTAGTATTTCATTCTCAACTTCTCAAAATTTCTTAACACATTCTTTGAAACAACTGCTTACTTCCTGTAAAATTGCATTGTTATGGTTCATGAACTTTGTGATTAAATTAATACCCCAAAAATAAGACAACTTAAACATAATTTTTATAATCTATGAATAACTGAGAGTTGTAAAAAATTTTAAGTAAATAGACTTAAGCATATAGGAGCTTCACCAATAAATGAAGGGGATTTAATGCCATGACTACTTAGGTATTAATGATAGCCTATAGAATATATAGCCAACAAAACCTTTCAAAACAACATTGGATAATACTTCAAAGAAGGATTCAACCCTTAAGTATAGTCAAGTGTACATGAGATCATCCTATAGGCCCACCAATATGGGTGGGGTGTATTGAATGTTATAGAAGAGAAAGGATCTACTAAGGGATGAAAAACACAGAGATGGTTTCCTCTCATAATATGACCCCTAATGCATCTTTAAATTCAGTAAGGTAAGACAAAAATATCTAAACCTATTTAGGTTTACTGGTCCTAAGACTAATGGCACAATTGGAATACACAGTGAGAGAGAAGATAAAAATATCAATGGTGAAAATGGACTATGTTTAAGGTATGAAAAGGTCTAATAACTAATTGGAGGTTTGACAAATATGAAATATAAATTTGGAAAGATGACCAAAAGGGGGTCACTTCAGCTACCTACTTAACTAGATGGAGACCTTTTGCTTGATCTAAGGTTAGAAGGTGAGGAGGGAATGTTGAAACACATATATGTCATTAATAATCATGAAGGATTAGAGGCATAGAGTTAATTATGACCAAACTTAATTTAAGAGAAGACTCACCTCACACATGGTCAAAGAACTTAGGGTTACCATCTACAAGCTTAACTGTAGAAGAAATGTAAGTTGAGTGAAGGAGTCTATATTTAGGTACCTTGAATCAATATGAGGTGAATTGAGGATTTAAAATACATAATAGAGGTGAGAAAAATTATACATGATAATAATTTACCATGATGAAAGAGATCTCACTACTCACCTTCTCACATAGTCAAAGTTACAAGTCTCTATGAGAATATAAGGTGACTGAGTGTGAAGTGTACTAGATAGAGACTAATAGGTCAAAATAAGTGAAGGTATTATAATTCATATTTTTCCATTACTAAAGAGACCTCAATAGACACACACGTTCCTAATAAAGATCTATAAGGCTCATGAAGAGCCTTTGACCTTGACTCCAAAATTCAAAGGAGAAATGCACTCTGACCTAGGGACATAAATGGGATAATTGAGATCTTAAAGGTAGATTTAAAATTCAAGAACACATATTTTAGGGTTACATATTAATCCAAGATGAATAGATATCTCTTACATAGTTAAAGCACATAGGACACCTATAGGCAGGCATAACCTTAGTAGGAAGATGGAAGTGTTGGAGACCATGCAAGGAGATAAAGTATAGAGATTTAAAATAGGGTCTCTTCCTTGTTTTATGAATGTTCTAAATGTTTTTAATTTTAAATTATCTATTCCTTTGATGATGAGAAAATTATAATGGCCTAAATAGGCCTAATAGGGCTAATTAGGCACATACATGCCTAGGTATGAAAATCTCAAGATTTTTTCATGTTTAGGGGGATATTATGAGGTTGAAGGACAATAATAAGGTATGTTAATATAATAATTTTCATATGAATTATGTATACTATATAAATAAGTATTAAGTGCTAAAAAAAGGAGAAATTTATATTCATAACCCAAGCAAGACTGAGAACACTTGCAGGCAGAGTCATGAGAAGGGGAGTTAAAGGTGTTGAGAACTAAATAGGATTGAAGTACCATACTAAAAATATGTGTCTTAACTTTAATTATAATGACTCACAATGTTTCCATTGGTTTTTTCTAGTCCCTAGAGGTAGAAGAGATCCTAATGGTCTATTAAGCCTAAATAAGCCTAAATAGTCATGTGACTAAAAATTGGAGATGGATGCATCTTTGGGGGATTTTTTAAGGTTAAAATACCATAATGGGGTAGATATAAATTTAATAATGTGTTTAAATAGGTTCTAAACTCATAAACATAGGAGAAAACTCAAGTTTCATGTCTATATGATCAAACTAGCCTAGAAGTCTACGAACCCTAGGTAGAGGAATGAGAAGTTTACAAGTAATTAAAGGAGTAAACAAGGAAAAAAACCATGAATTAATGTTTTTAGGGTTTTTAGAGACCCATAATAAGTGTTATAATTCAAATTAATTGTATATTGATCTTCTGCACCTTATTTCTTTTCATCAACCCCCAAAAAGGCAAGTTTTTCAACTTGATAGCAACTTTCTTCATCTCACAATTATATGGAGTAAATGAATGGGATACTGAATAGATAGGGAAGGTTTAGTGGATTTGTGTCCTCAAATTTATTGGCATTTTTTTAGTTCAAGCCCTTAATGCTATGAACAATTGTTAAGAGTTCATGACACTCTCAACCTGCCAACATGAGTCAAAAGACCTAATTGAAGAAAACCTAAATATTTTTCACTAAAATTGCATGGAATAGATTGATAAGCACTTGAATCTCATTTTTAACTCAAAGGAGGTCCTTTTTATGGTAGTGGTTGTAGAGAGTACTATATATATTCATCATAATCTATATGTTTTTAGTGTTTTAGGGTGGAAACATGGTTTTAAGAAAGTTGAATAGCTACAAACCATCGAAGAAGGATGTATGATATGTTTTACAGATTATAAAACCACAAAATACTCTCAGAAACTCTTAGAATTACTTCTACAAGTCTAAAAAAAATGGCTAGTCTAGAAGAACTAGTGAGAAGTGACCTAGTCACCTAGATAGGTAAAGTTGTAGGGATAAAATGTGTGAAAAGCTTAAGTCATGGTGTGATATGATGGTTCAGACCTGAAATATGTTAAATCATTCATATTTAAGGTCCTATTCAAACCCGATGGCCATCTAAGTAGCTAAGATCAAGTTACTACACCTAGTTTCCTAGTAGGCCTATTTGTCTAATAAGGGAAGATGAAAATTCATGTAGAGGGTATAATAAAGGAGTGAAAGAAGGGAAATTACACCTCTATAAGTGCCTAACAAAGGAAATAAAACACACTTATCATGGTCATCATGAATAATGATCAATTTCTTAGCCTAGTTAACATATAAAAGAGGATGGTGAGCTACTTAATACATCACAGAGGCCTAATTGGAGCATAATTCACCTTTTTAACTACCAAAGAGAAGATATTATTGACCATATTTAGGTGTTAATGGATTTTATGAGGTCAAATATTACTAAATTAACCTCCATCACTTTGTCTCAATGCACAAAAGGCTCATTGAGCCACCAACCATGAAGGCAATGCATGGAAGGAGTATGTGGGTTGTTGTAACTATTATTTCAATGGGATTTGGTAACTCATGACATATAAATGTCACATATATTAAAAAATTCCCTTCTCTCACCTCCTCTTCTCCTATAAATTTAGGATTTTAGGCTATTGTATATATCCCTCATCTGGATGTGAGTAAACTCTACCTAGATTTGCATCTTGTAAACCAATTAAACTTATATATGGACTATTTCAAATTATTTATGTTAATTTATATTGTGTGATAAACTTTTTAAATTTTCATAAGTGGTATATCTTATCCATTTATAGGTCTTTACCTTACCTTTATGCTAATAGGTTGTCTTATGTAGGTCATATGATGTGTCAAAGGTTGGTGACTATACTTGAAGTGTAATCTACTTGGAAATGTCTCAAAACAAGCCTCTCATCCATCACCTTCAATTTTTATCCATTTATCACAATCTCCATGTGAAGTAATGATGCACAAAAGTCTTTAGAGAGAGTGTTTAATTCATGTATTATTCATTAGTGTTGTTTAAGGTCAAGTAAAGTGGATAAGTCATGTTGGTGCATCACTTCCATTTATATTAGATTTCCTTTCATTTTTCTCTATCCCTTTTCACCCTAAAACGTTATTAGGTATTATATATTTGAGATTAATAGATGCACTAGGGGCTATCATCCCATGAAATACATATTTATCCTACCATAGGTCACCCAAATCCTATGGCTAATCCCATGTTACCCTAAACTTAGAGGTAAGACTAAATAATATCCTCTTAGGGTGCAATTTGGCATGCTTGGAGGGACTAGATTCTAAAATCTTAGAGTACATCCCATCCTCAAGTAGTTAAAAACATTGAAGAAGTAGATTTGTAGTCAATATCTCATGTCAAGGGCCATCATAATATCTTCATTTAAGGGTAATCATAAGCTAGATCTATTCTTGGTTCTCTTATTCTTTATTTAACTCATGACACTCAATGGATAGATATGGAGTGAGTTGAAACCTACATTTCCTTATTAGCAGTATGATGGATTATTCTAGCCCTATGGTACTCCTTACCAGGCCCCCTAGAAACCCAACCATGGACCTTGCTACCCTCCTTATGAACCATATTAGTTTCATGATCAACTTTCCTATCACCCCCCTTGATAGCCTTCATACTAGAAGTACTATTCTCCCTTGCCTCCCCAACCACCCTTTCATGATACACATAATTTTTATGATGAATTGGAGGAGTTTAAGAGTATGAATCAAATTATTGGTAATGAGATATTAGACTTGAACTAGGAAAAATATCCATACAAACAATCTTATGTATTTTCACCTCTTTTTTCCCCATGATAATATCCTTTTAATATTATTCCCATGCCAAACCCAAACCAGGAAGAGAGGATATTTGCATAAGTCATGACAAGGAGATTCCTAAGTTTTCAAGATCCTTAACCTCTTCCCCAATCTCAAGTTGTCCCTGAATGTCTAAGAGTGTAAAGAGAGAATAAAATTTTGGCCCCCAAATCTAGTAATATCCCATGTTGGAAGAGTTCCCTTTCACCCCCAAAATTCACTTAAGAATATCCCATGGATCCTTATGTCCCTACTCCACCATCTAGCCACTCTTGCCCTACCATCATCTCCCTATTTAAGGGAGGAGCTATAGATTGGAGAGTAGATAAGAAGAATCAAAATGAAGATGAGTTTATTAAGGTTAACTTAAGGAATATTTCAAATGTTTCAAGTTCTCCATTATCCCTTCATAATTTAATTATTCAAGAGAATCAAGATACACCTAGGTGTGGCAAAGTAATTAATTAGAAAGAAAAGGAGAATATAGTGTCTTTAAATGATTTCCTTTCTCCATCTCTTTAATAACATCATGATAAACCTCATACTCCTAAGGTTCCAAATTGGAATAAAACCTTAGAATCTATCAAATAATCCCATGAATTTTCTCTCCCTCCCATCCTCTCTTGCTCTAAAGAAATTCAAACTATATTGAAGGAAAAATTTGAGCATCTAGACATGAGAAAGAAATTAAAAAATAATATGGGTGAGAAAATAGGACTTCAAGAGTCTAATTATGTTGTAGCTACAAGTGGCTTTTAGAAACACCTTGAAAATGATACTATAAGTAACTATGATGAGGAAATAACTATTGGTAGTCCTACTCATTATAAAAAATCAGATTTTAAGAATAAAGAGATGTTTGGTGATGAGGAGTAGTCATAATGGCATGACCTTGAGGTGGATGAGACACAAATAACTCCTCTTCTATAATTGAGTCATAAAAACATTCCTCATAAACCCCTCATGGTGGAAACTAAGATAATTTTAATTGATTTAGAGGGTCAAGTTATATCAAAAACATGAGCCTTGTCATGACCTTGTTGAGTAATTAGAGGCACTTGATTAGCTTTCTACCCCATAAAGAGATGGTAAGAGTGGTAGTGAGATTCATGTAATTTTAATTGATGATGAAGAAATCATCTTTTGGGAAGACTTAGAGACTTTTTTCTCAAGTCTAGATGATACATATCTACCTCATCAAGAGAATGATAAAATTGTAAACATGGACAATGAACATGGTGAAGAGATAAAAAAATGTTCTAAAGAGAACACTATGGTATCAGGCCCTATTGAGTTTCAAGAAAAAAATCCAAAGTATTAATTGCATTATGTAGTTCTACTTGAAAAATGGTTTAGGAGCTTAAAGAGCTTGGTAAACAAATACTCCAAGAAGAACAAGGTAAATTTTTTGAGGAGGAGTACAAGGATTAGATTCAATAGGTTCAGTTTCAAAGTCCATAGTATCATGATAAAGTTGGTAACTTCCAAGATGAATAAAAGAATGTTCTTGAAAAGCCAATGAGACAAAAGTTGAGGTTGTGCCCCCATTAACCAAGAAGTAACTAGCTTAGGTAACTATTATCAAAATGTGACATCATTTTAACTATATGATTCTAGGTTTGTTTCATGTTCCCCTTTTCCTAGAGGTGTCTATAGGTTCTCATAGCTTTCCCATGCCCTAACATTGTTAAAACATGATTTATAACCTATTTCTAGTCACCTTAGAGAAATGAAGTTTTCTTATCAAAAATTAAGGTATTTGGGGATGTTAAGGTTTCTATTAAAGCTAATGGGTATCTTTTAAAAGATTATTTATTACATATTTTTTCAAAGCAGGTGAAAAAGAGTCCATAAAAGGTCATCTAAGGTCATGATCAAATAAAATGTCCACTGCGTGAGGTCATCTAGTTTCACTAACTTTCTATACACTTGAATCTGCTTCTTAAGAATTCTAAAGTCATTTACAGGATGAATATGAAGTATGATATGTATAATTGATACTTTTAATGCATGTAAATATGTTTTATAATGTTCTTAATGTTAAAACAAGTCAAAGGTTAGTCAGATCTTGTAAGTTCAATGCTCAAGGAAGGTAAAATTGAGATAAAAGGGGAATTTCTAATCATTTGTAAAATCATATTCAAAATTGAACATATGAGAACTAAATATCTAACTTCCCTAGGTATTTTAAATGTTTAGATATTTTTTATAGGTTCAAAAATGGAAAGATATTCAATTTTCACTTCATCAGGTCCTATGGCAACCTTATAAGGGTCATGTCTAAAAGTTTGTTTTGTACATAATATAGAGAGATGGATATTGATATATTAATTATGAATGGGGATCCAAATGGGATTGAGATTAATGGCATTGGTATTTAGTTTAATATCCTTTTCTTTATGAGAAAAGGCTAAGAAAGTAAACTACTTGGAGAAGGATCTAAACCCCATCACCTTGATTTCTTGGCAGTATTATTACAAATATGAACTTGTTATTTTAGATTATATGTTATAAGATATTTTAAATGTTATGAGAGGGATTATATTTCCATAATATCAACTCGTCTAGTGTATATAAATGTAGGAAACCTCCATGTTTCTTTATGTTACAAATTTATCTTATTGGGTGGTAATTGTCAATGTGATCAATGAGCATTGTCAGACTCTATATGGCACTATAAAATTAACACACATCCCAAATAACCCATATATAGTTTCATAAATGTTTCATGATGATAATTTTCCTAGATACTCAGTGGTCATGGTGAGAGTGTACCTATAACTAGCCCTTTTGAGACACTTATGAATGATACATGTAGAAGCTGGGATAAAGTCATTGCAAAAAATTGTAGATATTCAAGTGAATAAATTATAAGGAGGTTACTATAATACCATTAAATGAGAAAAGGGTGTTCATTCCATGAATTAAATTCCATTATTGGACTAGGAAAAAAACTCAAAGTTGTAATCTCAGTTTAGACGTTTAAAGAAGGATCTCATATGTTGTAGGCCATGTAGAAGTTATGAGGTTTGAATTTAGAATGGATAATAACCTCCAAAATAAATAATAATAATAATAATATTTATTTCTCAAAGTTTTAATAAAATACTTTCATATATTCAATGACCCCATCACAAGATAGAGTCACCTAGTTGCAGACCACTAGTCTAAATTATCTAGTCATGAGAGATTGATGTTATTAGGCCTATATAGGCATAATTACACTTTATTAATCAATAAAGAGGATGGTTATGAGTGTAAATTGATATCTATGGTCACCTAAAATCCATACAAGTAATATGGATACTCGTTATTTTTTCTTAGACCTTGCTCACTCCATTAGAAAGGTTTAGTCTTGAGACCAAGTGATCTATTTGAACCCAAAACACAAAATAAGCATATCAACCCCCATAGAGGGAGTTTGAGGTGATAAATAGACACATATAGGCTCTCAATACACTTTTAAGTTTTACAAACATTATTTTTCAATCTAATTTCCCTTGAGGGCTAACAAGGAGGTGACAAGCCTTAAAACCTAAATCCCCTAACCAGTGCACCAAATGAATATAATAGAGTAATAATCATTTCCAAGTCATATATAATCATGAGGAAGATTGTTTTAGAGATGTGTAAATATTTCCTAGCAATGTGATTGAGTTTTAATGCTTATAACCCAAATTAGACCTCTCTCATGTTCAAGAAAGATAAGTCTACTACCCAAGGAGTAATTTCACATATTCACACCATATCTCAACCTTTGTATGGTGTTTAAGTAGTTTTTAATTTTATTTTAAATTAAATATTACTTACTAAAAAATTAAATAAATTTATTTTATGGATAATAACTATGTATTATAATATGTTTCACACCACTTTGAATCTCGAGACAATAAGATCTTCTTTTTGACTGGGAAAATTAACCTGCACACATGTAAACGCTTGACAAAAATAGATTAATAAAAGATATGGATGGACTACCTAATACAACATTATTTCCAATAAGTGGTACACTTCCTTAAAATGATTTCAGCCCATTATTTATGAAATTAAGTAGATAAAAATCATATGAAATTAAGTAGATAAAAATCATATGAAATTACAATAGATAAAAGATATTATAAGAATGCTAATTAAGATTCAATCCTTAAATAAGCTATCAATATAAATTAAATACTACTCCTAGTAAGCTGAAGTAAAGTATATATCATCTTATATCAAAAATAATTAGTCTTTAGTGGCTTCATGAGAGGTAAAATAAATGATTTTATAGAGAGATAACTTAATGCCAATCTGATCAACAAATTAGGGTTGGGAAACTGTAAGGAGATTAATAAAACTATGTACATCATGTACTAAGCCAAGTAGAGTCATATACAAACAAAGGCCATGTTCAAGTGATAAAAAATCAGTAAAGGATTACATATAAGGATCTAGGATTAAGGTATTAGGTTTTATGAACTAAATATAGTGGATAGATGTTGATCCTAATAGGATCAATGCCAATCTCTAGAATTGATGTCGATTCAGAATGAACAAATGTTGATTATATTTTATGATTGAGTTTACTAAAAATAGAGAATATATGAAAAATATTGGATAACAAAAATGATAAATAGATATAAAAGGATTAAAATGATATTTTAATAATTAAATATATGGATAATAGAAGAATAATTGATAGAAAATTATAAAATGAAACATAATAACTTACCTTCAATTGACTTGCAAGAAAAATGAAATTCCTCCAAAGTCATAGTTATTTTCTCAGGCTTGACAGAGGATGTGAATTGAGCATAGTGAAATTATAATAGAGTGTCATTAATAGCATCACCAATTCTCAAGGAAACCTTGTAATAATTTGAGGCTCTCAATTTCTGGTTCTATAATGCAAAGGTTGGCTAGGTATTTATGGATCGATGTCTATCAAAAGAATCAAAACCAATCATGGGTCAATTATAACTAATTCACCTAATTTAGTGCCTTCATTTCAACCATAGGTAAACATGGCTTGGATACATGTGGATTTGGTGGTAGATTCCTAGACTATAAACAAATTTAGGAGGTTAAGGGGGGTAGAATAGTAAAAGCTACTTATTAATCTAGTAAATGGTAAATATACTAAACCTTAGGATAGGGATTATTTAGGAGATTAAATAAATATACACACCTAAGACACCTAGCTAATTATGTATAGGGTATGAAATTGTAATTTCTACATTTTACCCTTTTTGGAGAGGTATGGAATACATGCCATAAGATTAAAACCATGAGAGGTCCATTGCCCCAAGTTTATGTGAGGAGGTATCCCCCTCAAATTGAGAGCTAGTGGAGGATAAGGAGTGGGTGATGGGTTTGAAAAATGGAATAATGGATGGGATGGATAGATAATAGATGGGCTCTAAGAAATGCAAATGCATAACATGAAGTGTATGTTTTGTACTGATAGGATGTAGGATAACATAGGTAGAGATATCCCAAAGAAAATATAATAATAAAATGCCAAAACTATAAATAAGTGGGCTTAATGAAGATTAAACAATAGAATAAGTGAAAGGATTTGGCTAACTGAAGAATCTGATGTGTGATACGGTATGCACACTACCTATAGATAGTTTTTCTCAAGGGAGAATGCACTCTTGGGACCTACTAAGGGGAGATAACCATAATAATACATTTATTATTTAGGTTATGGGACCTTTTGGGGTTTGAAATCCTAAACCTGAAATGGTATAGGTTTAATAATAAGGTAGATGTGACAAGGAACCAACATAAACCTAGGGAATAGGGTTAGATGTATGTAAAAGTATAAGTACTAAAAAAATGGGGCTAATCAATACGAATCAAAATGAATCAGCACTAATCCATCCAAATGGTATCAATCTAAAATAGATTAGCACTAATCCAAAGTTAGGTATATAAGCAAGTTCAACATGGAAAAGGCTCATTTTCTATTTTTGAGAACCAAATGATGCCTGAGTGATTAAACAATAAGTGTGCGATGAAATGAGATGGATCCTAGTGACAATGAATTGAGATGATGATGATGCTCACAAGATGAGGAAGGTGTATTATTTTAGTATTTTTTTGTGAATGTTTGAAATTTTTTAAGCTTTTAGGATTTTGGGAGCTAGGATTAGGCTAGGATGATGAGAGGATGGTGATGGAGAATTGTCACCTATTTTCTAGTGAATCAACAATAATTCATAGGGATCCAATGTCATTTCACTAAAATGACATTGATCCAAATGGAATGGTATCGATCTCTAAGGGATTGATGCTGATTCACACAAAAATGTGAAGGGCTTGGAATAGATTCTAGGGTTATGATAAGTTTAGAAAATTTTAGGCTTATATGGGATACTGGTGATAGGCATAAGGTTTACTATAGATGTAAGATCAAGTGTCACCCTTACTTAAGTGACTATAAGTTCAACTCAACTATGATTATTGGGCTCATATAAAGGCCATAAACCTAGGAGGGGTGTATCACTATAGACACATCTATCAAGACACAAGATTATTGGTGGATTTGGTGGAGCAATGGGATGTCACTACTAGGACCTTCTAGCTATTGATGAGGAAGATGACTATTGTATAAAAGGACATCTAATAGATTATATGCCTTCTATTACAAATACCACCCATAGTTCTTATGGATGCTCAAGGTCAAGGAGTAGCCTTTACATGCCTATAAGACAATGATGTAGAAGGTATTAGTTTTATTGTTGTTGGGATTACTTTCAAGTCTCATTATAAATATGACATAGTAAGGAGATGCATGCTCATGTTATCTTTTTATGCACTCCCAGACTCAGGGGAGGTAGATTAATATGGATCTTGACTGGTGTGGTGACAGACATGCTAGAGCACTACATAGTGTTTATATAGGCATTTACTTTGATAGTGTAGATTTATAGGGAGCTCTAGGGTTGGAGGACCCAAAAGTGTTATGGATTAGATGTGATTGTCATTCTATATTGTTGGGCTTATGAGAACATTAAGATAATACATCTTATTGGTACCCCATACATATAGTGTTATGTTATATATTATAACATGGCCTTTCTTTGGTGGAATGTCAACCTATCACAAGGATTTATAAATAGTATTTTTATGGATATAGATTATTATAGAGGGATTATAGAGGGATTGACATTTATAGACATTATATGGAGACTGTATCTAAGATTTTTAGCATTGCATGGGGTGGAGGTAGAGCTTACAGGGATAAAGAAGGAGTGTTAGGTGATAAGAAGGATGATGGATTAATTGGAGTACCTTTATTTTGGTTGAGTATGGTGGTAGTTTAGTTTGGTTTAGGATATACCATGTGCCCCACACATATATAGGCAAGATGAGATAGAGTAGGAGTTACCAAGAATAGTCACTGGAGATGTCCCAATAAAGGAGAAGTAGGTGTTGATAGGAGATGATGTGCAAGATGCAAGGTGTACTACCATATATGGAACATGGTGGGTTGAGTAGTGGGATGTGAGGTATGATAGGTTAATGTGTCTATGATCGAAAGGAGGGGATGAGGAGATGGAAGAGGTTGTGTTGGAGTTATAAGATGACTGAGAGTGGGGTGAATCAATTAACTAATATTTCAATTTTAGATCACTTATCATTCATTCATTGGCATTCATGAATTAACATAATAATAATATGTAACTAGATTAACATTAAAGCAAGAATATGATAATCTCATTATCACACTAAATAATAGATTATTCAAGATTATTCAAACAACATAAGATCTATGTGGGAAACCCTCTTAGGGAATAAAACCCACTCTAAAGATTGCAAACACATGGACTAAATGTCCTATAATAAGTATGAAAACATGAAAATGGTCAAGTGATTTTGATGAGAATTTAGTGGAACACTTATTCTATAAGAATCACCTACCCATAATATGATCCAGTCCTTCTGACCTCTTGATGGTCAAGTCACCCTAACCAGATTTAGTGAAACCCCTATTCCATAAGGAACACCTACCCCTAGGATGATCAAGTCCTTCTAACCACATTTAATATTTGAACCTACAATAAAACTATCTTTTACATCAAAAATATAACCTACAGGTCATACACACAGTCATCAACTTGTGCTGCTCTTCAACCCATCCATTGGGCACACACCCTTTCCTTCACTCACACTCAAGGCATTAAAAACATCCTTTTGGATCACTCTAGACCTCTATGTTCATCATTAATATTAAAACCTAAAAAATCACTATCTTTAACATCATAAATATCACCTATGAGTCATATAAATAGTCACCAACCTACTCTACTCTACAACACATCTATTGGGCACAAACTTGTTGCACAACTCTTTGCTCAAGTCTCTCTCATCAAGTCTTCCCCAAGCCTATAAACCATCACATTTTGTTTTTCCTTTTATAGAGTATTCATTATTAATATCATGTTCAAAATATTCCTTGTTTTACATAACACATACCTTCACTTTTAAGTAATTTACATGGGTCACCTTTAAGCATAACCTTCTTTCAAATATGGCTAAGTTGATTTTAGGTCCTATGAAGATCCATTCACCTATTTAACACTTTTTTAATCAAACTAAGAACATGGAAAAAATTTATAAGACATTGGCCCATGTTAAATAATCTATAGGTCCTCCTTAAGTTATAACAACCATCATAACACCTTTCTACATACGCTCAATTCACTCAAATAATTTTTTGTGCAAACAGTCACCATGAATGAACACACAATCACCTTCTAATAATTTTTTTCATATATTATGTATTTTTGAAACCAAAAAATCCATATTAATTATCCTCATGGAGTCTAAAACACTCTCCAATATCTAAGTCACCTTAAAACATCTAAATACCACCATAAATAAGCTTAAATACCCTTCTCAGGTTAATTGTAATGCATGAATGAACACACAATGAAATTTAGAGCTCAATAACATTGATTGTATAAAAATTTATACATTTAAATGAATATTTCTAGATGCAATTTAAATTCCTCTATAATTTTGATTTTTACGACATTAATAAATTCTACATACATCAAAAGTTATGGCTAAAAAACCAAGCACTTTTCTTTCCTTTGTTAAATTCAATTGGTCACAATTAAACATCAAGCATTTATCATCATCTCATTTCTTCTTGATAATTTGTAATAAATGCACTCCATTAATATATTCAAGATGATATCAAACTTTAACTCACAATGATCCACTATCCAAACATTAAACCCAAAACATGTTGACCTCATCTCATGCTTTTTGGCAATCTTGACCAAATGTACACCATCAAACTCTATGGATTAGTCAGGGTTTTATCTTGTAGTTCTCACCATTAGATCTTTCTTAGAACTCCTAAGATTTTGATACTTGGCATAATCACATTCCTTATGAGTAATTTACTAATATTCCCTTGTGCTTGAGCAACTTGGTAGTCTTATGTGCATTATTGACTCTTTGACTTGTCTGAAACCATTGATCTTTATCAATAATAACTACTGCACACTATTGATCTTTTACGAGAATAATGATCTTGTGAAACTTGTCACTTGCACATACAACTTTTGAATTATTGAATACTACATATACCATTGGATCAATATTTTGAATTAATGTGCACTGTTAGATCTTATAACTAATGACCTCAATCTTTGATGTGGTTGAACTCGATGGTCTCCAAACTAACATAGTTTGCTAGAGTAACTTTGAAGCTTTATAACTTGAGCTAGACAATAATTGAAGACTCCAATTTTTGTGGGTATCTTATTAAAACTATATATAAAATATCCATACAAACCTTTGTTCAAAAATGATTTTATTTGTACCTAAATTAAATTTACAAACTTATTGGTTCATACATATCTTTATGATGTGCACTAATAGTCTAGGTAAGAATAGAAATTACTACAATCTACCTGGAAGGCCAACTTTAAACCCTAATATATTTTGATGTGATTAATATAATGACATAAAATTTGAACCACATTATCACCTATCATATAGGAATCCATCCATATATAAATATGCTCCTAGAACCTTCAAACATGTGAAATATAATGTCAAATATGCCAACTCAAATTTTTCTTCCATAGAACCAACTATGCCTAGATGAACATAATGAATAATTGGATGAGCATTATGCATTCCCATAAAAAATTTAAGGACTCTTAACACCCCATAGGACTTATTCAAAATTATCTCATCACCTATAACATTCATTAACTTCCTCTTAATCATATACTAAAGATCTATACATACATACTAGGCTACCAAGCCTATGCCAACACATTGTTCACATGCTTGCAATATCTCCTTGAATTAAAATATCATTAACATGCTAGACACAGTATGATAAGCCTCATAAAATAATTAAATTAGCTTATGTGCATCCAAATCTTGCCTTCCACAACTCTAGGCTCAAACTCATCATCATGAGATCACCATTTTGTCATTACCTATCAATTCACACATGACATAAATATTTGACATCAATGACAACACTTGCCAAAAATTTCCCCATTTGTCATTGATGGAAACCTTTTATTTTCTTTCTCCCCCTTTTCCATTAATGAATATGTGGAATAAATATCTACCAAGATCCTCTTAACATCACCATGTATTCAAATATACTTCTAAGTTCTTAGGATACTTACACACCTCATATGGAATAATAGCTCCCCCTTTGACATGCATCGACCTAAATTTGGACATCTCTGATCCTTGGACCCATTTACCTATAAAACTCACAAGATCCCTTCAATTTTATATGAATTTTTAACATATTTTTTTAAAGACTAGAACATCTCATAAATGCTTCTCCTAATATCATGCATGGATCCACAAGTCACTCAAACTATATGAGTTAGCTCCCCCTAACTCTATGCATACCACCTTGTACTTCTTAACCATGCACCATGACAACACTATTATTTGATAATGCACCACTATCAATAAGGACTAATACACACATGATCCACCAAAAATTCATTTAACTCACCTTGAGAACACTAATAGGGACCCCCCAAGATCTCTAATCCATTGCACTTCTTGAGCATCTTTAGATCTCCACACACCATGAAGAATCACCACATAGGGTTACTAGCCTTATCTCTCAATCCACCTCAAAGAAAACCAACATAAATTCATGAAACCTAGACTAAATTAAACACCTCTACTCTAGGACTTCTTGATCCTTGGACCTGACAAACTAAACAATCTAACTCCCCCATTTGGTCATGCAAAATTCTCAAACCATCTAAGTTAGCTTCCCCTAACTCCATGCTTCTCTTTATTCCAGCATATAATACTCCCAATTGATATCAATAACCAAATATCACCTATAAAACTTTTTAGAATACCTTCATGGACTCAACAATATAAAAATATCAAACTTAGAACACTATACTCCTTTGGATCTTCAAACAACACCACTCTACTTTCATACTCTCACTTGAAAACCGTCTCTAAGAGTACCAACAGATCTTCAAGCCACTCACTAAATAGGAAAAATGTTTTAAATCAGCCATATAAATTTCATTGAAACATTCATACCATGCTCTTTTGTATAAATTGATCAAAAATCACTCTTTCTTCATAGTAGACCTGTCTAGACTCCTTATAACCCTACCTTGAACTTATATAGCACACAAATTTCAATAGCCACATATTTAGGACCTAAAACTTAATATATAGAGCACTCTCATATTCCTCCTCAAGTACACAAATTTTCATTACCTATCCCATCCTCTACAACATTCTTCCTTCACAAACCTATTAGTTAATTGGGCCTCAATCTTGACAAAAACTTGAATAAATTGAAAACCAAAAACCTTAAAATATATATGAAGCTTTATTTTACAATCCATTTGTCCCATTAAACCTATTAATAATCCTTAAACCTCAAATCATAAGGTAAACCATTTTCATACCATAGTTCTAAAACTCTAGAATCTCAAAACAAACATGGTCAACAAACCTCCTCCTAGTCAATGCCCACCTCTAAAACATTTTTCACATCTAGAGACAACCATCCAACATTTTTGGACTAATATTTGAGCTTCCATAATGTTGGGAACCCATACATCCTATAACCTATTTTAGGCCTACTTTCCTTTAAGCCTAAAATTGAAAAAATTAAGAGCACTCAAAATATCCAATTTGAATTCATCATACCTTCAAACCATAGAACCAACTAGAGCATGCAATAATAAGGTCAACAAACTTTTATATGTAAAAATATCATCTTAAAAAATCATAAATCCTACTTTTCCACATGAAAACCTTCAATCTAAACCTCTAAACTAAAAACACCCTTGTAAGACCACATACTTCTTCAAACTAAGAAATGTCTTCATGAAGCACAGTAAAGACATCTCTACTTCACAAGGACCTAGAATAGAGGAGCATACTAGTCTTCATCATAGGACTGAAGAACCTTCTTCTTCATATTCCTTTTTTCACTAAAATAACTTGCTTAGAATCCATCTCCTTTTTGGCTTCCTTGATAATGCATGATAAAAACATAGGTTCTTGGCATATTTCTTCAACTAACACCTTCTCCTATTTGAAATTAGATAACAAGAACTCTCAAAAATCATGAAACTCCTTACTTTAAAATTCTTCAACTACAACAAATAAACCATTAAATTGAGATCCTTATTTCAGATTCTCCTTGGCCTTGAATGGTATAACTAACTTGATTCTTGGATCATCCACCTTTTTCTCCATTTGGACTGATATCAAGTTTCCTTTTAATTATTGAGATATTTCCAAAATTGAGTCCCTTTCTATAGTATCAGAAGTTTGATCCTTGAACGCAACATGACTAGCCTTCACTACCCTAGGTCTCCACATCATGCTTTGAATTTTGATATGCTTTCTAAGAATCACTTCATTCTTTAAATGACTTGAGGGCTTAACAAATTTACTAGGATAAATTCTAGCACTATGACCTTTCTTATCACAAATTAAAAAAATAACATCATTCATACCTTTTGATAGATTTACACTATGATCGATATTTGGCCAAAAACACCTTCTATCATAGCTCCATGAATATCTATACTTGATTGACTTTATTTTATAGTCCTTATCTCTATGACCTTACTTATTACATGTATAACAATGACTATGGAATAAACTAGCATACCTTTAAGCATTTGGTTGTCTAACAAACCTTCTTGCATTGCTTTTAAATCTTGCATTCTTCTTATCTTTCTCAAGCTTTACATATTGCTTTTCCATCTTGTCCAACTTATTTATGAGTTGTTCATGCTCTACTCTCAAGGAATCAAGATTAATCTTGAACTAATCATGATTACCTGTATTTGAAATCACCTTGGTATTAGCTTCTTATAACTAAGTCTTAAGATATCTACACTCTTCTTCTCTTTATTTTAGGCTACCATTTGAAACCTCTAATTGACTTATGAGATCTTTGATGAACTCCTTATCCTCCTTATATTATTTAGACATGTCATCCTTAAATCTACATGTTTTCTCTTCAAGAGAATTGATCATCTCTTGATACTTCTTCTCATCTCTCTCAGTCTTACCTAACAAACTTACCTCAAGATAACTAATTTATGCTTCAAGACCTTTAATCTCATACCTCATATTATGATTCTTCTTTATGAGATCATCTCCTAGAACCACTTATTCATTATACATGATGTCCTTTTATTTTGAACAACTTTAAACTTTTAAACTCAAACTTGCCTTGGCATCTTCTAGCTAAACCTTGCAATCATTTATAACTTTCTCATCCCCTTTGGCATATTTATTCAAAGTACATATCTACTCTTCAAGTACCTAGATCATACCCTTCCTCTATTTTTTCTATTTCTTAAACTACTTAGCCATCTTATTTTACTTAGGATATTCTTCAAGATGTTAAGCTTCCTCCAAAGGACCTACTCTAATACCAATTTTTGGAGGTATAAGATGACTGAGAGGGAGGGGTGAATCAATCAACCAATATTTCACTTTCAGGTCACTTATCATTCGTTAATTGACATTCATGAATCAATGCAATAAGCATATTCAACTAAATTACCATTAAAGCATGAATAAGAGAAGCTCATCATAACACTGAACAATAGATAATGCAATATCATTCACACAACACAAGATCTATGTGGGAAACCCTCTTGGGGAATAAAACCCACTCTCAAGCCTATAAACACATGGACTACATATCTTATAACAAGTATGTAAAGATTAGACTAGTCAAGTCCATTTGACCAAAACTTAATGAAACACCTATTTTATATGGAGAAACTACCCCTAAGATGATCGAGGTCTTTTGACTACCTAATGGTCAAGTCCTTCTGACTAGCTTTAGTGAAACACCTTTTCCACAAGGAGCACCTAACCCTAAGATGATAAATTCCTTGTGACCACATTTAATATTTAAACTTGAAAAAACACTATCTTTGACATAAAAAATATAACCTATAGTTCAAACACATATTAATCAACCTACTCTTCTCTTTAACCCATCCACTAGGCACACACCCTTTCTTTCAGTCACACTCAAGGCATCTAAAACATCCTTTCGGATCACTCTAAACCTATTTTCTCATCCTTAATAATCAAACCTACAATATCACTATATTTGACATCAAAAATATTACCTATAGGTCATACACATAGTCATCAACTTGCTCTACATAACAACCCATCCAATGGGCACACACTTGCTCCACAACTCTCACACACCTCTTCACTCAAGTCTCTCTCATCAAGTCTTCCCCAAGCCTAGAAACCATCACATTTTGATTTTATTTTTATAGCATATTCATGATTTATATCATGTTCACAATCATCCTTTTCATATAAAGCACATGCCTTCACTCTTAAGGCATCTACATGGGTCACCTTTAAGCACAACCTTCTTTCAAATAGGCCTAGGTCACCTTTTAGGTCCTATGAAGAGCCATACACTTCTTTGACACTTTTATAATCAAACTAAGAAAATAGGAATGCTTTCAAATACAATAACCCATGTTACACAATCTTTAGGTCCTACTTAAGTGATAAAAATAATCACAACACCCTTATGCTAAGGCTCAATTTGCTTAAATAATTTATGTGTATACAAACACCATGGACAAACACATAGTCACCTTATAAGAATTTTTTCATATTGAATATGGATTGGTCAAATGTAAAAAATCCATACAAATGATCATCATGGAGTATACAACACTCTTAAATATCCAAGTCACCTTAAAACATCCAAATACCATTAGAACAAACTTAAATACCCTTCTCATGTTAGTTGCATAGTAGGAATAAACACACATTAAAATTTGGAGCTAAATATATTTGATTGTATAAAAATTTATAACTTCAAATTAATATTAATAGATGTATCTTCAATTCCTCCACAAATTTTATTTTTATTTCATCAAACAATTCTACATAAATAAAAATTTATAGTTCAAAAACCATACACTGGTCTTTCCTTCATTAAATTCAAATAGTCATAGTTAAACATCAAGCACTTGTCATCATCTCACCACTTCTTGATAATTTGGAACAAACATTATATGTCAATAACTTTAAGAGTATATCTAAATTTAATTCATAGTGATCCACTATCCAAATGTTAAACCTCAAACATGTTGATCTCATCTCATGCTTTATGGAAATCTTGACTAAATATGCACCATCGATCTATGCAAATTAATTAGGTCTTTATCTTGTAGTGTTCATCATTAGATCTTACTTAGAACTCCTAAGATTATGACACTTATCATTCTCATGTGAATTTTAATCACTTTACTGATAGTCCCTTATACTTGTGTCACTTGGTAGTATCACATGCATTGTTGACTCTTTTTCTTATCTCACACCATTGATATTTGTAGGTACCAATTACCACTCACTATTAATCTTTTACCAGATTAGTGAGCTTGTGACACTTGTCACCTGTGCATACAACCTTTGAAATATTAAATTTTAAATGCACCATTGGATCAAGATAATGAATTAATGCACAACATTAGATATTTTGACTAATGACCTTAGTATTTGATGTGGTTGAACTTGATAGTCTATGATCCATCATAGTCTACTAGTGCAACCTTGAAGCTTTATAACTTGAGATAGAAAACACTTCAAGACTCTAAATTTTTAGGGTAAATTCTTAACACTATAGAAAACATATCTATATAAACCTTTAATCAAAAATGAATTTATTCATACCAAAATTAAATTCATAAACTTACTATTTCATACATATTTGTATGACATGCACTAACGGTTTGGCTAAGAATAGAAACTACTGTAATCTACTTGGAAGGCTAACTTTAAACCTTAATAAATTTTGTTTCACGAAATTTCATGACCTCAAATTTGAACCATGTGATCACATATCATATAATAATCCATACATATATCAATCTACTCCTATAAACTTCACATGTGTGAAATATAATGTCATCAATATGCCTACTTAGATTTGAAGTGCATAAAACCAACTATGCCTAGATGAACATAATAAAGAACTTGATTTAAACCATGCATTATTATAAGAATTTTAATCACTTTTGACAGTCCATAGGACCTCTAAAACATGACCTCATCATCCATAACATTCATCAACTTATTAACAAGTGTATACTGAATATCTATACATACATACTAGGCTACCAAGCTTATGCCAACACACTGTTCACATGCTTGTCATATCTTCTTGACCTAAAACCACATCAAAATGATAAATATAATATGATAAGCTTCAAACACCACTTATGTTACCTTATATGCAGCCAAATATTTCCTTGCACAACTTCAGCATCAAACTCATCATCATCATCATAACATCATGACTTTGTCATTACTTTTAACATCAATGCACACATGACATCAATCTTTGACATCAATGAAAAAACTTGCCAATATACTAAGGAGGCTAAGGATGAGATGGGAGATTAATCCATAAAAACCATGTTCACCCATTAGGATTTTAAAATAGTTTATAGATGGGTATTTTAAAATGGTGTTTAATAAATGATTAAACAAAATATTAATGTATTTAAGATGGATTTAAAACTAATTATGAGTGTTTGAAAACTCATTCATTACAACTACACATCCAAAAATGATCAATAGCCATTCACCTGATTTCCCATAAGTGTCTTAATTTAATTAAATTTCATCTATAGATTAAATAACTTATTAAAATCTATGTAAAATTGTATGGAAAACAAAATATAAAGACACTGAAGTTATTTATAGAGTTCACTCAAACGGGGTACATATCTAGTATTACTAAATAGTAATCCAAATTATTGAAAATCTATTTTCAAGTAATAATACAACTCACAATACCATAATTGAATAAAAAGACAAAAAAATATGCCAATAGACCTCTAAAAGACTCTAATTAAACATACCAATGTCAATCCAACTTCATATATCATTTACATTTTCAATTCCCAGTGTTCTACATCAAAGTGTCCCTTTAAATGCTTCAAAATAATACCAAGTCAAGAGCACAAAAATACCAAAAGGATCATCTCATAATTCTAACCAACTTTTCAATTTCATCTAAGATTTGAAAGTGCCTCTAGATTGGTCCAAAATGCTAGTTTCTACAAATTGCTTCTTACAAATTTTACATAATCATTTTAATTACTCTATAAAAATAAAATTTCATCCTTTTTATAACACTTACCAATGTGTAGAGGATTGGTTAGGATGCTTGATTATTTTACCATGGATCATGAGTTCAAATCCCATTGTCTTTATTTGGATTTAACAACCTAACCATGATATTTACCATGTAGGGATAATATCCCACATAAATTGGTTGTCATCTTAACTTAAGCCAAAAAAAGATTGTCTTCAGTACATGTGTTGTGGCTTAGGCCATGTCTATATCTCCTTTTATCTTGTTTAGTTTAAATGATCTTGAGATATCCTTGATCTTGGTTGGATAGTTGTGACAAAGGATCTCGATCAAACTTAGATAAGTTCAATTGGTTAAGTTGGTTTCAAGCTTGATTATATGGTCAAAACTTGGTCATGAAAAGTTAGCTATTGAGCTAGCACTCAAGATCAGTCTCAATCTCAACAAATGACTTAGAATTGGTTTACTAATTAAAAATAGGAATTATTAGTCCCACATGTAACATATAAACAACACATGGGCATATATATGAAAAAATGTAAAAATGGTAATGTGAAGTAACAGAGGTAAAGGTACTCCTCTGCCAAAAGAGTGTGTCAACCCTAGCCAAGGTTCCCCTACTAGTAAATAACTAGGCTCATTTATTCAAATATCAATGTCAAAGACTAGAGGCAAAAACTAGACACCTTTTTACCATTGTACTGCCATGTGTCACATGCTAATTGGTCCACTTGTCAACCATCCACATCACTATTGATTATTGACCATTTTTTAATCCAAATAATGACCATAAATATTTGGAGAATCTGATTTCAATTTTATGCATTCTAATAGGTTATGTAATCTCTCTAAATGATCTTTAGTACTATTGTAGTTTTGAGATATCTTGGGAACTTTAAAGGATGAAAAATCCTCTAGATCAAAGATGAGGATATTTGGGGAAAGGACGGTGATGGAGAGGAGGAGATAGAGGATGAGGAGATGTAGTAGATCTCATCATGGAAAGGGATACAATGAGGGCTTATATTATCACCTTATAGGTTCGTCTAGTTATAGCACAGGAGGCACTAACTATAGCACGAGTAGAGTAGGACATAATACAAACCCGACTACATACACTATAGGTACATTTTGACTCACTATAATTGATTCAAGACATGGTGGTAGAGGATAAATATTAGTAAAAGGATGAGAGGGACACTCTGAGGAGGAGGGAGGGGGAGATAAAGTCTTTAATATAAATTATTGGAAAGGTAGTGGGTCCAAACACTAGAGAGGTAGGGACTGTGAGCATTGAGTGGTATAGGGAGCTAGCTACAAAGATGTGATATTACGAGTAGATCATTCTATATCAAGTTCAAAAGACTCCACACTATGATACCCATATATACACATAGGGAAGGTCCTCCAAGCACACACACATAGGGTCCGTGAGCATGAGGAGCATCTCGTAGAGGACTTGAGCATTCACTTGACTAGTTTAAAGTTTAATTAGTAGCTCACACATGTACTTATATTTATTATACTAGATAGAGAGCCATATATATAATTAATTAATGATGAAATTAATATGGATGTGACCCTAATTATGTGATTATTGATTAAATGAGTTTGATTTAAAAAATGGTTTATGGATTATGGATGTATATTTGATTATTTGATTATGGGTTATATATTTTATGTGATTATACATTTAAAACTTTAAAAAAAATTAATTATGATTTGAATTATGATTATAGACCTTGGATTACATTATGGATTATGATTAATATATATGGATTATGGTTATCATGGATCCAATTTAGAAATTACTAATTTATGTTTATGGATTTTTGAATTAAGATATTTTATTATAATTAATTTAATTTACAAAGGATTTATTACTCATTATTGGATCATACCATGACCCAAGAAAACGAATTGAAAGGAATGCATGTGCATCCTTAACCAATTACTAATAATAATCCTAACAACCTTAGGTCAACTAAGTTTATGATCTTAGTGATTTTATTTTAGGATTTGATAGAAAGCAGATTCTAAGAAAAAGATGTTTCCATCTTGCATGTCCAAAACTAAGGGTCAAACCTAGAATCCATTTGTGATAATCCATGTAGACTAATCAATGTGGGGAGTCTACTAAATTAAAGAAAGTTGATTAGTGTGAGAAGATTTCTAGGGATATTTTATTCCTGAGAGCCATCCTTTGATTAAGTGGTCTATATTTTGAATTTTTTTTTTAAAGCAACTGTTCTTTGAGAGAGAAGTATTCACCTTTGATATTTTGTATATTTTTGTGTATTTTTTGTGGATTTACATAGTTTTCTTTTGAGGGAGCAATTTTTTATTTTTTTTTATTTTGTAGATGCTTTGATTTTGATTTTTTTATCCCAATATTATTATTATTATTATTATTATTATTATTATTATTATTATTATTATTATTATTATTATTATTATTATTATTACTTTATGGATTTTCCTTAGGTATCCTAGGATAATTTCCCAAAGCTTGGATATACAAAGTAAAACATTTATTCTCAAAATAAATTAGTGATAGGGAGGAATTTTAGAAAATAATGACTTGGAGCTCCTTCTCATTATAGGAAAAGATTATCAAATTACAACATGATATGAATAGAGTTGGGTATTTATATTTAAGGTTAAAAATAGTCAATGCTTCTAGATAACCACATGTTTCTATATCATTATTTCATATAAGAGTAATAGGGATATGAAACCTAGAAACTAAACTAGGTAGACCAAGGTGATTAAGATTTATTAACAATAGAAAGGATGCATATGCAATGCATTAAGAGGTTTTCATTATGATTTTCCATCCAAAAATGCCAAGTGATATGCTTGAGATCTGTTCTTATGGGTAATGATATATGGTCTGAGCCAATTTGGAGCAAAATTTCCCCTTTTGATTTTTTCCATATTAGTTACATGTTGATTTTCTTCTAAGACAAGGTCACTAATATTAAATTCACATTATTTTAGATGTGTATTATATGCACACTTTATTCTTCCTGATATACATGTAGATGGTTAAGGGCAGCTGAGTGATGTTTGTCTAAGAGTTTGAATTGGGATAAATATTATTGATGGAAGTCCTCCTCAAAAATTATATCTTTCAAGGAGATACAAAAAGAAGCAATCTAAAATTTGAGAGGAAGTAAAACTTTAGTACCATAGACTAGGGAGAAAGGAGTAACACTTGTAAGGGTTGAAATACTAGTTTGATAAGCACATAAGGAAAAGGGAAAGGAAGATGCTTGTTCTTTCCTTCTTCATCAATGACCATAGTTAGGATTTTGACTAGAGTCTTATTATATGCATCATCCTATCTATTATCTTGAGGATAATAAGGCAAGGAAAACCTAAGCTTAATGTTAGAAAAATCATAGAGTTTTTGAACCTTTTTATTCTTAAAATATTTCCTGTTATCTATGATGATTTTATAAGGGATGCCATAGTGAAAAATGATATGTTGAGTAATGAATGCAATGATTTTACCTACCTTGGTTGAGATAAGGGTGATAACTTCCACCCATTTAGTAAAATAATCACTGGTGGTAATAATACACCTATGATGCTAGGAATATTTATGATTGATTTAACCTACAAGGTCAAGCCCCCACTAGGGAAAATTCCAAACGTTTTGAGCTACCTACAATGCTTGGTGAGGGAAATGGGATAGGTTGTCATGTTACTGATACTTAACACATTTATTAATGTACTCGTAATAGTCCTAATTTAAGGTGGGCAGATAATAACCCAATCATAATATTCTCTTAGTGATAGTGTAGCCAGTAAAATGTCATCTATATGACCCATCATGATCTTATTTGATAGCAAGGGTTGCTTCATAGTTGTGGATACAATGAATAAGGATTATGTGAAAACTATGCTTATAAATAACACCCTGTAGTATGATACAATAGGTGACATGATGTTGGAGAGCTCACTTGCCATTTTTGGATAGAGTTAGAGGATCAATCTCCCTAGATAGGTAATAAAATATGCGTGCATAAAAAAATATGATGGATTTTCCTCTACACTATGGATGGAAGGAAGGTTAGTTTTGGTAAAATAAGGTTGATTAATCCTATTAATGAGAATAAACAACTTAGATTCCTGAGATCAGGATGGGATAAAGGATGTCAAGGAATCTATAGTATCTATAAACTTTTTAGTTTATTGAGGAGTAGTTTGGATAACATAATGTTTGAAGGTGGCAAGCAACTGACCATCCAAGCTCTTATAATTTTAAATAATATCATTCTTACACTGATAGATGCCATTAATTTAATTAACCACAAGCTAAGAATCGCCATAGATATTAAGTGTTTTAATACCACAATCTAAAGTGGTTTGGATACCTATGATCAATGCCTCATACTATACGATATTAGCATGGTCAAAATCAAGCTTAAAGGATAAAGGGATAGGTTTCCCCTAAGGAGGAATTAGGATAATTCTAGATCCCCTACCATGCTCACGTTTAGATCCATCAAAGAAGAGAGTCATTTGATATTGTAAATCTATTTGAGATGTGGAATCTATAGTTTCATTTGGGAATTCATAGTTAAATAGTTTATTATCTAAAAGTGGTACATTAGAAATATGATCAACAATGATTTAGGGGATAAATATTCATGATGATGTAGGCTTTATAATTGAGGAGATAATGTCATAACTTAGTAGCTACAAAGACTAGAGATAGGCATAACTTTTTAGTATGATAATAACACATCCCATATTCAACAAGTTTGTGATTTATGTAGTACATTGCCTACTCTTCATTCATCTCATCATGATGGGCAAGCATGATCCCTAGGGCATGGTTAGTAGTGGAAATATAAAAGAATAATAGTTGTCCTTATTTCATAGGGGTGACAACTTATGGTATGAGAAGGTAAATCTTAAAAGTTTTGAAATCCTCCTAATAGATATAATCCCACTTAAAGTAGATATACTTAATTATTAAATGATGGAATGGTTGACATTGATCAGATAACTAAGAGATAAAATAATGGATAGATTATAATTTACCTTGTAAACTACGGACATGCTTAAGATTGGATGGGGGTGGTATTTATAAAATTCCTTTGATTCTAGCATGGTCAACTTTTATCCCATGGATGGAGATAATAAAGCCTAAGATATTACCCATAATACTCTAAAAATACATTTCTTAGAATTTAGATAGACATGAAATTGGATTAAGCGAGTGAAGATAACCTTTAGGATAGAAAAGTGGTCTTTTCATGATTTTGGTTTATCGAATAGGTCATCCACATAATCATCCATAATTTTTTGGATGATATCATTAAAGATGTACGTCATTGTTCTTTGATAGGTGGTTCCTACATTCTTTATGCTAAAAGGCATAACTTGATAGCAAAAAGTCCCCCAAAGAGTAATAAATGAAGTATTATGTTGGTCCTCTGGTATGATAAGGATTTGATTATATCCAAAGAAACCATCCATTAGCAAAAACATTTTATGGGAAATGGTTAGGTCTAATAACTAGTATATATTAGGAAGAGGGAAATCATCATTTAGACAAGTGAGATTAAGGTCTCTAAAGTTAGTACAAAGTCAAAGTACCCCTACAAGATTCATTACAAGGACAATGTTAGATACCCATTTAGGGTAATAGATTGGGTACATAAAATTAACAAATAAGAGGTGACGTAACTCTTATTTGACCAAGAGAACAATGTGAAGATGCATATTCCATAGCTTTTAATTGATATGCTTAGCATTAGGGAATGTGAAAATGTTATGGATGATGATTGCAGGATTGATACCAAGTATATCTCTATAAGACCAATCAAATGCTTCATTATGCTCTAATAAAAATGTAGTGAAATCTTGGTATTCATGGGGATATAAGGATTTACTGACCTTAACCATACATGGAGTCTTATGGGATCAGATATTAACATCAATGGTGGCATAATTTAGGAGACTAAAGGTTTTTAATAGAAGGGATTTACGTAGATGGGAGTTCTTTGTGCCTGAATGAGTTAAGATCAACCCATCATCTTGACATTAAAGAATAAGGATGGTGAGAAAATTTTACCTGATCATATCTGGGTAGGATAAAGGAATGGTTTGGACCTCCCCATTTTAGGATAGATGAGAGATTATATACTAATGGTGTTGAATAAATTTTTTTGGAAGAATAGATATGACATCATCACTTGAGTAAAGGGTACTCGATGGTGAGGATGGTGTATCCTCTTCAGGAATGAGAAGGAAAGTAACCTCCAAAGTGCATTTAGGATTTTTTTTGAAGCTAAGGCTATTATTTTCATGGGATTTTATAAAATCACCTAATGTAACCTCATGTGAGCCTTATTTATAATTTCCTATACCGAAACCTTTCCAAGCACACCATTGTAGGTATGTTTATATGATGTAGGGTTTATCAAGGAATGAGACATTTGATATAAACATTTTAGCATGAACTTGGTTAGAAATTCTTGAATAAGGTTGATCAATTCCTCCATATATTAGATGGGTATGGAGGAAAGGTGGGCCAAAGGGAATAATATCCCCCATATTTGGATAATAAGCATGTTGTGTTTTTGAGCACCCATATTCTTGTGGATTAGGGAGATTATTAAGTGTCAATAAATAATACTTCCCAATTAAAATCTAATGAAATGTAGAATCAATGGACTCCTTACCAATTCTTAATTTAGGCATGGTTTTGCTAGTGGATGCTTCACTGGATGAGTATGAAATAACACTTTGCAATGGAATTACGATGTCATTGGGTTGAAAGGTGAGGTTACAAGTTTTGAAGGGATGAAGATCAGCTAGGATGTTGTGTATTTTATCCTCATGTTTGAACTTTATTAATCGATGAAAACTAGAGGGAATGTAGTGCATAGCGTGAATCTAAGGATATCCTAATATAATGTTATACTAAAACTTCCCTTCAATTATGTAGAATAATTTAGGGAGAACACACATGCCTACCTAAATGTGAATGATTACTATTCCTAATGTAGGGGTAATAGTATCATTAAAGGCTTATATAATAGTAGGGGATTTGGGTATATCTATCTTAGGTATTTGTAGATATTTAAATGCATGAGAGGAGATGATGTATATACTATCGCCATTATCAATCATGTCTCATTTAATTTGAGTTTGATCAATTTGGGCCATTATAAATAATGTGAGATCCTAGTCATTTGACTATAAGGGTGGCATTTTTTAATCATGAAACATTATGGATAAGGGTTTCTAGAGTGATGTAATGAAATTTGACAAAGGTTGGGGCTCATTATCTTGTATCTCTATGGCTTGTAATACTTCTATCATGGACTTGCAGTGTTGTGGAGAATTTTGGAAAAGTTCATAGAGGGACATCTTGATCATAAGGTGGTGTAGATACTTTATAATAGATATCTATATGAGTTTTGAAGCATTTTTATTTTGGTCTTTTACTAAAATATAATCTTTAGGTTTTAGAGCAGATAGTGTTGGACTATTTGTAATAGGAGCTAGTGTTTTGGTAATAGTCACTTTGGTTTTTCATATTTTTGGGTTTTATAACCCTGGGCTTGGGATCGTGTGGCTATATGAACTACATCTATCTAAAATATAGGGGTTTTCACCATGTTCTTAGAATCATCAACATTTAGAGGGAGAGATTGATATTGGGATTTATCAAAGGTTTTATCCTCTTTTACAACTCATTTTGATATTTTTGGTGGTAACGTGTTACTTCCTTAAGTGGATGTAACCCTAACAATTTGACTACAGGGATGGTCATAATCTAATTTTTATATTAAGAGATCATCTTCTTATAATATGTTTTAGACTATGACCTTTAATATGTTACAAATTTCTATGTCATGATTTTCTATTCTATGGTATGCACATGTCCTATTTTCTTTATAATATGAGGGTTTTTGAATATTTAAATTGATAGAATTTATGGGTGATAGAATGATAAGGGAGGTTTAGATTAGCTGATCCAATATTTTATAATGACATCCCTTCAATAGACTTGACTATGATTTTCAAAATTTTGAGGTGTTGGCAGTGACCTTGAACCTTGGCCTTTTGAACTAGTTGTTTTGATGGTCCCTACTACAGGTGATTTGTGTTTTGTATAAGTCTTTATACCTAAAAATTATAGATAGTAGGGGTTTAATGGATTATTATTATATTGAACATAGTGGGGATATACTATTGTGATGGTATATGTAACTTAGTGGAATATTATATAGTGGTAGCTTTTACTTCGGTTAAACAATGGGGTCCTAGTATAGACATTATTGCCTAAATAGGAGGTAGTGATGCTTTCCCCTTCTTAATCTACTTAGGGGTAGCAAGGATGTCCTTCTTAGGGAGTTCAATCCTAATAGGAGGATGATGTATATATTTTTCCCCTTGGGGCCCTAAGGTTTTTATTTTTGAAATATATGGCTTTTCATTTTATTTGTATAAAATTTATTTCCTTTCAAGCAATTAGGGGAACTAATCTTGAACTAGTTTGAGGTAACACAATAGTCTACTTAGGAAGTAATAGGCTAGTGGGAATGGGTATATTAGATGTAGCTATTGAAATGATGCAAGGATTAGTATGCGTATATTGAGAAATATCTAAGAAATACTTATTTTTGATAGTTTTAACCTTTTTTAGTTACTGCGTGATATTAGATCTGGCTTCTTTCAATGGATCCCAAACAATGAGATCCAACAAAATAGAGGAAGTTTTTGGGATATCTTCACTTAGTTTAGATGGCTTAAAAGTGTCTTTTATAAGGATATCAAGGATAGGATTACTATCAACTTATTTAGGTAGAATATGGTCATCGTTTATGTTAATTACATAAGTCTCATGTTCTAAGGTAGATCTTAAATTAGTTTTCACATAATTTGATGTGGAAGTATAATTAGGGAATGGTTTCTTGGATATATCTATAGACTAATTTACACATGTGTTCAGATTATCTAGTTGTTATTCTCCTTGATCTATAACATTTTGTATTAGGCCCTTGAAATAATAACATCTATTAACATCATGACCTATTACACAGTCAAATTTATAGAAGTCATTTTCCCTAAACCAACTAGGTTTAGGATGAGAATCATCAAGAGGTCTTACCAAAGGAAGATAGATGAGATATACCTTTAAGATTTGATCTAAAATATACATATAAGATTCTCCTAAAGGGGTATATTTTCATGGGGGAAAACATGTTAATGGCTTTTAATATTGTGCCTATAGAAGTGGAGGGATTAAATTATTTTTTAGTTTGTGGTGGTGCTAAATTTACAACTATGGTATTGGTATATCCTTTGGTTTCATTATTGTTTCTATTATTCCTTTTAGATGGATTAGGTTTAATGTTTTTATTCTAAAATTTAATCTTCCCTTCTTCTAGGGATCTAATTTCAAGCTTGTGGGACATTGAAAAGGCCTCATCAAATATTTTAAAATATTCTACTTGTAGCATCGATGAGATGTGTTTATTACATGTTATTTTAACTAATTTTGATAAAATTGAGTTGAATAAGGGAAAAGGTGAGTTTATTGATGAGACTTCTCCATCTAGACACAAATTTAGTGACATATTCATCATCAAACTATCATATGGCATAGAGGTCAGTGATAGTGACTTTTCTTGCAATATTGATAGAAAAGTGTTCTAGGAATATTTGAGCTAGCTACCCAAATGAGAAGAGGGAATGTTATAATAAGAAATGCATCATTATGCACTATAAGTTAGCAAGTGTGTCTAAATTCTTGAAGGTGATGTTGTGGATCCTGATGAGTCCATAAAATGGCTCATTATATCCACAAAATAACATCCTTTTTCTTGCATTAGAAGTGGGTCTAAGTGTAGTTTATAAACTTATTGTGTATTTATAATGAAATAATAGTATATATATCATGGTTGTGTCTTTAGAATTCCTTGTTATCTATTAGTTAACTATTTCTAATGATTAATGGGTAAAAGCTATCAATGAGTGTATATACAGTTCATAATCTATTAAGAATGATTCAAAATATAAAGATTAACCATGTTGAAGTCTTATACAACAAAATATAATATTATGGACAAGATATAGACTCCTGCAGGCTTGTTATAGTAGTTATGGATTACAACAAGCTTGTTAGAATAGTTATGGATTACAACATGCTTGTTACAGACTAGCTATAGATTAAAATAGGCTTAATATAAACAAAATACAGTTTAAATCAGACCATATATGGATTACATTAGACCAACTATAGATTTCACCTAGCTTGCTTTGGATTTCACCAAGTTTGCTAAAAATTTCAGCAGGTTGCTAACAATTTTAATTAAATTGCTCTAGACTTTAAGAAAACTACTACAGACTTGTTTAGGAAGTATTTATAAGAGTATTTTAATGTTCTAGCTATCATGAATAATGCTTTCCACTTAAATTATTTATTTGTATATACTTTTCATTTGAAGATTGTATTCAAATATAGGTTTATGTAATTTAATTTCTAATAATTAGCTCTCTCCATATTTGGTGGAGATAGAGATTAGGTAGTAATAGATTTCTTTATTAAAATAAATCTCTCTCCATATTTTATGGATATTGAGATAGGATAGAATATCTCAAATTATTATTCCCAAATAAGGTGTTGGTTAGAAGCATAGAATTATAAATGCAACATTCCACACTTGAATCAATCAATCAATCAATCAATACCTTTTCCTTCCATTATTCTGAGCAGTCCATTCTAAAATTGATGTTCTAAGTAAATCCTCTTCTAAGGAATGAGATGGCCACTCATTCTAAATCAGATGGATTCATTTATTTTTATGTTATTCTTTTATTCTATAGTTACTCTTTTTGTTCTAAATTCTTATTTTATTTCCTTATTGCTGTAAATAGTTTCTTTTGTATATTTTATCATCAACATATAGGTATTTTGTGTGTTTATCATTTATTTTCAATTTAGTAATTTATATTTTGTAAGTGTGATTTTATTTCTACAAGTGTGCTTTAATTTATGCAAGTGTTATTTGCTTTCTACAAGTGTGCTTTGATTTTTGCAATTGTGATTTTAAATTCCAATAAGTGTGCTTTTTAATTCTTGCAAGTGTGGAGTGTGGTAGAATGAACCATTTACCAAATGTATCTTTCTCTTTTTGCGTACAACCTTCAGACACCAACCTTGGATTAACATTATTAATTGAAAGGTATTGATGACACCCATCAGATCCTCCTTATTCTATAACTTTGTAAGGGAGTTCCCATTATGGAGAATAAGGCCTAATAGGAATCATTAGGTTAATATGTGCATTAAATATCTACTCTTAGGTGATCATGTTATTCTAATCTAAGGTAGAGGATTTTAAATTATCCATCCTATTCATAAGGATGTTCATGAGATCTGGTTGGGTGTTAAATTAAGGGATTCCTCCAAAAATGTTGTGTTACGGGAGTTGGGATAAGGGATAACCAACTGATGTGGTCATGATGGGTTGAGAATCCACCACATACTATGGAGCTTGTAAAGGGATATATGTAGACCCAATAACTTGCATAGGTGATATGTATTGGGTGGTCAAAGAGACATACTATTGAGGCAAATGACTAATAGGGGCCTATTGTAATGGTTGTGCTTGGGTACTTAAGGGTATACTAGTTTGGATTGGTGGAAGGGTTGATGGGACTGAGATGACTAGGTTTTGAAGTGATGTGGTAATAGGTTGGGTAGCTTTATGCTGAGGTATGGTAATGTTCTAAGTTTGGGTAGTGGTTAGTGAAGGAGCAATAGGCATCATCGAAGGTGGATTGCCTAAGGGTTGTGTAGTAGTGGTATCAGCATTAATTAGAGGAGGATTATTATGGGAAGATACCATAAAAGTGTTAAAACCCTCACCTTCCTCTAAAGGCATGTTGTATGAGTTCTTAGATAATTATGTATGGGGAGAAAGTAGGATATGTATGGTTCGAGAGCTTAGATAATGGTTAAGTTCTATGTGATTTTTATTTAGTATAGTGGCAAATTTAGGATTGCCCTATGTATATTATTGAGGAATGTCTTCCCCTGTGGACTCAAGGGAAAGAGGAGGGCTAGGAGAATTCTCCATGGATGAAGATGAAGATGGGTGTTCAGTTTTCTTCTGTGACTATTATCACATCAAAACCATATAGCAATAAATGAAAAGAAAAAATAAAAAACACACAAAAAAATCTTTTTTATTATCTTATATTTAATGAAGATGGATAGATACACATGCTAAATATGTACCAAAAACATTTTTAATTTTTAAATTTAAAGTGTGATAAAAGAAAAGAAAAGGTCATCGAGGGTCCTAAGAAGTGACAATCTAAAGATGGTCTGAGGTTTTGTTTAGGCACATAGATATTTTTATACTGAGATTGATACTTGGTCTGGTATTGGGTCCTACCCCCTCACTTCACACACCATAACATAAGGGTGTTGGGTACCTAGCCATATTATATCAAAAGACTAGGTTTTATACTCATGAAGAGTACTGAGTTAGTTCCCCCATTGGTGTTGAAATCCAAGTGGGATCACTAGGAAGAAGGTTAGTACTAGGTGATGAAATCCTAATCAGTTCCCTTATGTCAAATGTTTTTATGAGTTTTTTATGAATGTGATTTGTTTTTTGTTTGGGAAAATTGATAACTACAATAAATTCACTACTTAAATTATTCTATATGAATCGACTAAGCAAGCAAAATGGATGAAAATTCTTTAACCTTTAACAATGAAAAAATTAATTTTTGAATTTTCTTTGATGAATACAACAAATAAAAGAAAGGGAGAGAAAGATAAATTCAAAAATGAATTTTAAAAATAAAAGTGATGTCTTAAGGGTCAAAACAGGTGTGCCAAAATGTTCAAGTGGTTTTTTATTTTCTTTTAAAATAAATATTAATTAATATAAATTTAAATAAAAACATGTCTTATGGTGAATACCTATGGATTAGAAGATTTTGGCACCACTTTGAATCCAACGACAATGAGAGTTTCTTTTTTGCTAGGAATAATAACTTGCACAATGTAAACACTTGAAAAAAATAGATTATTGAAAGAGATGGGTGGATTGTGTGATACAAGATCATGGTACACTTCTTTAGAAGGATATCAATCCACTATTTATGCAATTAAGTAGGTAAAAATAATATGAAATTATGGTATATAAAAGATATGATATCAATGATAATTAAGTTTCAGTCCTTAAATAAGCTATCAATATAAATGAAATATTCCTCCCAGTAAGTTGAAGAAAAGTTTACATCATCCTGTATGCTAGCTAATTGGTCTTTAATGGATTTGTGAAAGGGAAAATAAATTATTTCATAGAGAGCTAGTTCAACTCCTATGTTACTCTGATCAACAAACAAGGGTTGGAAAATTATAGGGAGATCAATGATATTAGTTACATCATTTCCTAATCTAGGTAGAGTCATCTACAAACAAAGGCCATGTTGAAGTGATAATAAATTAGTAAAGGATTGCAAACAATGATTAGGATTAAGGTCTTAGGTTATGTGAATTAACATAGTGGATCGATGTTGATCTTGACAAGATTGGTGCTGATCTATAGAATTAGTTCCACTTCAAAATGAATCAGCATTGATTCTCTCTTGTGATTGAGTTTAATTAAAAAATAAAGAATAGATGAGATAGATTGGATTATAGAGATGATACATATATACAGAGGGATGTAAATGATATTTTAATGATTAAATAAATGGATAAAAGAAGAATAATTGATATAAAATGATCAAATAAAACATAATAAATTACCTTTGATTAGCTTGAGAGCAAACTGAAATTCTTGCATAGATGCAAGTAGTTTCTCAGGTTTGATAAAGGATGTGATGTAGAAAAATTCTAATAGAGTGTCATTAAGAACATCACCAATTCTCAAGGAAATATTTTAGTAATTCAAGGCTCTAAGTTTTGGGTTACAAAATGTAAAGTTTGGTTAGGTATTTATAGATTTATGCTGATCTAAACAATCAACATTAATCATGGGTGAATCATCATCGATTCACTCAATTTGGTGCCTTCATTTCAATCATGTGTAAAAATGTCTTGGATATGGGTGTTCTTGGTAATGACTCCATATGAGGCTAAAGTGGTTATAGGTTTATATTTATAAGTTATAAATGGATTTAGGAGGTTAAGGGGGTATAATATTAAATACTTACCAATCTAGTACATGGTAAATATATTAAACCTTAGGATATGGATTATTTAGGAGATTAAATAAATATACAAACCTACGACACCTAATTAATCATCCATAGGATATGAAATTATAATGTCTACACATAGGAATATGAGTTATTTGGAATAGGGGGTTATTCTATAAGGTTATACATGTATAATTATGCCAATTGGTGGCCAATGCTTTATGAATGATCATTAAAAGGCCCCAAACATGTCTTAAACCCTAATAAAACCCTTAGGTGAATATGATATGAGAGATTTGTGTTATAATGTACCCAAATAAAAAAAAATTGATCTAAAAACATTTCAACGTTGTCAATAGATCTCTAATGCTCTTCCCAATGAAATTGGATGTTTATGGCACATGTATGGGCACACTAAATGCCCTCTCTTTTTCTAGTTTTGATGAGATTAAGGGTTACAAACATGGATGAATGATCAAAATTAATTTTTAAGAGGTACCATGGGATGTTTTATAACTTATCATGTAAAAAATTCCTTTCATCTTTTCATGAAATTATTACTACAGGTCTACACAAAAAAGATAATTTGACGTGTACTAGGAATAAGAGACCTAGCTACCTAAATTGGCAAGAATATTAGGTTTTTGATGAATTGAAATCCTTGTTCATATTATGAAATGATTATTGGGTATAATAACATGATACAAATCCTTATTTTATGGTTTCATTCATTTTTCATGGCCATTCAAATAAACTAACATGTGCAACTAAGCCTAGCTACCAACTAGTGTTAGACAACCAACATTGAAGTAACTTATTGAGAAGAATGGAAAGCATTAAAAGGTTTAAATTAGATATTTAAGATCCATAAATAGGTTTCGATAAGATATTGAAGTATCAAAATGGTTATTTAAAATATTTATAACAATAATCAGATGATCTCCTCATTATCTAGGATCAAATACTACACCTCATGAGTTAAGCTAACTCCCCCTTTCAAAAAAGTTTGTTTCAAGGGTATATAATGATGTATGCACCTTGGCTATGTGTCAATATAATATTTTACATGTATATTAATGAAATTTAAAGGTATATTAATATGCTTCCTACAAAATATTAGATAAGTTCTCAAGAAGGCTTATGAACTCCTCAAGGACTAATTCTGTCTAACTTGAAGGTAGTTTACAAAAGGCATGTAGATCAAATAACACATGTTCAGTCCTTAATATTATTCCTTATAAGTCTTATAAATATAATCAATATTTATTCATTATTATAACCTCCAAGATTCCATTCTTAGCATGGGATTTCTCTCTTTCTCTCATGGGTGTTATAAATGCCAAGTTTTGGTATTATAACATATCCACAAGAAAGGCAGGTGAAATCTTACCATTTTTGTTAGTAATATTTTCATTAATAAATAAATTAAAACTATTTCAATATTTCCAATTTCATATTTGATTGTTTTTAATAAGTTATTGATAGATGCTAGTGAGAAAATTGTTTGTCTTTACATCTTGTCTTATTTGTGTACACATAGGTATGGATACATTATCTTCTTAAAAGTCACTTGGATTACATTGAAGTGTGGTATTTTAAATAATTATTTTGGTTTTTTATTAGTTTATTTTTATTACATTTAAACTCTCTCCTTATCTACTATACTTACATAATCTCTAGCTTGAAATACTTATGTTATAAGCTCTATCTTGAAGTATAGATTATATTATAGTTGTACCTCTTTTAAGTGTAAGTATAGGGTGGCATTGGATTAAAAATATAGTGTATCACACACTTTTATCCATTTTTATTGTAATTATATAGTTTATTATCTCTTTTCATACACCAACTAGTTAGTAAAATGATAATAAAGATAAATCTAGGGAGCTAGCCCTATCGACTAGAGGTTTACCCCCACTTTAGACAACCCATGGGTCTAAGGGTAATTTGGTTATAAACTGAGTGATATTAGTTATGACACACCTAGTGGGACTCTTATCCCAGTCACTTCTTATTAAGGTGAATGTTGGCTATGAAAAGACCACACCTATATAAGTGTTTCCAACTCAGCATTTGATGACTCCACTAAAGGTAAAAAATCTAGTTGTAGAAACATTTATCATTATTTTTATGCTTCATGGTGACTTATAGATAATTTAATAGTATAGGTAATCATTTTTCAAAAACACTCCCTCATCCTAAGCTTGCTATTGAATTTCAATACCCTAAGCCTTTTTTTACAATTGAAAATTTTGAGGAAAGTTTGAAGAAAAGGAAGGTTTTGAAATTCAAGAAGAGTAAGAGAGTGAAGAAGAGGTTGAAGGTAACATGGCTAGGCAATATTATTTCCCAAATTTTAATAATAAAAATCCCATAAACCTTGTTGCCTATGATGATATCCCTCCCAATGCCACTTAGAGTGTCCCTACTTTCAATGGGGAAGGTCCTATCACCCCAAGTGAACACATTAGAGACATATCTAACTTATAAAATTTCCATGATATCATAGAGATTGATATAGAAATCAGATTGGTTTTCATGTCCCTTAGGGTAAAATCCCTTGATTGGTATATAAACTTTCTAGGATGATGCATTACTATGTGGAACAAATTTTGGGAGTTGTTGAAAAACATATTTGAGGATATAAGTGATCATACATCATTAATCCATCAAATAAATGTCATCTAAAAGGGGCCTAAAGAATCAATGCATGATTTCAATTAAAGGTTCCTAAGGACATGGAATAGGATTTCACCTCTAATGAGACCACCTAAAATTTTTGTTTTCCCAACCTACCTCAGAGCTATTGGGACTGATATAGCTATCATGTTACAGTCCATGGGAGGATATGTCTTGCCTGATGCCTATGATATGGATATTAGAGATGAGAATAATTTGATACAATATGATAAACTCAGTCCTAATTCATATTTTGACTGATATAAAAACATGCCCACTACCCCTTAAAGCCTTGTTCTAATTCCAAATCCAAATATCAAGTCTAAAGTTACTCCAAAGAAATTAGATGATGAAAATGATTGGTAAGAAAAATATAAGGCCTTAGAAGCTTCAAATAGGAAATAAAATCAAAATATTAGAGCTTAATAAAACTCCTACTGTTACTCTCCATAAACAAGCATATTTCCACCTTAGCATAATGGTCAAGGGAGGGGACAAGGTCAACCTAATTTTAATATTCCACCTAATGCCTACAATAAAAATTCTACTCCCACCACAAGAGCCATGGTTATAGTTAATAACAACCTATTTTAAGGAGAAGTTTGTCCAAATTCTTTAGGGCATCCATAAGGTCATTACATGATTGAAAATAATGGACAAGGTCAAGCCTTAGTAGCTCTATGAGGGACTACTCTTTACTTGACATTAGAAGATGATAAATCTATGAAAGTATAACCAAATGTAGAGTGTAGTTATTATAGCCCAAATTTTCATCTTAGGTAATTCAAGTATACCTTTTCAAATTTGGGATAACATGGCACTATCTATGCACATAGACAAGCTACTAAAGAGATAGATACCTAGATTCGAAGGGATAGCTCCCTTGATCTATATTTTAGGCTCACACACTACACTAGACTAATAATTATTAAAGGTGAAAAGGGAATAATTAAACATAAAAAACATATAATAATGAAGGTTATACACCACACATAATTCCAAAAACATACTTGCATTTGCACTAATAAAGAAAACTACTAAAATTGACCTCAACTCAATGTTCTTCTAGCATAAGTGTTTCTACATGGAGTCAAATTTATATGCATATCCAAAGGTGGGTGAAAAGGAGGTATGATCCTATACACTACTAATATCTCTCACACTTCAAATACACCTTAAAAAATAGTTACACTTCATAAGACCTATTAGAAGAGATGCTACTACTCACAAAATATATACAAGATTAGAATAGAATCAAGGAGAAGGCATTCATCACTTATCATCCAAATATACTACTGGACATACTTAGGCAAGATTCAAAAATAATAAAAAACTTCAAAACTTTATTCAAAGGCAAAACAAGATGTCAAACTAGAAAATATTTGCCATAAAAATTATGTATTATTTATAATGCCAAAATGGCTTGAATAAATAGAGCATAAGAGAGAAGAGAGAGAAAGTGAAGTTGAATAGCCACAATGCCAAATGTCAAGATGTTAAAACCAATTACATTGAAATAAGATATATTTATAGAATAGGTCATGAGGTCTTCTTAGACAAGTTTTCATTTAAAACATGACACGTTCTTGAAGTTGGCATAGAGATCTTAATTGTCTTACTTGAAACTATCTTGTCAATGATGACTCCACTTATCTACCTTCAACTACATTAGAAGTACTTGACACATATCCTTTGACTTGAGAAGGTGGAAATATGATTAGTGCAGGTCCTCATACCCCTTTAATTGATAACCTCCTCTTTGAGACTTCTTATTCACTTCCTTACAATTGTTCACTAGCCTTCTAAGCTTAGGATCTCACACTTATCACTATATTGACCTATATATTCCAAAGAGGATTAATTTTATGCATGTTAAACAACTAATAAAGTCTTTTTTATACTCTGGTCTATCATGTAGACCTCATAATAACTCAACATCTCACTTCCAATTTTGATAGTCACCCTCTTTCTCACTATCTTGTTCAAAACTACCTAAAATGACCATCTTAACAGAGGGGTTTTCATGTATCAATAACGTGAGAATTGAGTTTGAGGATTTATAATACATCTATGCACACATCTCACAATGACTTTCACCTTTTTGTTCCCTTCTACACCTTTAATTCAATTTAAATCTTACAAAAAACATAGTATTAGACCTATATATAAAAGTGACGGTACATAACAATTAGATGGTGAGGATCCCAAGAGAATTTAAAATGGATTAAAAACACTTATTAACCTAATTTACCCCTCCTAGATGCATTTCCATTTGTATCATCTTCATCAAGTTCTTGAGAGGGTTTTATGTCATTTAACTTGTTAACAATGATTCATAAAAATTAGATGATTAACCCTCAAACCAATTCCAATAATTTTTATTTAAATATATCCATCAATTATCCATAAATTTTTGATATCCCATGTATCTCATCCATATATATATGAGAAAAATAAACTGGCTCTCGAGCTCCTAGCTTGCATTCTAAATACCCTTGAGAGAGAATTAGGCCAAAAATAGCCAATTTGATCTATTATCTAAAAACCAATGGGTCCTTTAAACCATACACTCTCCCATTAAGGCTCTAAAATTATTTATAAATATCATGTGGTCATATGAATCAAGTTAGAGAGCATGATGATTCATGTTCAGTTTTAGGCATAGTAGGCATAGACTATGTTTGATTACATATGACTGCTTATGAGTGTTTCCAATGGATGTAGGAATGTTTTGACCTTTTTTCAACTTTAATGAAACCTTATACATCATCATATAGTGCTTCCAAAACTCTTCATTCATATTTTCACTATTCACATACTAGGTCTGCAAGATTACCTTGATTTTGAAGTACATCTTGTCCGAAATACAATAAAAGACACTTCCCCTATTAGTAAAAACAAAATGAGACAATGGAGGTCTATTTTATGTCATTGTTACCTTTTGTAGAAAGTCTCAAATACAAATAATACCTCTAGATATCTCAACATTGCATGTTCTCAAAAGTAGCTTTTAGGTATGTGACTATGTGGAAGAATTGGATTGACTAAGGTTAGACACCAATTTAGTTTGATATTTTCTTGATCTTTTCCTATGATAATATCATTAAGTTGTGATAATATCACTATGAGAGTGATTTTATGATGATCATCTTCAACTTATATTTCTACCTACCTTCCAAACTATATCTCTCAGTTAGCCTAGATTAATCTGTAGACTATCTTCAAACTGTAGGTGTCAATTAGGGTAAACATGAGATCATTGTAGGTGATGATAAGTGTCTAAATATTTTTCTTCACTCCTTTAGTTTCCTCTAGTGTCATTATGTCATTTTACACCTGAATATATCATTTCTACCTTGACATCATGTAGTCATTCCTATATCATCTATACATTATAGGTCATTATTGCATTACAATGTTATAGGTTCCTTTTGGCCAAATAAAACTATACTTGTCTAAGTATTTCAATCATGAACATGACTAAATTGGAATCTCAAAAACCACCATTCTCTCTCAACCAAAAAATCTCCTCGTGTCAAGATGTGATCTCTAGGCTTAGGCTATAAGAAGGAAACCATCATACCTATCTAAACCTCATATATTTCACCATAAGATGATACTATATAGATCAAAGTCCCTTTTCAGAGAAGATAAGGTAAAATTATCATTCTTTTTTTTTTTTCAGTTTTGATACATTGAACTCAAATGTGGTTATAGGTAATGGTCTTAGTATTTTGAATGTTTATCCCTCTTTTGAATGGGTATAGTATGAAATGAGATTCAAAGGTGATAGAGATCTATTGTAGGGTTTTAAGCATGAAATTTAAATCTCCCATAGACCATTGGCACCTCTCATCTCTAAGACATACATGTCAAATATCCATTTTGCCTAGATGACAATGAGGATATAGGTCTACTATGACCTCAAACCATATTATTGCATGATCAATTGAGATTGGAAACTAAATTTAATTTATGATATTAATTAGAAGTTGATTTTTAAGTATCCACTTCACACCTTCAACTAAAACTATCAAAACACCATTGTGTAGACCATTGGTGTTCACTCCTAGCATAAGAGAGTGATTTATGGCTATCTTATTCATATTCACACATTATAAATTAAATAAATTAAACATGAAAAGGATGAACGTGCTCTTCCAATATTCATACATCACTTGCTTCACATAGACCAATGCAAATAGATGACAAAATTAAGCCATTGGGAATGTATAGGTAGTTTGGAGGTGCTAACAATCTTAGTTATTGTTCATTCAGCATCAAACACCAATCCTAACACTATGGCCATGGAATGAAAGTACATAGGGACCATTAACATCCATCAAGTGCATTCACTTCAACTCTTTTTACCCTATCTATATGAAGTGAAAACCATAAACCTCTTTTGACATGCCCAAGAGAGAGATAAGAGAGAGAAACTAGTTTTTGGTAGTTTTGAAAATTTTGAACCTTCATAATCCTATAAAATATTTATGGGGATATAAATACATCTCCATAAATCTTCCACATGTGCCAAATGAGTTACATCAGTCCATATAATCATCTTAAACTGACTTTTGCATATAATCTTCTTATTTTAATGTTAAATTTTTCAACCTTTTCAATTTTAAAACTATTCCTAACAATTATATAACATGTGTTACATTATATATTCTCTTGAAACACTTGTAATTTCGTTCAAAACTATAAAATTCCTATAGAATGAACAAAAGGTAGCAAGAAAGATTATTAAGATAAATGGACAAAAATGACCTAGGTTAGAACATATTAAGTGACCTTGAAAATAATATTTGACCTCACTTAGGACCATGTTGACTAATTAAAACCTATAAGGACCCTATAAAGTTGGAATATGTAGGGGGATTGACTTAATTTGACATAGGGTCAAAAAATTTCAACAATTTGGTAATTTTTACGGGGTAACATGCCTACTATGCTAAGGACCAATTTCCTTCTCCTATCATTGGGAAATGGAGTCACCCATACACTATAAATGACACTAAAATGACTTTAAAAAATATAAATACTCACACTAAACATAGTAATAAATAAACATGGAAAAATGACACTAAGACACACACTTGTGCTCTCTAAGCACTTAGGGAAAACACACACCAATTAAAGCCAATTAGACTATATACAACCTAACTTGAAACAAACTTATCCTCCTAGATCAAAGGGAAAACTTTCACCATCATTTAATATGTGATATGAATTAGTTCATGAATCATTTTTCCTTTTGATATTTGGCCTTGATATCTTCAATTCCTTCATTATTTCCACTCTATTTGACATGATCTCAAGTGAAGCAATGACAATTACAAACATGTCATCTATGAAGGTGAACTCTTCTTGCACGTTAACAACCTTCTCATGAATGTTATTTATGTTTTTTCTTATATCAATCATGATCACTTATTTACTTAAGGGGGTAACCTCTATATTGTTACTATGAATATTATCATGTTGTACTTCAAAAAGCAATGCATATTCAATAATGTATTCAACTTGGAAAACATGAGGTATAGGCCTTTGAAGGGCCTCATATTCACAACATACCTTATTGAATATTTGAAACAAATCATATTTTTTCATGGAATCATCAACATCTCCCTCTTCTATTGTATTTTCAAATTCAAGATCTTGCTCATTCTCATGAATATAAACCAACTCAGCTAATGTGATGTCTTTCCCAAACACCTCTTCTCCTATGTCTTTTGTAACAAGCTCTTTGTGAACATCTAAAACATGATATAGATATTATACTTATTCAATAAATAAGTTTTTTTTATGTTTGTATTCACCAAAGTGAGACCCTGTAGTGAGCTCTTCATCAAAGACACTTGATTCCTCTTCTTGATCAACAATAACTTGAGCTTGTTATTATTCACTAATCTCCCATAGGATGGGTTCTCCTTCAAGAAGAGTTGAGGTGGGAGGGTGGTGAACAAGTTGAAAATTTACATGGGAAGTATGAGGTATGATGGATTGATAATGAATGGGCATGGGAATTGAGAGAGTACTCTTGAAATTTAGAGACTATTGAAATAATTCTTGGAGAGAGAAGATTCAATTGGGCTATAGTCATCTCATTTTCTTCAATAATCACCTCACCTTTCTCATATCCCTCTTGAGGCTCTTCAATATCTATAAATTTATCTTCCACATTATAAAATAATCCTCCTTTTTAATTTTGAATATATTTTATTGGAAGAACAATGACTGAGAGGGGGTTTGGGTGAATTAGTCTTCAAAAATATTTACAACTTTACTTTATCATTTATGAACTATGAAAGCAATATAATGAACTAGCAACACATTAATAACCATTTAAATGAGTATGAGACAAGAACATGATACATAAAACACTTATTTTAGTGTTAAATCCTAAATAGTAATAAAACCCATGGATATCTACAAATGGACTATAGTAATATAAGACAAACACCAAATTTAGTGAAGCACCAACTCTACATGGATCACCAACCCCAACTAGCTAAGCATCAACTTGGAAGGAGATAAAGACACCTTAGATAATTCAACCACATGATTTATTTGATCAATTTTAGGACACATTTCTTCTAAAACAACTGATGATGACCACCTCTTCATCTCTTCACACTCTTTTATCCCTCTCAAATTGCCTTCTAGGCTCTTTTACTCAACTAGGTCTCTTCAAGATAGATTAGGTCATTTGACCTTGATATTAATATATAGTTTCCCTATTATAAATTCATGGTAGTTTATCTCCACAATTATTATGGTCTAAAATACCTCCTTTATCTCTTCAAAGTTCTATATCTTCCACTTCAACTCACTCATTCTCTAACTAGACAATTATGCCTATTAGGTCTTGTTCTTCTACTAGGATCTTGCTCATACACCTATTAGTTGGCCATACACACTTACCCATTTAGATTTTACACATAATAGGAATTATAAAATTTCATAAACATTAATAAAACATTACATTAGTTTATTCATATCTCAAATGGACCAAATCCTTCTTTAGGCCTTAAGGAGACCTAATTCAATTAGTCCTTCATTAATACACATTACCCTTTGATATTATTAGAACAATTCAAAAAGACACACATGAAATTAAAACATAATATTCCACTCAAATACACCAATAATAATATCATCTTAGGTCAATTACACATTTTAGCTCCGACCACCACTTTAAGTACACCATTAACACTATTCATAATTAGGCTCGTGAACCTACTAAAACTCTATCTTGAAATACTAAAGATTAAGCATAAATTTTCAAATAAATAATGGAAATTAAACACATAAAAATATATATTAACTTATGGAAATCACCATATGATTTATAATTCATAAATCAGGGCAAAAGGACTCAAACCCTTATTTGCAAATAGCCCACTTAGAACTTACAGAATACCTTCAAGAACAATCATGGTGATGATGACCTTCAACACCTATGTAAATACCTTTAATGAATTATGATGCATTTATATGATATTATGATACCATTATAACATTATTAGATATAAATATAATATGTTCAAATGACAATATTGGCCTTTTAAACCAATCTCATAACATCATTTACACATAGCTCATTGAGCTAGACAAGTCAACTTGTGAGCAGATTTTTCACTATAACCACTGATGTCAAAACTAAAAAACATTATCATGTATTAAAATTCCTATAAAACACATACATGCACTTTTTTCCATCACTATTCCATGTTAACACATCCCTAATCATCTTCTCATTATTGTTTGGGTTTCTCACTATTTCCACTATTAGGCCTGTTAGTGACTAGCTAACTTGGATGACTAGTTTAGCATACCTAAGGGATATAACCTATGAATAAACCACCATGGACATAAAATAAAAATCCAAATTTTTTTCCTCCATCCATTTATCAACTTTGACTTGGTCAACTCTAACTACTACATAAAATCTTTGAGAAATAAGGCCTATCCTTTAGGGTTAACTCACTCACTTAAAGACTTAATCACACCTAAAGATTAATAGAAGAGTTGAATATAACCTTCAATCACTAAAATATCCATAATAATCTATTCTTATAAATTTATAACAACTTCTTTCATATCAGGTCATTATTAGGGTTCTTTATCGATTTAAACCATCTACCCCTATTTATAATCATTCATAAATATTAGCCCCTCATTCCAAAAAATAATAACTATAAATTTGAGATGGGACCATTCCTCATCTACCATGAATATATTAGGCAATCATGTAGATGTTTCACATGCCAATGAACACTTGAAAAACCTTCTTGAGTAGACAACTCTTCATCTTGTGCACTCAAGAGACCTTAAAACATGTTTTCAATCCTACACCTTAAAAATTTGACCTTAGACTTGGTCAACACACATGATAAAATATATCACACTGTTTAAAATGCTTTCATTCTCATTTTTATATTATAAATAGAAGCTCATACCCCAATAGGCCATACTCTCTCTCTTTACTTTCTTTGACCTTAACATGTAAATCATGTAAGGTCTTGAAATTTACCTTCATGTCTATTTCCATGTGATATCCACCTCACTTACATACTCAATCAACCTCTCTAATTTTTATACATAGCCATACATCCTTAACATGCCTTGACAATATACCATTATACCTCATTAGGCCAAGTAGGGTCTAGAAGTGGTCTAGGTGTAGATTAGGTCTATATGTCTTACCTCTATAAGCTAACCCAGAGAATCACATTAGCTATCTAATGCCTCATATACATGATCAATAAACCTCATATAAAATTTCATGCCTATGTGAAATCATCTCACTAATCTATCATGACCCTTCATGCACAAGATTTAGCATCCTATGCACATACCTTCTCAAGATAATTACATGGTTTAAGCACTTAACAAATTTGACAATAATGACCTTTCATGTTGACATTCACATCACTCATGTAGTCATAATAACATATACCAAACATGTCTTACACTCTTAGAATCACTACAATATTGATCAATATCCTCTGTCATAGTTACATTATTTAATGACCTCATGAAGACCTTTATGAAGAACCTTTGACATCAATGATAACATCAATGCCAAACCTCAACAACAAGAACAATGTTCAACATCTTGTTGGATATACCTCCAATATGGATAAGCTATAGTTTCTTAGGGAGAGGGAAATGAGGCTTGAAACAATCACAAGTCTTTCTTTGTTCATATCAACTTCTTGGTTCTCACTCTCCTCATTTTTATGTCCCCAAGACTTCATTACTTAATTCCAAGTTGGATTTCTGAAAGTATTAGGCCCTCCTGGAGATTGGATTCAATCTCTTGAAGACTCTTCTTGAGGATGGTGAATTATTTCATGAGGATAATGGAGATAAGAGAACTGATATGGAACACAAAAATACTCCTAAGGAAGGACAAATATATTTTGAGGAAAAATGCTTCTAATAAGAAACATATTAAGAGCTTGGACTTCTTCAAGAGCCTTAATCAGATATTCATGATATCCTTCTTCATAGGATTCTTCATAAGATTCTTCATAGGAATGATCAATAAAATCATGTTCATATGGAGAAGGAATGGTATGACCATAGGGCTACCATGGCTCATAGGGTTGATAATAACCTTGATATGGTTATTAAGGTACATAGTTATTGGAACACAATAGTATATTAAGAGGGGGGTGAATCAATATATTAAAAATAGTCCTTTAATGCTTTTAATTCAAACTATAAATCATATTAATATCTCTCTCTCTCTCTCTCTCTCACACACACACACACACACACACACACACACACACACACACACACACACACACACACACACACACAATTAGACACAATACTTAGTGTATGTGGAAAACCCAATATAGGAAAAACCATGGTGAGAATAGCTGCTAGAATTTACTATGATAATCTAGATTCACATTCAAAACCTCATTAGTTATAATTATATGTAACACGTCACACTCTGGTAATGTTCCCCTTGCTGAATTCATGCACCATTGTCATTATTATATGTCTTTTATTATATTTAGCATATATTAAGCTCTAGTTTTGATGCAAATTCAATTTTACATAATTTATATCAATAATAATGATATATATCATTCTCTATATCATATAATGCATCTTTCTTATATTTTCCATCGCTTTACCATTAAGATGAAAATATATTTAAAGACTGACCATTGATCTTATGTTTCGTTCCTTGATCTAATGATCATCATTCAAATATATTAACTTTAAAATACAACTATTAGATCAAGATTTAACAAGATCACATGCTTTGTTAGATATTTGGAAGGATATGATCTTTAATGTTTCAACTTTAAAATGCATCAATTGATAAAACTCTAATAGGCTCATGCAATTTGTTAGATCTTTAAAATTAACATGGAATTTACCTTTGTCTATCATTAAACATAAGACACTTTGACCTCTTTGAATCTATGTATTCCATTGATCTTCACTACATAATCACATGCTCACCATTAGATCCTTTGATATATTAATACACTCATTGGATCACTATCTATCAAGATCATATGAATATGACATTGTCACCCTTGAATGCATTATGCACATTATTATTAGTGCCCATGCTTGTGATACTTAGCACTCTTGTATGTCTTCTTTACATTGTTATTCCTTGTGCTTATGACACTTGTCACTCATGCATGCCTTCTAGGCACTTTATTATTAGTAGCCATGCTTGTGACACTTGGAAACTTCATATTACTTATGTAAATTATCACTCCCCACACTTATTACACTTGGAACTAATGTCTTCACTCTCAATTACCGTTTGACATATGTACTTTGTTATGCATCATTAGATATTCATCATATGATTTAGTGCTAACTATTGATCAAGATCAAGTAAGTCTTAAGTGGAGGACTTAGTAAATATTAAATTCCTCAATCACTACTCCATGTCAGTAATTTCTAGGTCAAAGGTGTTGATTATACAATGATGATAAAGTCTTAAGTTATAACTTCAGTGACTAGTTCTAGCTTATATATAGTCAACACAAAAATACAAAATACTATGAATGCCATGAATTAAAACCTTAGGGTTTTAATGATAAACCCTAGTAATGTCTAAGAGAAAAGATAAATCATTTTTTATTTAATTTCTCTTCATTTGAACCTATAGACCATATATATGAGATGCTCTTTAAAAAAACATAATGGATCTACTATGAATTTCTCTACAAACATCCTGAAATGGTCTTTGTAAAACCATGACAAATTTATATGATAATATTTCAACTTGAGAAATTATATAACATCATATTATCTCTATAAATATTATCTATGATTGATTCTCTTGAAATGAGTGGCATCCATACTGCCAAATATATCCCATTTGACATCAATGACAATCATATTGCCAACAATATCCCCCTTTGTCATTGATGGAAAACTAAATGCTCTGATCTTGTAATGTATGCTCTTCTCATTCTATGGTATTAACTATACTTATATTGAGTTCTAATGAACATGAGCTAAATTTTTTCATACTAAACTTTATCCCCTTTAAGCAATAGAACATTTTCCTAAACACACCTTGGACACATGCTTTTCTCCTTCTTTGATAAACATAAATCTTTTATAGAGAGCATTTGCACATTTTCTCCCCCTTTGACATCAATGGAAAAGGGAATCCAACTTTATCACTATTTGTCCAAACTTTTTATCCCCATTTATTTGATAAAGGACTTTGTTAAAGAATCTGCAACCATCAACTCATTAAAAATTTGGAAAAAATATGCATACCTAATTTGCCTTTTCTCTCTTCTTCTAAGGATTAGCAAAGTTTTTGTGATTCTCCTCCTGGATTCATGCTCTATTACTAAGTTCTATTGGTGTGATGTAGGAAAAACCACTCATAATTTGTACCTCAAATACTCAAATTACTCCTTAGGAAAAGGTTTGGTGAATGTGTATGCACTTTAATCTTATGTTGGCACATATTCCATTATGACCTCTTGATCTACAAACTTTTCTCTTAAGAAGTAATATTTGATTGATATGTTCTTAGTTATGGAATGCATCACTAGATTATTTTATGTGTTAATAGTACTTGAATTATCATAAAGAATATAGATAGATGTTTTTTATTCTACCTTGATATCCTTGAGTGTTTGCTTCATCTACAAGACTTGAATGTAACATTGCACTATTGTAATATACTCTACTTCTACTGTAGAAAGAGTAACTGACTCTTGCTTTTTTCTTATCCATGAAAAATTTTGTTTCCAAGGAAAAAAGCAACACTACTAGTGCTTCTTATATCATCCACACTTCTTACACAATTAAGATTTGTATATGCTATCAAAGTGAAATATTCACCTTTTGGATACCATAGGCCATAGTTAATTGTACTCTTGATATATCTAAAGATTATTTTCACTATATTGATATGTGACTCTTTAGGAACATCTTGAAATATTTCAACCATGAAAATTACTTGCATGATATCTAGTCTTGATGTAGTTAGGTATAATAAGATACCTATCATTTATTTATACAAGCTTTGATTTACATCAAGGTACTCATCCTTATTGCTCAACTTACATCCAATAATCATGGGAGTACCTACTAGTTTTCTATCTTCCATTCCAAACATATTAAGCATTTACTTTGCATACTTGGTTTGAGATATAAATATCCCTTCACTCATTTTTGATATCTACTAACTGAGGAAGAAAGAAAATTCTCCAAGCATAGGCATCTCAAACTCTTTTTGCATTTGAGTAGAAAATTCTTTACACATTTTTTTGTTGCTAGCACCAAAAATGATATGATATACATATAAAAAAATAATTAACATATGCTTACCTTCTAATTTGAAGTACAAATTGTTATCTACATAACCTTTATTGAATCCTTTTTTTATAGGTAATGGTATAATCTTGAATACCATGCTCTAGGTGCCTATTTTAGACCATATAGAACTTTCTTCAATCTAAAAACATAATCTTATTCTTTTTATATTTTAAAACCTTTAGTTTATTCTATGTAGACTTACTTTTCTATGTTTTCATTCAAGAAAGTAGAGTTAACATCCATTTGATAGACTTTTAACTTTTTATAAATAAAAAATGCTAGAAACATTCTTATGGCTTCCAATCTAGCAACTAGAGCAAATGTTTCATAAAAATATATATCTTTAACTTGTGCATATCCTTTGCACACCAATATAGCGTTATTACTTATAAAAATTCCATCTTCATTGAGTTTATCTCTAAAGACCCACTTTGTACCTATTACATTCTTATTTGAGGTCTTGGAACTAATTCACAAGTTCTTTTTTTTTTTTTTTTAATAATAATTTGGCTTAGTTCTTCTTCCATATATTTTTGCCAATTCTCATCCTTTATAGCTTCAACATAATTCTTAGGCTCAATTTTAGATATTATATCAAAAGTTTCTTGCCCCTTGTTCATTAAAACTCTTCTCCTTATCTAAACTCCTTCGTTTTTATTTCCAATGATTTATTCTATAGGATGATCCTTTTGAACAAATCTTATAGGTGTATTTTCATTTACTTGCTTAGGTTATTCATTAGATACTTCATCTTTAGACCTTGATTCTTCTTCATAGATGACTTTGTCAGGTTTAACATGTTTCAAGCCTTCATCAACCTCGACATTGATACTCTCTACAATTTTATGTAGTATTTTCTTATATCATATGTAGGCTTTTATTTGGGTGGAATAACCAAGAAATATTCATTCATCACATCTTGATTCAAATATTTCCAAGTTACCCCACATTTTCCCATGGTTGACAAGTTTAACGCTCATTAGGAGTTGTAATCATATGTTGAAACATGGAGCTTTGGTTTCAACATGGTTTAGGGGATTGCATGGAGCCTAAGATTTCTCATTTTTATTAGTGTATACTACACCAAGGATTGCATATCGGTAAAGACTCAGCCAACTTAGAGTCCACCTACCTACTTTCCCCTTCTATAGCTACCTCGAGATACGCCCTCATATCTTTTGGTTCTATTCCAAATATCAAAGGGTTTAGACTTAGAACCATGATATTTTCAAGCATTTATAGATTGAATTATTATTTTGGTAGCATATCCTCCTTGGAAATAAATGTGTGATGCCCTTCAATTATATGCAAGTTTGGCTTACTTTCAGAGTGGATATTCTCTTCTAGATTTGGAAAGAAAGAAATACTTCCTTGTTCAATCATTCTTCTACTAATTTTAGTGTATCTACTTCTTATAAATATTTTATCATCTTCAATATTATTTTATAGATTCATGTCCAAGCTAGTACAGTGGCTATGGATCTTGGGAATCATTAGAATCTCCTCCCCTACTAGGGAGATGCTCCTTGTGATATGGCTCAGATTATGCCTTCTCCACATACGGATCCTAGATTAGATGATAGAGTACCTTTACCACCTCATAGTGGGCATCATTGTAGCCATTTTAGGTGTCACTCTCATATTGACATCTTTTACCAATGTGTTTCCCCTCTTGGGTAGCATTGAGGGTAGAAGCTATTACCTCCTTCCCCTCCTAGGTAGGATGATTAGGGTGCTCCTCCTCTTCGTCCACACCTAGATTCTTTGGGCTCACCACTTGGAGCTTGAATGGATGTGATGGATAAGTTCCCAAAGATTTCTTTGGCCATTTTGCCCATGTGGACCCAAGAAAAAGATGATGACATGGACACTACCCAAGTAACTAGCTAAGAGCCTATTATAGATGGCAATGAATTGCCAAGCTTAGGTTATGGTCCTGATGTTATGAATCCTATGCCTTCTATCCTTACTTTTTTACATAAAATTTATCTCTTTTTTAATGAATCTGTAACTTATTTCTAGGCTCTACCTAGATTATGATACTTGTGATTTTACTCATGGGCTTTGTCTGGTGTGACATGGCATGCTTTCATACTACCTTTATTTTTTGTGAATTATTTATATATTTCTATTTGGTTAATATATGGATATATCTCATTCAAAAAAGAGCTTACCAATTTGTCTTTTTTTCTCCTAATGTATCATTTTTACCAAACACTCTAAAATACTTAACAGAGGTATGTTTTCCATACCATAGTTCATAAGGGTTTTTATCATTTTTTATCCTCAATTAAACTCTATCCAAGATATACACTACTATTTATAATGATTTTCTCTAGTATCCATCAAGTAACTTGTCCTCTTTTAGCATTATTATGTCCATCTCCTCCATTGTTATGTTCTTTCTTTCAATAACTCCATTCTATTGTGGATCCTTGTTACAGAGTAATGCCTTTTGATTCCATATTTCTCACAATATTATATGAACTCATTTGAGGTGATTTTTCCACCTATATCATATATAAAGAATTTGATTTTTCATCCAATCTCATTCTCAACCATAGCCCTAAAGATCTTGAATCTTTCAAATGCCTAACACTTGTCCTTAGAAAAGGTTACCCATGTCATTCTTGAGTAATCATCTAATAAAAACATGAAGTATATTTATCCTTTGTATCCTCTTGTCTTAGTAGGACAACAAATATCACTAACTTTAAAGTCTTTCTAGTTGCATAATCCTTTGTTTGAAATATAACCCTTGTTTGTCTGCCTTACTAACATTCCTTACAAGTAGTGTCTACAAGTTTAGTTATCTTAGGCATATGTCTAACACACTTATTTGATCTCACTTTTACTAGGTTATCAAAGTTGACATGACCCATTCTTATATGCCATAACCAACTCTCAAAAATATTTTCTATCTGGTAGTTATTACCATTCACTTCACTTAGATTATAAATGTTACTTTTCATTATTTTCCCTTATGAAACTAGTCTTCTAGATGTCCTTATCTTACATCCTTATTCATTAAATATGACCTTATATCCATTATCACACATTTGGCTAAAACTTAGTAGATTTTGTTTCAATCTTTTAACTTAAATGACATCATGTGTAAGTAGTTTTCCATCTATATTTAAGGTTCCTTTACCATAGAACATTACTACAGTATTGTTTCATAATCTAATATATCCGTCCTTACATTTACTTAGTTTGATGAACTTGCTTTTGTCACCAGTCATGTGTTTTGAGTAACCATTGTCTATTACCTATAAATTTTGTTCCTTGATATGGAGTTCAATTTGAGCAATCATAAATTATGCAGCTTTATGATATTTTAATTTCCACACATCTTTAGGTTTATTTTTTGGCTTATGTTTATCCTTTTTAGAGACTTGTGAACCTTTTTTCATAGCAGGGGACATGTCTTACTTTTCACTTTGTATTTTTGATCTTACAAAGTTTGTTCTACATTATTTAGCTATGTGACCAAAATTATTATAGTTATAGCATATTATATTTGTATCTAACAAGGGTTAAAATGAATTTATTCTTACAAATTTTGTAATCATTTTAGATATAACCATACATTCACTAGCCCTATGACCAAAATGATTATAGGTATAATAATAACCATAAAGAAATGAGGAATACTTGGTCATAACATTTCTTTGTGCAAGATGAGGAAATATTCTTAACTCTAGATTCTTCAAGTCTTTCACCCTTATGAAACCATCTGCATCAGCTACCTTTGTCTTCTTCTTTTATTTAGGATTCTTTTCTCCTTTAGCTTTCTTCATATCAGTAGTGCTTGTGTTTATCTTTGTATCTCTAGAGGCATTCTTGCAATATTTTTCATTCTGTATTCTTTATTCTCCTTCTTCTTTGAAGTTCTCATATAAATTTTAGATGTATTGGTTATGTGACTTTTCCCTTTTTTAAATATAAGACCACATTTCTATTTTGATGGATTTTGAGAGTTGATCAACTCAACAAGAATTTATAAACCTCCTTTCAGCTTTAGACCTTTGTCTATTTGTTCTTTAGCCTTTTTAAGTTCTTTTCTCAAATTCACTATTTTTGCTTCTAGCTTCATGAATTCATCAGATTTAGAATATCGATCAAATATGACTACATATTTTTTTTAGCCTCTTTAACTTGTGTCTTTAGGCTAGCTACCATTTGATTATATTTTTCAAGACTTTTGGACAATTTTTCAATCTCTTTTTATGCTTGCTTCTTTTATTTTGTGTTTTCTTTTCTCCATTTTTTAATTTCATCTAGAGCACAAATGAGTTCACCCTCTATATCCACTTCTCCTCCCTCTTCTTCATTTGAGTCTTTAAATTCTTCTTATCTTGATCTACAAAAGTAGATTCCAATCTCATGAATAAGATTTCATTTCCCTCAGCCACAAAGGCACAATCATTGTCATCATTTGAGCTATCAAACTCATTCCAATGAAATATTATTTTATTTTATATACAAGCCCTTTTTATTTCTAAATAATGTATTATTCTTAGATTAGTGATGTTTAATCCTTTTACTATCCTCTTCTTTCTCAAATTTATAATTTTTTTATAAGGTCATTTAGTATCAAAATGTCCTACCTTACCATAATTAAAGCATTTAAAGGGTAACTTACCTTTTTATTTTTTAGATCCTCTTCATATATTTTGAAAACGTTGGCTTATTCTTCATCAATCTCTTCAGATATAGATTTAGGTGATTTTGATTTTACTTATATGGATGCTTTGAATGCAACTTCTCTCTTAAAAGTATCTACTTATCCCATTCTCATCTCATAGGCTATGAAGGTTCCATGTAACTCATCTACTGTGAGCTTCTTTATATCTCTTTCATCCTATATTGTAGATATTTTAGAGTCATACCTAGATGGAAAAGATCTTAGGACCTTTTTGACAATGATCAAATATTTCATCTCTTCTCTAATATCTTTGATTACATTGACTATTTCATCTACTCTAAGGAGGTAGTCTACAATTTTCTCTTCTTCATTCATTTTAAGGCTTTCAAACTTGCCTCTATATGTTTATAGCTTGGCTTGATTTACTTTATCATCACGTTCATATATGCTTTTCAACTTGTTTCATACATCATGTGTATTTTGATAATATATGAATTTAATAAACTATAATTTAGACAATCTACAAAGGATAGAATTCTTTGCCTTGGCATTATTCTCCTATGTTTTCTTAGTAGCCTAATCAATAGGAGTTGTAACAGAATTATATATCCATTTAAAATAGACATCCATATATTAAACCCTAATGAAGATAAATATGCTTCCATTCTAATGCTCCAAAATGCATAGTTTGATCCATCAAAGAGAGGTTCTTTGTTTGAGGAAGAGCCTTCTTGACTAGCCATTTGTGTTCACCTTCCAAGATCTACCATATTTTATTACGCTTCTTCTAAGGAATGAAGCATTTGATACTAATTGTTGGAACACAACAGTCTACTAAGAGGGGGTTGAAATAATAGATTGATTAACATTAGTCCTTTAATGATTTTAATGTAAATTATAAATCATAGATAGATATCATTAACACATAAATAGACACAACACATAGTGTACATGGAAAACCTAATATGTAAAAAACCATGGTGAGAATAGCTACTATAAGCTATTATTCTAATCTAGCGTCATAGTCAAAACCTCACTTGTTACAATGTTTAAGGGCACTAACCCTAAGGAGACACCAATCCTCTACTTTAAGAGTACCTACTCTAAGGAATAAATTAATCCATAACTAAGCACCAACTTATCTCTTTTGATCACACCTACCAATCATATCTATTATGGAGCTATAACTCCAAATTATAAAATTGAACCATAAATTAATCTAGCTCAATGTTACAAACCTATTCTATAATTGTGCATGACCTAATATGCATCCATGTTTCTCCCTATCTCTTTCTCACTATATTAAAATCTATGTCAATTCCATGCTTAGTGTATTTCCTATAATATGTATATATGTATTAATCTAGGTCTCACATCTTCTATGTGTTCGCACTTGGTCGTTAACACATCACACTCTTGAAAATTTCTCACTTCTTAAATTTATGAATCACATTCATAAAACACTATATTTTACTATATTTATCATATATCAAGCTCTAATTTTGATGCATATTCCATTTTACACAATTTAGTTTGATCACAATAATCTATATTATTATTTGTGTTTATATAATGCATCTTTCTTGTATATTTCATTACGCAACCATTGACATGATCATATATTTAAATAATAACTATTGATCTTAATTTTTTCACCATGATACAATGATAATCATTAAAATGTTTCAACTTTAAAATGAAATCATTAGATCAAGCTTTGACATGCTCACATGTTTTGTTATATCTTTACAAGCTTCCAAACTTTAAAGTTTTAGCTTTAAAATGCATCTGTTGATCAAACTTTTATAAGCTCATGTGCTCTACTAGATATTTAAAAGTGGCATAGAATTTACCTCTATATATTATTAAACATTAGACAATTTGACCTCTTTGACTCCATATGATCTATCAATCTTCATTACATGATCACAAGCTCACCTTTAGATCCTATAATAGATTAATATGCTCATTAGATATCTATCTAACAAGCTCCTATAAATGTGACATTTTCCACCCTCATGTGACTTCTTCACATCACTATCAATGCCTAAACTTATGGAATTTATCACCCTCACATGAATTTTACACATTATTAGTCCCTATGCTTATTATTTCTCTTAATTTTTGCTCATTTATTAATTTTGGAAGAAGTTAGGAAACTAGTAATAAGAGTATGGTAGAAATGCTTAGTTGTTGATGCACACATAATCTAGATGAGTATGGATATCTCCTCTTTGTATTGGAAAGAATAACCTGTAGATAATAAAATATTAACAAAAAGGGTTGTTATCAAGATAGTTAGCTCGATTGCCTAGTGTGAGCTAGATCCAAGAAGAATAAGCTTGTTAGGAGGTTGTCAATCCACTCTTCAATTAAGTTGAAAATGATAAAATAAAGATACTTAAATTAAATAATAAAAATAATTGAAATGAAATATAGTAATTAGATGAATACTTAATAGATAAAATGACTTAATATAGCAAAAGAAGGTCAATAGTAGTGCTAAGATAGATTAGGTCATGTTCAAAAAATCATGCAAGGGTTTATGAATAGGTAAGGGCACAAAAGTCAAATTTGGTTGGGGGTAAGGGGTTAGATATAGATTGTTTTTTTTTCATCCTATAGTGACCTTTGATGGTTGGGTTGATCATCAGTATTTAAGTTGACTATTGGTGGTTGGGTAACCATTGATGGTTGGGGGTGATCATTGATGGTTGTGATGACCATCAATGATTATCTATGGGTTTTTGAAGGTATTCAAAAAGAGTTGTAGATTGTATTAGTGATTAGACAGGGTTCTATTTAAAGGTTTTTTTATAAATGTGAGGTTGGAAGATAGTTATATAAAGTTTTGATGGGTAAGAGAGGTCATAAACTAGATTAACGAAATAGATGTACAAGTATACCTATTTCTTGGTAAATGATTTATGGTTGATGGATAGAGTAATTTTGGTAGAGTAACAATAACTTGTCTTGAGAGTAATTTTGGTAAAGGTTTGGATATTTTTTGTCATTTTTGAATTGATGGAAGAAGAATAGGTGGTTGGATGGAATCATGAATACCTATGAGCTAGAATGTTTATCATGATCCTCTTTCACCTCCTACTCACCTCCTTTTATAGAGAAAAAGAGATGGAGGATATAAGGTTCATTATTATATTGACTTGTTGATTTAAATTCTTAGGAGTTCCTTAACACCAAATCTAGTGAACATATTTAATTTTACTTCATTAGCTTACACAAATTTGGTGATGTCTTATAAGGGTGGGGTCTTGATCATCGATGGTCAGGTTAACTATTGATGGTTAAGATGACCATTGGTGGTCAAGTATCTAGAGGTAAAAGGTCAAGGTGAGTTAAAAAGGGGTGGGTTAAGGTTTCTTAATAAGTTGTTTAGTTTTGTTAGCGATGTAGCTATCTAGACCCAAGGTCTAATAGATTGGTCAGTGCGTAGATAAGGGTTAGGTGGTCCTTAAGGTATCCAAAGGCATTTTGAAATCTAGTATGATTTTTTTATTGTATAAATTTTTCTCCTTTTTGTTATGTAGCTTTGAATCAACAAGCTACAAAATAAAAACAAAAATTGGTCAAAGGTCTAGTTTCCTTGAGTATGAAAGGTGGTGTTCCCCCTCAAATCAAGAGTTAATGAGGTGAAATAGAAATTGAGTTAGGGTTTGACAAATGGTTAATGGTGAGTCATGAGATTGGTGACAAAAACAGGTGGTTGGGAATTTGAAATGTAAACATGCACAAAAAATGTGACTAAGTAAAATATCCAAGATCACACATAGACTAGGGTTGCCAATGTTGGTAAAAATAAGGTCAATTCTAAAAGTACAAATGATAGGATAACCAATCCATAGCTTTAGTCATAGTTGATCAGGTTACTCTATAAGTCTCTTAGATAGGGTTAGTATTTTCATAAGTATCTGAGGTAAGAAGTTCTCCCTTGAAAAATTCAAATGGTATAGTTGTGCACAAGGTGGTGAAAATTCAAATATTCAACATGACAAGAGTGGTTGGTATGGTCAAAAACACTAGGCAAGGTTATCACACAATATGTGATACTTCAAGTTAAAAAATAGCCAACATCAAGGTGGACATGGTTATGTGGTTAGGTGGCTCTAAAAGTTAAAGTTTTAGTTTGGTAGATAAAGGTCATCTCCAAAAATTAGGCACCTAGGTGTAGGTCATAAATTAAATTTAAAATGGGGGATTCCTAACCATTGATGATTATGGGTCCCAAGGTCAACCATTGATGACCATCCTGATCATCAACAATTAGGGGGAACCCTAAAAGGTTGGGGGATAAAAAGTGAAAATGAAATTTCATTTTCACTATGTTCTATTTGACCTCCAAGATTTTTTTGCACCTTGACAAGCTTGTTATTTAACATTTATATGTGAGAGGGTTGACTAAACATTTGGTTGAGGTGGTGATTTTTGATTGGTTGAGTGTGTGTTTGAGGTGATTCAACTGGGATCAAGATTCAAGGTGGATGAAGATGTAGTTGAGTAGCTAAATGTGGGATTCATCCTTGATAGTGGTTGAGGAATGAGGTAGGTGATGTTTTGAATTGGTAAATTAATTTATTAGGTCATTGGTTTAGTTAAATTTGACTATTTCATGGTTTCTTAGATATGGTTTTGGGGGATTTTTACCTAGTTTAGGTTTTGGGTAAAATTAGGAAAATTAGTAGGTGAAATTTAAATTTGAAGGAGGTTTTGGGTTGATAAGAGGGTAGAGGGTAGGGTAAAGGGTAGGGTAAAGGGTAGGGGAAGGTAATTTAGTTATTAAATTTTGATGTTTTGAGTAGTTTATAGGAAGGTAGGTTAGGAAATTTATTGTTGATGATCACACACAATGACCATCAGTGGTTACACTTGACTATCAATGGTAAGACATGACCATCGATGATCGACCACAAAAGTACAAAGTTCACCTAACCATCAATGGTCATAAGGACTGTAAGTGGTTGAGTGATTAGGGAAGGTGGTTTTTAATAGAAAGATATAAGAAAAATGTTGTAGTATGGGGAGTTAAAAGGTCAATTATAATCTAGGATAAGTGATGTTCAAGTAGGAGTGAGAGGTTAGGGTAGTTGTGATCATTGTTAGATATATTTAGGTGATTATTTGGTATTTTAGGTAGTCTATATGAAAATTTTGTGGGGTAGGGTAGATTTTTGTTTGATAAAAGTATTAGGTGTTGAAACTAGTTAGGGGTAAGGGTCATTTACAAGGGATAAAGGTAATTTTGTAGAGGTAATGGTTGTGTGTTAGTTTGGAAATAGGTTGATGTAGGTGGATGTAGGTTGATGTAGGTAGACTAATTAAAATGAATAGGAATGAGCAATGGAAATGGAAAAATAAGTGTGTATGCTAACCTAGATTTTTCAAGTATGATATCAGATCTAGATGAGGGATTGGGTTTTGAGGATCTTTGTGGAGGTCCATAGATGGATGACTCAAGATGATTAGACACAAATAGAGGAGGTCAGTCTCAGATCTATGAGACACCATTATTACTTGTCATGAGATGCGATGTTGATTGTGGCCCTTAGCAAGAGATGGGACCTAACCATAAATACCTTCATGTTATTAATAGGAGAGATTACCATCTTATTAGAAGATATTCACAAGATTATATGATTGCCTATTTGAGGGAAGCTTATTTACCATATTGAGACTAAGGAGAGGGATGAACAAATGAAGATCATGTATGATGAGGATTAGGTCCATGCTAGGTGGAATTTAGGTGGTTTTGGTTATGGTCTATTATACTAGAGGTTTCTAGATTAGAGGTGCTTGATGACTATGATGATGATGATGATGATGATGATGATGATGATGATGATGATGATGATGATGATGATGATCATGATAGTGTCCTATTTTGCAATATCAAATTTGAGTAGTAGATGATTTCCCTTATCTTCTATGAGGAGTGTTAGTAGAGATGTTTCTTGGGAAGACATTGTTCAAGTGGGTGCTAGTCTTGCTAGTTTAGATTTATAGGGAGCTCTAAGCATTTTGAGATCATAGGAGGTATGTGATCAACATGGAGTTCATGTTCCATTTTTGGCCATATGAGCACATTCAAGTTTGGAGACCTTTGGGGCTATGATGGGATGGTTACGTGTAGATATACTATAGAGTGGGATTCTTATGATGGAGGGGAGAATATGCTTTAAAATGTGCTAGAAGAGGTGTGATAGATATTAATTGGTTTAAGGATACATTGGAGGGCTTGGTTATGGGTTATATCATTTAGAGGCCATATATGGGATTTATTAGGTGGGCCCTATTAATCTATCACACTTTGTCTTTATAGAGCTAGAGGTGGATCTATGGGAGGAGAGAGGGTGAGACTAACATTATCCCATTTAATAGAGTGAGGAGGTAGTATGGCCTACTATAGGGGATTCTATGTCTTTTTATAAGGTATAAGAGGGGAGATGTTGAGTTTTTGTTACTTTATCCACAAATAAAAGAGGTGGTAATAGATCATGAACTATCAACTAGAGTAGGGATAGATGATGTTAGTTTAGTAGATGGTTATGCAAGATAGTATTAGGCTTGATATGTAGTAGTCAATTTTAGATAGGATGATGGGGGATGACAAGCCATGGATGTGGATCCATCTAGGGTATAGGTATAGGGTGGTGGCCCTAATAAATAGGTAAGGGTAACACTAAAAATTCCAAATGCACATATTATAGGGTTACAAAGATAGGTGGCCACATTGTAGGGCTAGATTTCAACTATTACATTTGAGAGAAATCAAGCTCGGACCTCACTAGGTTTGGTAACTCGAGAGAGGGATACCCTAACATAGAGGGTATGAGTAGTGGAAACACCATGATGACTAATAAGTACTATTCTTATGGCATGATACTTGTCCATAGTGGAAGATTTGAGGTATTATGAGGCTATAGTACTGACACAATGTCTATTAGAGTCCTGATAGGGTGAGTATAGAGCTATTTTAGTAGGTGAGGTAGCCATGATGACTCTAAGTTAGTGGGTTACATCAGTGAGTGGATAGATAGTCATCCCAAGAAGACTAACACCATATGTTAGTGTAGCTAAGATAATAAGAGGGGATAGTGGTAGTGGTGCCTCAGGGGCATGATATGATATGATATGATGTATAAATATAGATGTACATGATTTTGATACTATTTTATGTGTTGATGCAATAAGATGTACATGCCTTGAGAGAGTTTATACATTACTACATGTATTATTTATTTTTATGGACATGATGCATATGGTGTGAATGACATAGATGTGATTATAGATTTTATTTATGGTTCAAATTTCATGGTTGTGATGTTTTATGCTTTTTGCTTATGAGATGTTGACTCAGTAGCTTAGGCATGTGATGATTATGGATGATGTTTTATTTTGTTCAATTTCATGATTATGAATGGTTTGATTATGGTTATTGATATGGTCTATGATATGATGTTAATGATGTTTTATGGTAAATGGATAGGATGATACTTATGATTTATAGATAGATATATGATGTGGCTCATAATGTTTTGATCATAGATAGATATATGATGTGGTTCATTATGTTTTGATAATAGATAAATATATGATGTGGTTCATGGATATGGTTCAAAATGTTATTTTTATTATTGATGATTGTTGTTTATAATCATGGAGATGTGATGTGATTGTGGTTAAGGATATAATGGAAACACATAAAGTAAGTTAGATAATAAACTAAATGTAGGAAAAAAGAAATGAGAATCATGAGACATATGTTTACATGAACCAATGATAGGAGGGTAAGGAAAAAACAAGATGCCTTTTCATTAGTAAGGACCTAACAAAATTGAATTTAGATTGGCTTAAGGAATATAAGCATGTTGAATGCTTCACATTAGCATGCTCTAGTGGACAAAAAGGGTATCTTGATCATATTGTCTCAAGTAAGCTCATAATCCCTTAATTTATAAATAGTATAAAGGGAAGATAGGTGATGGGTGAATGGTAGAATGGGTTGATAGGTAAGGTAACCTTATGTGGGTTAGTTTCACCTTTCTATAGGTGACCTAAGAACCAAATTAGACAAGTCTATGTCTTCATGTAAGGTGTATACTAATCAATACATGAAGTCTACTAATGCTATATATGAAAGTTGATTACATCTTTCTTGGGATAACTTATTCTGATTTTGACATAGGGTCATTTATTGCTTTTGTTTTGATAGATTGTGAATTTGATTAGTGCAAGAAGATTAAAATTATTTATTTTGACATATTTGACTTAGCCATCCTTTAGGGGAGTGGTCTAAGTTTTAGGTTTGTATATTACTAGTTGTCCTTCAAGGTAAAAATCTATTTGTTAAGTAATTTTAAGTTTTCAGTAGTTGTCCTTTAAGGGAAAAATCTAATATGCTAGAGACATGTGACCCAAGTAATATTTTGGCATCCCAAATTATTTTGATGCTTGGTTTAGACATGAACAAGTCTATATAAGCTTAGAGGTTTACCTTTGTGAAGGAAAATCTTTAGCATAAAAAGGTTAATGATAGGTGAAATGGGTGGTTTTGAGAGATAATAACCATGGGACTCTATATGATGAGAAAAAAGAAGTATCCATGAGAACCATGCCATGGATAGATCCATGGTACCCATATTTAGGATTAGGCTATAACTATGATGGTTAAATCACATGTTTCTATGTTGTAATCAGTTATCTTTAAAGGGGATAGGGACAGGTGAGTGAATGTGAAAATCATAAATCAAGGGATGAGCTTATGGTAGACAAAAGGTGAGATTGATCTTTGTTTAAAAAAATAAAATATGTAGATGTGAAGCATTAAAAGTCTTAGGTTATAGTTTGCCCTCAAGAGAGGAAAAATGGTAAGCTTCTAATCCATAATTATGGGTTATGATGTAGGGTCCAAGCTAATTGAAATCAAACTTGTCTCTCTTTGTTTTCTCCATATTGGTTACATATTTGGTTTTCCCTAAGGACAAGTTCTCTAATATTGAATTCTCATTATTTTAGGTGTTTATTATAGGTGCACTTGATTCACTCTTGATAGATATGAAGATGGTTAAGTACTCTGAGGTGACACTTATCAAGTAGCTCAAGTCAAATGAGATATTTTTTATGATAGTCACTCTCAAAAATTATGTCTTGTAAGGATATGTGAAAAGAAGGAATCTGGACTTTAGGAGGCAATATTGCCTCCACTTCAAAGACTAGAGAGAAGGGGTAGCACCTGTAGAGGTTTGAATGCTAGTGCGATAGGCCCACAAAGTGAAAGGGATGTGCAAGTGCCAATCCTAACCTAAATCACTTACTACTTTGGTTAATATTTTGTTAAGGGTTTTTTTAGAAACTTTTCCTTATCCATTTATTTGTGGACAATAAGGAGAAGAAAAGCTTAACATGATACCAAATGCATCACAAATACCTTGGACTTTCTTATTTTTAAAATATTTTCCATTATCAATGATGATCTTATGGGGAACACTAAAATGATAAATGATATGATGGTTGATGAAGTTGACTATCTTGTTAGCTTTGGTTGAGATGAGTGGAATGGCTTCCACACATTTGGTGAAATACTCGATGGTAGTGATGATGGATTGGTGTCATTGTAAAGAATGAGGATTGATTTCCCCAATGAGATAAAGTCCCCATTATGATAAGGGTCAATAGTCTTTGGATACTTGAAGGTTATGGATAGGTGTGTGATGTAAATTGACATGTTGTTGACATTTAACACACTTCTTTACATAATCACAATAGTCCTAGTTAAGGGTTGGCCAATAGTATATAAGGTGAAGGATACTTTTAGTGATAGATAAACCACTAAAATACCCCCCATAGATTCCATCATGCTTTTCCTTGATATCATGGGAAACTTCATGAATATGTAGACAATGGAAAAGGAAGACATTAAATCCATGTTTATAAAGGATTTGCCCTAGTATGTTAAAATGAGAGGCACTTTGAATAAAAACTCTTCAATTATTCTTAGAGATATTATGAGGAACAATACTAAGGTTAAGATAGTTAAAATTTTGCTCATAACATATGTCTGATGGAAATTATTCCACACTACAAATGACAGGAAGGGCAAAATGGATATAAGAAGGTGTGATAAAATAGTGGATGGTAACAAAGAGTTTAGAGTTTGTAAGTTGAGATGGGATTCGGGAAGCAAGGGAAGCCATTGTATCTATGAACTTATTGGTTGATCATGGAATAGATTCTATAAGGTAATGATCAAATGATGATAAGATTATCTATACTAGTTTTTGTAATTTTTCAATACATCATTCTTACATTGATAGGATCCATTGACCTGATTGACCACAAGTTGGAAATTACCAAAGACACTAATGGTCTTAATTCCTAAGGCTAAAGAGGTTTGAAGACCTATGACTAGGGCTTCATACTCACCCAAATTGTTGGTACACTCAAAATCAAGTTTGAAAGAAAGGAGAAGAGGTTCACCATCAAGAGGAATGAAAATAACTTTGGCACCCCCAATGTGATAGCATTTGGAGATATTAAAGAACATGGTCATTTGGTAGGTGGGGTATTCCTGAGAAAGAGTCATGATAGACTCATCTAAAAATTCAAGAGGAAGCATTTGGTTGTCTATTTAAGGAGCTTTAACTAATTAATTGATAATGATTTTCCCTTTAATCTACTTCTACTAGAGGAACTCAATGTCAAACTTAGATAAAAGTATGAGCTACTTAGCCATACGCTAGTTTTGGTATGGTTTATAGTCCATGTACATGACTGGGTTAGTGTTAGTGATGACAAGGGTTCTGTGATTGAAAAGGTAATGATGAAGTTTGGAAGCCAAAAATACTAAGGTGAGATAAAGTTTCTTGGAATGGGTGTATCGAGTCTAATACTCTATAATTATTCAAATTATGTAGTAGACAACTTGCTCTTTCTTTTGTTCATCATGGTGAGAAAACGTTGCCCCTAAAGAATGGTCAGTGGTAGACATATAAAGTAGAATTATTGGAGGGATAGGAAACCAAAATGGATGTTTTGGGTTTTGGTGAACGTGAAGGTAAAGGTGAGGGAGCTTGGGTTTTGTTGGAAGGTTGAGGGGTGGAAGGGTACGTCCATGATATGGACACTTTTTATTTTCCCTTATCATTTTATTGGGCCCTAGATCAAGTAACCATATGAATAGTGTGGATTAAGGAGGTGTTGGGATAGATGGTCATTTCAATTCCTCCTCACTTTAAAATGAGAGTGAAGGAGTAGGTAAATTTTGGATGGCTTGAGTTGATGGTTGGGTTGTTAATATACTCAAGGGAGGTTGATCTAATAATATATCATCCTTATCCCATAAGCTATGGACAAGTGTTTGGAGATATTTACAATTTTTCATATCATCTCTAGGATCCCTATGGTATAATAAACTCAAATTGTCATTATACCATGATGGTTTAAGATGTGAATAGTTCAAAGGTTTGATAGGTGGTAGGGTTCAGGAAGAGGTTCACAACAACCTTTGTATAATGGTTGAATAATATTCGATTAAAGGTGCTAAGGGTGTTAGGTTCTTGGTTTTAGGAGTGGGAGCCTTCTTAAGAGTAGGCTTCACCATATAAATTATAGTTGGTAGAATGGTTTTGTTAGGTGGTTTTAGTTGGGATTACTTGGTTGTTTTGGAAGTGGAATATTTAGAGGTGGATGATGAGAGTTTGATGATATGTGGGAGGGTAGAGTTGGATAGGTTAGTTAAAAATGATGGAGAGTTTGATGTTTTGATATAGGTATGTGTAGGTAGAGCAAAAGGAAAATATTTACTAGATGATTAATATGTAGTTGTGGGAGGTTTCACCTTCTTGGTAGAAGGATGAGATAGTGGGATGGTAGAAGGATGGTGTCTTAAGATAGAAGGTAAGTGTGAAGGAGGTGGTATGGATCTGATTTGAGGTGGGAGTTTGGGTGGATTCACCTTTTTTAGTTTGTTTTGTTGGGGTTTTATTTGGTAGACTAGAAGGGGTTAAGTCCAACTTTAAATATGGGTGAGCAAGGCTAGGTGTAGGAATTATTCCTAGATTCTTGATAGGTTTGGTTAAGGAGGCATAAGGTGATTTGGAAATTTTAGATAGAGGTGGTTTGGATGTATCTCCTATGGTTTTGGAAGGGTAAGTGTTTGAGATTGGTTGAGTTAATGATAGGTTTCATGGTGGATGCAAGTGAGGTTGAATGTTTAGGTTTGTTTTGATAAGGGAGCCCAAGATGGTGCCAAAAAGTGGCTCTATCTAGGCTGGGTTGAGAAGTGAACTCTAGACTTTGAACCAATCTAGAAAAAATATTTTAAATGGGTTTGATCCCTTTGTCATTAGTTTAAAAGGGTAATCCCATGGGTGGAGGTGATGGAAGGTTTTATTCACATTTTTTTTATGTAGTGTTTAAAGGTTTGGAAGAATGTCTCCTCCATGGAAGGTATAGGTAAGGTGATATCTTATTTTGGGAAGGTTCCCAAAGAGAGAATGGGTGGTCCTAGGATAGGGGAGGAAGGTTTGATGGCCTCAAGTGAATATATGGAGATGGTTGGTTCTTTTATTTGGGTGTTTAAAGGAATGGAGGGTAATTCAACCACTAAAATAGGTGGAGTGGGTGAAGAGGTGGTTGAAGTAATGGTTTCCTCCTTTTGTATTTCTATCAAAAGATATGTGGATAGGTCTATGTTTTCATCAAGAAATGAAAGAGGGGTGATTGATTCCTTTGTTTGGGTGTCTAAAGGATTAGAGAGTGAGTCCACCACTTCATTGAGTGGAATTAAGGAAGGGGTAGATGAGGTAATGTTCTCCTTAATTATAGGTTCACTAATAATGACATTAAACACATGGACCTCATGAGGATGAGATGATTCTAGTTTAATATCATCATATTTGGTAGAAGGGGCATGATTAGGGAAAGGTTTATGAAAGATGTCAAGGGATTGATTTGGGGGTGCATTGGGATTTTCAAATACAAGTTATCCCTTATCAATCATGTTTTGGACAATGGTCTTAAAGGTATTAAACCTACTAACATCATGTATAATGATGCAGTGGAAAGCACAAAGATCATTCTCATTATACCAACCAAGTGTTGGGCGAGAAGCATCAAATTGTTGGGGAGATTTTATGGGAGGTAGTTACATGTTGTTTACATTGAGTAATTTATCCAAAACTGAAGCATAATACTCCCTTATTAGTGTATATTGTTTTGGTGAAACTTAGTTTCAATTTTGGTTTGGTTGGTTGGAAGAGTTAGAGGAATTGGTTCAATTGGGTTGGTTAACAGTTGGTGGTGGATCAATTTTAAGGACAACCAAGTTGGTGGATGCTTTTGGTTTAGTATTTGTATGGTTAGGTTGATTGGTGGTTTTGGTTGAGGAAGGGTCATTGGATTTAAATCTAGAATTATTGTTTTGTAGTTTAAATTTTCCCTCATACATGGATCTAACATCTAATTTTCATACCATGGTGAAAACTTCATAAAAATTTCAAAAAGTTTGAACTTGAAGAGTAGAAAAAAATATGTTTGGGACAACCCCAAGATAAGAGTTCAATAAACTCAGGTTAGGGTAAGCAAAAATAAATTTGGTTAATATGACCTCTCAATCTAGCTACAAAATTGACAATTGATTCATCCTCAAATTGCCATTAGAGTAGAGGTCGGTAATAGAGACATTTTTAGATATATTGACTGAGAAATTATCTAAAAAGACTTGGGCAAGTTTTAAAAAGGAAAAGATGGAGTGCTTGGTGAGATAATTATACCAATATAAGTCTGGTCTAGATAAAGATATGGGGAAGGTACGAAGGAGAAAGGCATCATCATATGCAATCAAATAGCAATAATGGTGAAATGCTCTCAAGTGTTATTGAGGGTCCTCCTTGATTTGAAACATGGAAAACATGGGTAGTTCCCATTGAGGAGGATAGGATTATATAGGGATGGATGTATGGATAGGTTCATTTCAGATTTGATCATAAGATAAAAGTTTATGAGCCCTAGATATAGATGACTCTAGGTTGGTCATTTTGTCCATTAACATTTTAACCAATTTTTCTTGAGGTTGGGAAGCTCTATAATTGGATGGCAAGTTTGGTTGAGGTTGGGTGGAAGCAATATAAGGATAAGGGGTAGAGTGTCGAGAAGATACCACATATTTTTATGTTGTCATTGAAGGTTGGGATGGTGCCACATAAGGGTTGATGGGCACAAAAGGTTGGTAGAAGGTTTGTATATGGTTGGGTTTGAGGGGTAACTCTTGTGCCAATAGGTGGAAGGGTAAGAGGTATGAAAAGCACCAAATTTTGAAGTGGGGTAGAAATTGGTGGATTGGTAGAAATAAGGGGAATGTTGTAAATAGGGGTAGAAGATACCCCCATGGTGTATGAGTTATGGGTAACAAGAGGTAAGGCCTCTCATATGTTGGAGGTGTTGGTTAGTGTAGTGGGTATTTGGATATTGGTTGGGATATTGGATTAGTTTTGGGTGGTGGTAGTGTATGGGATATTGATGGAAGAAGATGCTTAGGTGATCATAGGTTGGGTAGAGGTAGCACCAACCATAAGATGAGAAGGCATACCATAGGGTGGATCTATAAGAGAAACCAAAGTAATAGGGGTGTGGTAAGCTAAGGTATTGAGGTAATGTTAGAGGGCCATGGGGTTTTTATCAAGGAAGGTAGCAAAATCTGTATCACCCTTGACAACTATCTAAGGCATGGTAGGAGGGGGAGAAAGATGAAGAGAACTATCAACATGTAAAGTATACTCCATGGAAGAAGATGAAGAGGAAAATGTTGGTTCTTGGTTGGTTTGATTCCTCAACTATTGTCTAGTAAAGACCATGTGAGGAATAGAAAATAAATGACAAAAAACTCATAACTCAAACACAAAGTAAGTAACAGGAAAATAATCTCAAGGAAATCAAAACATACACTAAATGTGCATTTAAAAATTAGGATTCTTTTTAGATTGATTTTTGCTTATGCCTTATAAAGTGTGAAGAAGAAATTTGGTTTTTAGATTAGGTACTAAAGAGGAAATCTATGGTTGGTTTTAGGTATTAAAGGCTCTCAAAAAGAATTTATATTAAATATCAGTACGTGGCTTGATATTGGGGCATACCCCCTCACTTCAACACCATAGTGATAAGGGTGTCATATTCTTAGCCAAGATATATTGAATTTTAAAGTTTATACTTAACTAGAGAGCTAATTTGGTTCTCCCCTCGGTAATGTCCTCCAAGTAGGATTGCTAGGAAAGGATAAGGCTACCACTAGGTGATGAAATATTAGTCAAGCCTTATCTCAAGCTTGTTTTGATGTGTTGATTGATTATGTTATTTGGTAAACTGTGTGATATCGAGAGTTAAACTATGATTAATTACTTTGCTTTTAAGTTACTAGATGAACTAAAACAAGTAAGCAAAATCAGTGTATGAAAGGTTTATTTTAAACCCAAAAGAAATTTCATATTTCATTATATGAGAAAATAATAAAAGAATAAATGGGCACCTAGACGATTATAGGGTCCTATTAGGAATGCCAAAATATTTATCTTAATTTTTACTCATTTATTAATTTTGAAAGAAGATAAAAAACTAATAATAAGGGTATGGTAGAAATACCTAGCTGTCTATGCATTTGTAATCCAAATGATTATGGATAGCTCCTCTTTGTCTTGCAAGGAATAAATTATAGATAATAAAGTACTAAAAAAAAGGGTTGTTAGTAAGATATTTAGGTGGACTGCCTAGTGTGAGCTAGATCCAAGAAGTGTGAGCTTGTTAGGAGGCTGTCATTCCAGTCTTTGATAACAATTAAATTGAAAATGATAAAAGAAAGATAATTGAATTAAATAATAAAAATTAACTAAAATTAAATATAATTAGATGAATTCTTGATATATAAAATGACTAAATATAGTAAAAATGGGTCAATACGAGTGTGAAGATAGATCAGGTCAGGTTCATAAAATCAAGTATGGGTATATAAATAAGTAGGGACATAGAAAGTTAGATCTGGTTTGGCATAAGGGGTTAGAAATAACTTGCTATTATTTTATTCCATAGTGAGAATTATAGGTTGAGTTGATTGTTAATGGTTAATTTAACTGTCAGTAGTTGGGTAACCATCGACAATTAGGGGTGACCATCAAAGGTTCTACTGGCCATCAATGGTTTCTTATGGGTTTCTAAAGGTACTCAAAAATATTTTAAAATTGGATAAATGATTAGATACAAGTTTGTTTAAGGGTCTAGTAAAAATTTGGAGATTGGAGGATAGGTGCAAAAAGGCTTGATAGGGAAGAGAGGTTAGAAACTAGAATGATAAAATAGAAGTACAAGTATACATGTCACTTGATAAATGTTTGATGGTTGATGGCTAGAGCAATTTTAGCAAAGTAATATTACTTTTATTTGAGAGTAATTTAGATAGAGGTTGGGATATCTATTGTTGTTTCTAAAATTTTAAAAGAAGATTAGATGGCTAGCTAGAAGCTTGAATACCTATGAGATAGAGTCCTTATAATGATCCTCTTTCACCTCCTACTCCCCTCCTTTTATAGGCAAAGAGAGATGGATGATAGAAGGTTCCCTAGTAGGTTGGCTTGCTGATTTTAATGCTTGGGATTCCTTTAGCACCACATAATATTAACATATTTAATTTTACCTCATTAGCTCACACACAATTGGTGATGTGTTAAAAGGGTGAGGACCTAATCATCGATGGTCAAGATAACTATCAATGGTTAATATGACCATCAGTAGTCAAGTGTCTAGAGACAAAGGGTCAAGGTGAGTTAAATAGGGGTGGGTTAAGGTTTGTTAATAAGTTATTGAGTTTAATTAGCTAATTATCTAACTATACCCAAGGTCTAATAGGTTGGTTAGTGGGTAGAGAAGGGTTAGGTAGTCCCTAAGGTATCCCAACGCATTTTGACATCTAGTACATTTTTCTAGTGTCTACACTTGTGATACCTATAACTCTTACATTCCTTCTAAGAACTTTGCTACCAGTACCTACACTTATGACACTTAGCACTTGTGTGTTCCTTTTACAAATTATCAATCCCCATGCTTGTGATACTTAACACTAGCACATTTAATCTTAGGTACCTTTGACATATTGACTTTGTTTCACATTGTGGGATCTTCATCATATGATTTAGTGCTAACCATTGATGAAGCTCAAATAAGTCTTAAGTTGAGGACTTAGGAAACATTAAAGTGTTTGATCACTACTCCAAGCTAGTAATTTCTAGGTTGAAGGGCCCAATTGCATGATGATGAGAAAGTATTAAGTTATAACTTAAGTGATAAGTTTTTACCTATATCCAGTCAACATAAAAATATAAATTCCTATGAATTCCATGACTAAAAACCTTAGGGTTTTATTGAGAAACCCTAGTAATGGCTAAGAGAAAATATAAATTTTTTTGGACTCATTTCTCTTCATTTGAACCTATGAACTGTATATATGATATTATATTGAAAAATCCATAATGTAACTAATATCAATTTATTTGTAAACATCCAAAAATGATCTCTGTTAAAGCATGACAACTTTATATGACAATATTACAACTTTTACAATAACAAAATATTCTCTTCTATCCATCAATATTGTCTATTAATGATTCTCTTGAAATCAAATACATTTGTAGTTCCAAATATTTCCCTTTTGACATCAATGACAATAATATATTCATAGAGATGCTCAACAACATAATGTTCATATGGAAAAGGAATGGGTTGACCATAGGGATACCATGGCTCATAAAACTGATAATAACCTTGGTATGGCTATTGAGGGACATATTATGGGTCATGACAAGGTTGGTAGGGAGGTGTATCATAGGAGCTCTCTTAGAGATAAAAATAAATGCTTGAATTATGAGATATTGTGCATACCTTATGCATGAAAGAGTGCACTAGTATAAAACTAAGATTGAAATGTTTGACTCACCATATACTATAGGAAGTAGACTATTATAACCTCTTATTATCAAATCCAACATCTACATTAAACAAATTTCTTGGACTTCATGTCCCACTAGGTGTGCTAAAACATTTATATCCCAAATTTTCACTCTAAAGAAGTCAAGTAGACATTATTAAATTTGGGATAACATGGAACTATCTCTACACATAAACAAACTAATACAAGAGATAAATCTCTAGATTTGAAGGGCTAGCTCCCTTGATATGTCTTTTAGGCTTACATAATACACTAGATTAATCACTATCAGGGGTAAAAAGGGAAGAAATAAACATAAAAAAAAAAACCTATACTAATGAAGGTGATACACCAAAGATAACTCCACAAAGATAATTTAATTTTCACTCATAAATAAGGCTACTAAAATTTTCCTCAACTCATTTTTCTTATATCATAAGTGTTTCTACATGGAGGTAGATTACTATGCATATCTAGAGGTGGGTGAAATGGAGGTTTGGTCCTAGACACTACTAATCTCTCTCACACTTAAAATACACCTTAACAAATAGTTACACTTCATTAGACCTATTATAATAAATTCTACTACTCACACAACACATACAATAATAGAATGGAAGTAAGGAGAAGACATTCATCACTTATCATCTAAATATACTACTTGACATACTTATGCAAGATTTGCAAAGAATAAATCAAATTCATAGTTTTATTCAAAGGAAAAAAATAATGTCAAACTATAAGGGATTCACCATACCAGTTGTGGATTCTTTATAATCCGAAAATGACTTGAATATATAGAACATAGGATAGGAGAGAGAGAAAGTGAAGTTGAACAGTCACAATGCCAATTATCAAGATGTGAAAACTAGTTACAATACAAGAAAAGAGATTTATAAAATAGGTCATGAGTTCCTCTTATGAAATGTGTGTGTGTGTGTGTGTGTGTGTGTGTGTGTGTGTGTGTGTGTGTGTGTGAGAGAGAGAGAGAGAGAGAGAGAGAGAGAGAGAGAGATAATATTTCAATAGGTCCTCTTAGACAAGTGCCCATATGAAACATGACACCTTCTTGAAGTTGGCATAAAGATCTTCATGGTCTTACTTGAAACTACCTTCTAAAAGATGAGTCCACCTATCTATCTTGAACTTAATTATAAATACTTGAAATATATAATATAACCTAATAAGTTGGAAATATGATTATTTCAGGTACTCATACCCCTTCAACTGATAACCTCTCCCTTAACACTTGTTGTTCACTTCCTTGCAGGTCCTCACTAGCCTTCTAGGCCTAGGCTATCATACTTATCACTGTGGTGACCTATAAATGCTAAATAGGATTCATTGTAGGTATTTTAGATAACTCATCAGGGATTTTTTATCCTTTGATCTATCATATAGACCTTAAAACAACTCAACATCACACTTCTTTCTTCTAATTTTTATAGTCACTCTCTTTCTCATTGTCTTGTTGAAGACTGCCTACAATGATAGACTTAATAGAGGGGTTCTCATATATCACCAATGTTATAATTAATTATGATGAGTTATAATACATATACAGACACCTCTCACAATGAATTTCACCTATCTATTCCCTTCTTCACCTTCAATTCAACTAAAATCCTATAGAAAACACAATATTAAACTTGTCTATATAAGTGATGGTATGCAACAACTAGATGGTGAGGAGCCTAAGAGAGTTCCAAACGGATTTGAAACACTTTTCATGTTAGTTGATGCTTCTTAGATGAATTTATATTCATATATTCTTCATAGAGTTATTGAGAGGTTTTTAACTCATTTAGCTTGTTAACAATAGTTGATGCCTAAAACTCTCACTTCAAGTTTAACAACCTCTTATGGGAAGCTTTACAGTCATGGGACCGAATTCCAATCTATAAAGATAGCTCTGGGATTTTAGAATCTGACTCTTCATTCCAAGTTGGGGTTGAAAAGGGATAAATAAATAAATGTAAATAATACTTAAATAACACTAAGGTGATACACTGAGACATTTAATGCATTAACATACTATTGCATAAAATAGATTGAATCCTTAATTACTACAGACCATAAAGGAGCATGAAGCATGAATTAAGATCTAAAATGCAAGTAAATTTCAATACTATAGAATAAAAGGAAAATAAATAATAGATAGAGATGACATCCCATTCAAATTTACATAGAACATCACTTCCTCTTCATTACTACATGGAGAATAAAATACATAAAGGCCTTAAGGGCACAATAGAAAATGTCTAATCACACCTATTACAAATGGTTACTTATGATACTTTTATTTTATTAAAAATGACTATCTTTACAATATCAAAAACTACAAAGTAAATGATAACTATCCCCTTCCAAAAGGGATGAGCCTAGAATGTATAGGTGAGACAACCTCTCATGGGAATGACATCTAGACATCCTAACATTCCAACCCATCATGATGTCATTACAACTGAATGAGGGACTCATGATCATGAGTGTAGTTAGCCTCTAGATCCTAGATATTGTGTGACCACTTTGTCTTGTTAAGGCCACAACACTCAAGAGGTACGTAGTGATGCCATGTGTATATATTTAGTGCTAATTATTCTATTCCATTAGGTATGGGGATCCACTTGCTTTATCTAATTACATAACTCCTTTATCTGATAATAAAGTCTTGGCCTTTGAAAATGCACTATCACACCATATGGAAAGGCTAATCTCTTTCTTTTTATAACCACCTAGTGGGTCCCTCTCTCTTTTTCCTACTAGCCATGACATAACTCCAAGGTCTAATAGACCAAAACCATTCATGGATAAGTATGAGGATAACACATGTTGAGCTAGCACATTTTTGAGGAAATTGAGCACTTCTTTGGAAAAGATGAGCACGTGATGCCATGTGTAGATCATACACTCATCCAAAGGGAATTTGTGCATTTATTTATAAAATTGAGTATAAGGGCACCATGTGTTGGAACCACATTTACCAATAAATAGTTTGGTGGTCCCCATCTATTCATCTACTAGCTAATGGCAATATGTAAAGGTCTGACCAAAATGAACTAGCCTTAGATGAGTGTTAGGCCACCATGTGTTGAGTTTGCACTACAATAGAGGTAAATGAGATCTTCTTTGGGCTAGAGAAGCACCAGGTTGACATGTGGGGGGAAGTGGAAGTAGGTTAATATTTAGACAAAATTTCAAAAAGTATGTTAAGAAGGAAGAGGCCAAAGGAAGAACTATGGAAGGTTTTGAGCAAGCCTAAGGAAAAAAGGGTCAACTGCTCTAAAATGAGAAAACATGGATTTTGATCCATAATTATTGGTGACTCACAAGGGTGCCTACCTATGGATGAGAGAACCCAAAACTCTAGTACTTAGACTAGGTGAATAAAAATTTCAAAGGAGGAGAAAGTTCTTGTAAAATTACAACTTTTGAAGATATACCTATAAAGGTGCCCACTTTTCTTCCTTAGGCTACGTATTCTTAATAAGATCTTTGAATGCTCTATCTACATCAATAATTTCCTTGAAGGAGATGCTCCCCAAGCCTTGAACAACCCCTAGTGTTTATAACTTTAGCTCGGTGAGTGGATGTAATATTTTCTCCACTTTGAAGACAATAGGTGATTGATTGATAGCCATGAAAATTCATTCTATTTTTCTTCCAATATCGCTTTAATTTGGTCTTCTAGGAGGATTATATTATATACCAAGAATGGGGAGGGGAGTCACAATTAGACTAATTGTTCAATGTGCCTCTACCTATCTTAGATTACCTACTCTAAGGAACTAAGTAATGCCTTACATTTTTTGGATACCTTATTTTAGCCTAAGAATTTATTTACCTTTGTCACTACCTAACTTTGGTCATCCACCCCCACTTCCTATAGTGTTTCATCTAAAGTGTATTAAATATTTTGAATGGGAGATATAAATCTAAGACCCTAGGGGACATGAAGGTGATGACCTAGTCAATGGCTATGCTTACCTAAGATCTCAACTTCAGCAAATGCATAATGAAAGTGAGCAATGATTTCAAGTTCTCAGTCACATCCTTGATCCTCTCTTAGTAAGATTTGTATAGATACCAAATCATGGGGAGGATTTTCATGGTATACAAGTGAGTCATGAGGTCATTCTTTAGTTTCTTAATTTGTTGGTCCTTAACCATGGATTCATGCTACACTTTCTAATATAATTGTTGAAAGGCCTAATTAGAATCTAAGAGATGTTGATGAATCTAGGATAGTTTAGTCTCTCTCTCCTATAGCTTGGTCTTGACAGCCACTCATAGATTGGTTTCCACTTGGAATATTTCATTAGAGACATGGCTTTAAAGGTTAAACCTTGATTTATTAAGATTTTTATCTTAGGCCTTAGCCTCAACATTGAGGTGGTTGACTATAGCCTTCACTTTGGTGAGTTCTAGCTTAGTATTCTCTAGCTATTAGGTCTCTTTGATGTAGTTTGTGGTTACAAACTTTTAAACTTCCTCCATATACTCAACCCTATCAAAAAGCCTTGCTTGGTTGATATTAAGGCTAATAACTTCTATGACATAGTGCCCTGACTACATATACTCTTAGGTATTTACTACTTGAGGGTTTAGATGAGAAATCATGAGGGATTATTTTACAAGTTTATAAAATGATCGTATGTGAGTCTTCACTATGGCCTTGGTCTGCTTCCCCCTTTTATTCTCCATCAAATCCTCCCAATCCCTTCTTACCATGTCCATCTATTGATGATACTACTCTAGTGCTTGAATGTTTTCCCATATGAAGGGGAGCCCCTATAATAGTGTAAATGGAATGATTACTTGTTGTGAAGTAGTAAATGATGTTCCTCTAGATGCAAGTGGATGAAGGGTGAGTGTTGAAGGAGAGAAAGCTGGGATTCTATGTGGTGAGGTGAACATTGATTACACCATAATGGAGATGAGGTAGATGAGTGTGAAAAGATAAATAAGAGGAAATTAGGATCATAGAGGAAAATAGTGTGAGCTAAGTGGTGGGTTGAGTGAATGAATGGGAGAGTGGGGTGAGAGTATTACTTGTTTGGAAATTGGAGAGCATTAGGACCTAAGGTGAAAATGTGAGGGAACATGAGGAGGTGATGGGAGAGGTGGAAGTGGAAATAAGGGGATAAAATAAGCCTATCTTCTTTCATGTGGGATATAATAGAGGGCTAGATTTTGGTGCCTTGGGTCAATTGTTTTAGGATGAACTAGTTGTGAGGTGTTCGAAGGGGGATTATTGCTACTATGGGGCCATGGGATATGCGTACAGAGGAGGACACAAATTTTAAGGCTTTCAAACCTCCAAGACTTTGGCTTCCTTCTGCTATTGTACATTCCCCACTTCTTACCTAAGGCTATCTTCTTATTCCTCTTCTTCTCCTCCTCCCATCTCTATCTCAAGAGAGAATCTTGTTTTTGCTAAGATTTCTTCTAGGTGATGCTCATCCTAGAGACTTTCAAAGGTTTCATCTCCTTCTTCATCATCAAAATTAGGCTATTGCTTGTCAATCTCATAATTTATTTTGTATAACTAGTGATTTTCTCTTCACTTCAATACCTCTAAGTGAGCTAGTTCTTTATCCCCTTTAAGAAATTTTTAGATGGGTCATACATCTAGATCATGTCATAAAAGGATTACCATGTTTTGAGAGCATTTGATGATATTTGAGATATATCTACATAATTTTGGAGGATGTATTCTATGGGTGACCTCCTCTTCTCTATGTATGGTTGGGTATGATGCTTGTGATTGATAGATTTCTTTAAAGATGTTATGTATCCACTAATATCATAGTTTCATCTATCATTGATTAGTTTGAGGCTAAGCTCCACCAGCTTAACCATGAGCAAGCATCCCTAAAACCTCTTTACCATTATGATGTAGTCTCTTGAGAAAGGGACATCATATAAAGCATTATTTTTCCCTACTCTATATATGGAGTCCACTACATCAAGTTGATGAGCCAACTCTATGGTAAAGGTCCTATCTATTAGTATATGTAAGAGCTGAAAAAGCTTTCCTTAGAAATTATACACTTACATGGATGTAGAATGGGTTACCTAGAACCAATCGATTAGGATCCTACTCTTGGTGAGAAATGGCCATTATGTGTCCATTGTTATGAATGTTAGGGCCTTTATACTAAGGTTGATGAGAACTAGAGACAAAAAGAGATTTAAAAACTCAGAATATTCTCTTGTGAAAGATACATCATGGGTCTATATGATGACTAGGGTCACCACATTTGGGAAAAAGTCCATATCAAAGGAGTTAAGGTTGAGATACATGGAGAAGAATTGGGAGTGCTGGTATAAATTGAGATGTAAGAGGAAGGATGAGTACTAAAAGGTACCCAATGTCAAAAACTTTTCTAGCCCATTTTTCACAATGGCGGTGATGGACTTTGAAACATCCATCTTGTACACCTCCCCCTTTTCCAATGTGGTTAGGAAGAAGAGCACCCCTAGCTAAAAGTCATCAACATTGGCATCAAAGTCCATCCTAAAGATAAAGGCCAACATAGACATGGTATCCTTAAAGTAATACATAGGGAAGCTCACTAGGTGGATGGGTAGAGGAGGCATCTTCATGATGTCAATCTTGAGTAAAAATCTAAGAAAGTGTTCCTTCTCATGGAATCAAGAGTCTCAGACATATTGAAGGCTTTCCATGCTACAGATATTAACCTTGGGGTGATTAGGAGCTGTACCATCTCCATGATATCATCCATATTGATTATCACTCTTAAGTGAGCATTACCACTAATTACACTAGTGCTAACATCATACCTCTCTATACAAAGGGCAATGATTTTGGGGAATGAATGAAAATAAGGCACCGTGAACTATGTTAGCATGTAGTCCCACATTTTTTAGCCAAATGAGTCATACTCCTCCATATGGACCCTTTTGATCAATCGGGCATGAGTTCCCTCTCTCAAACATTTTGGATTCTTGGGGAGCTTAAGATTGAAGAGATCATCCACAAAATTAGTGACCAATGTTTGGTCTCTATAGTTCCCTTTGGCTAACTTCTTGACATTTGTCACTTTCTCCTTTCACTGAGTAGGAGTAGAAGAATAAGATTTAATCATCGGATATTTTGGGGGAAGGTCTCCCTAGCTACCTGAGTCATATGTTTTTTATCTTCTGATATGCTTCTCTCTACTTGAAGATGTGGAAGGCTCAAAATCATGGATTATTCTCAAAAATCACTTTGTATCATGATAAATATATTGGGTTAGTAAATATATTCATAAATTTCTTAGTTTTAGGCCTAGCTCTCTTTGCTCTTTTATGCTTTATTCAATTTCATAATGTTCACAAAAACTCTACTAAATCTAAATGTTTGGCTCCAATGAGCCAACTATATTTATACATCAAAGCTAATAGGCATGTTCATTATGTAAATTTTGAAAATGGGTGCCCCAATAAATGATAAGGGTGGCACATGCAATTGAAGAGCAAATAACAAGAGATTTTTGATGATCATTATGACGGATCATGCAAAATAGAACATTTGACATTAATGATAGGTGAGGTGAGTATCTATCTTTTAGATACTATTTTTAAGATTTAGGAGGGATAGGGAAAGATAAATGGAAAATAGACAAGCCACTTGTTCCAATGGTACTTATTCAAATGAAATAATGATGAAAAGGGAAACAAAGAAATAGGGAATAGTATCAAAAGAAAGGAAACACACAAATAGAAAGGGAAACTAAATAATTACGTATAAGGGGAAGGCAATTAAGATAGTTTAAATGCTTCAAATTTATCTCATTAACTAGGATATCTAATGCATTTCCCTCTTCATATTCTAATTCAAAATCATTCCCCTACTTGTTGTTGATGATAGAAAATGATCCCCTCCATATAGAGTCGAAATTCACACGCTACCCTTGATTTACAGCCCTTTGATCATAATTGAGGACTGAATCCCCAAGTTTGAATCCTAGTTCTGATGACTTCATGTCAAACCATCACTTAAACACTTGGTACTAGGTGATTTTCACATTACTTGATTGTTCTCTTACTTCTTAGAGGCTAAGTAGCTCTATGAGTATAGATTCAATTATTCCACTTTCCCTAATCTGAAGAGCTTTTAAAATTTGTATGGTAGGTATTTTTGATGACACCAACACGAAAACTTCTTTCCCATATACAAGTTCATATGGGAAAGTTTTAGGATCTACTTTAGAGTGATTTGATCTATCCACATAGCCATTATCAAATGCATGCCCCACTCCCTTTGTCGATCAGTACTGATCCTTTTTATCAACATTATTAGATTCTTGTTTGTTGACTCTACCAACCCATTCCCTTATGGGTAGTAATTGGATGAAGTTTTTAAGAAGATGCCATTTTAGAGCTCGAACTCAAAATTCATAGACCAAAGGAAGGCTTTCATGTTGTCAAATATAATCACCTTGGGTGGGTTGAATCTTACAATGACCTCTTCTAAGAAATTGATAATCATATTCTCGATCACCTCTCTCAATGAGGAATACTTTAGTCAACTTGGTGAAGTAGTTGGTAGTTATCAATATCCACTTGTCACTTGTTCTTGAGATAGGATTGATCATCCTAATGAAATCTAGACCCCACTTTGTGAAGGGTTCATCCATCATGATTGGGTTTTGAGGCATGCCAAATTATTTATTTTTCCTACAAATAAATATCAATTTTGGCATTTTTTAACTGCTTTATGGTAATATGAACATGGTTGACCAGTAATACCCCACATGTATGATATTGGTTACGGTGGTTTTAGTTGAGAAGTGGTTACCTTGGGAATCAAATTGAATATCTTGGAGGATATTTTTGGGTTGGTATTTTTCAACACACTTGAGAAAATATCTATCAAAGTTATTTTTGAATAAAACTCCCTAGATTAGCTTATATTTGGACCCCTATAGTCTATATAAATGATTTTTATATGTAGGGAGGCCATCAAGATACTAACTAGTTTACATGAAATAGGTTTGCTTGACCACCCAATATTTGTTAGATTTGAATTGGTTCAGTAGGACCACTTTTGCATGCCTTGTTATTTTAGAGGGACATATACAAATTGGTCTAGGAATTCAAATATTCCTCTTCCTCTGATCACCTTAGTCACCCTGACTTTGATGTCATACTCTAGGATCTTGGTGATTCAATTGTTCCATTTTTTGGTGATTTTTTCCTTCCATTATGTATTCATAGATGTTGGAGAGTGCCACATACATATTTATTTTACTTCCTACCACAAGGTGTCTAAATTTTTTGAGGCCCTTGATAATGGAAAAATCCTATCTCTTTATGAAATTATACTTAACTTCATACCTGTGCAATGTTCTTGAGTAAAATGCAATCAGGTGTTCATTTCCTCCCTCATCTTCCTTTTGAGTTAACATAACCTCCAAGTTATGCTCACTCTCATAGATGTACATGATGAATTCCTTACAAAAGTCTAGGTTGGCTATTACTAGCATGGTGGAGATTTCATCCATGATCTCATCAAATTCTACTCTTCTCTCAAGAGTCCACTTGAAGGCTTGGTCCTTCTTCAACGTTAATGTGATTGGTATCAAAAGTCCTAAAAAGTTAGATATGAACCTACTGATGAAATGAATCTTTCCAAATAAATATTGGAATCCTTTTTGTTTACTATTAAGTCTAAGTCTTTTATTGATTTTATTCTCTTTGAGTTGATATCAATCCCCTCTTTGGATACTACATACCTAAGTAGCTTTCCTTATGGGACTCTAAATATATATTTCTTGGGGTTAAGGGACACCTAAAATTCTTGGATTTTTTGGAAGACCTTCTTTAGATGATCAAAATGGTCCTCCTTCTTCTTAGAAAACATGGTGAGGTCATCTAGGTAAATGAGGATATTTTTATTGATTAGGCCCTTGAAGGCCATATTCATAGTTCAATAGAAGGTATCCACAACATTAGAGAGTCTAAAAGGAATCTTCACATATGCAAAGGTTCCCCACTTCATGGCAAATGTGGTCTTATTATGGTCTTATTCATTTACCCATACCTAATTATACTTGGAGAAACTATCTAGTATAGGAAAAATGTTTGCACCCACTACTATCTAGAGGATCTAATCCATAGAGGGGAGGGGATAATGGTCCTTTAAATAAGCCTTATTCAGATCTCATAATTCCACACACATCCAAATCTCTCCACTCTTATATTGCACATGAACTAGATTGGACACCTAAGCTGAATGCTTGATTGGGTATATAATTTTTTAGTAAATAATTGTATTGCTAGGTCAAATTGAGAACCAATCATTGTCATTCTATCACCCTCTGCATTTGTGGCCCTTGAGATGATTTGAATGTTGAAAGCTTTAAAGGCTACAATTGAATCCCATATATAGTGGTGGTAATATCTCATGCACACATTCTTTGTATAATTATCCACCTCACCTACATTATTAATAATTAAAAATCACTGAATACCTTTAGTTGTTTGATGCCCATTAACTTAGCAAGGTTGAGGCCATAGACTAGTGACTCATATTCATCCTTATTGTTTGTATAGGAAAATTAAAATAAAAGGATTAGATGGTCTCTTTTCTAGGAGATGTTAGTTAGATGCTATTTTTAGATCTAGTTTTGCATTCTTCACCATCAAAATATAGAGTTCATAATACAAACTCATGTTCAAGCCCTTCACTCTAATCTCCTTTCCTCTTTATGACCTTAGGAATGACTTGGTCCTCATTATGGATCACATAGGTTCCAAGGCTGATGGAATCAATGTTTGTGAATGGGTCATTCTCAATGAATTAATTGATAAGGGTTTCTTCTTCTAGACATATGGTGTTTATAACCTTTTCTCTTTCAAGCATCTCCACGTAGTGCATCTTTGTTCTTAAGAAAGAGGTGTGCATTGCTTTAAAGTTCATCATAACTTCATACAATATGTGTTTAGGGTAAAGTGGTTCAGATAACACTTTCAATTTTGAACCATACTTGGTCGACATGATTATATGGGACCAATGCAATGATAATTACCCACCTATTTTAGTGGTGAAGTCTCTTGAAAAACATAGATCGAAGATAGGTGAAATGTTTATCACTATAATGTCTTATGGTATAGTAATGGTAGGACAAGAATATAATGTGAATGGAAGAGCCCTAATGATCCCTAAGGTTTGAAACTTATTCTCATCTAGCTACATCACTCCTTTATTCAATGGCTCATACTTTAATTGTAGTACATATTATATTTGTTTAGGCACAACCATCATGCTTGCACTTGAATCAATGATGGAGTTGTGCACTAATTTCTTCCCCATAATCAGTGTTAAATAAAATAGGGTAGGTTTTTTTGCTTACCCCCACTTTGGTATTGATGAATGTAGAGGGCATTTGGGGTTGTGCACTCATGATAAATTCCTTACCCTTTATCCTTATGGGTTCTATAATTATCTTTCCTTGCATATTTTTTCTTGATTATCCAAGTCTTCCTTTAATAAAGAGTTCTTCTCAAGGATTGATAAGATATCCTAGAGGGAGACTTTGGCTAGAACCCTCTTAAATTATTTTACCACATCATATGACCCTTGAAGTGAGACATCAGGATAGTTTACTTTGTTCTACACTATCCTTATCTACTTTGGATATGTCAAAGGTGAGGGCTGAGGTACTGGGCCTTTCTCAAAGTTTACTTTGGGCTTTGTGGCAACTTTGGGGCTTTTATCCAATCATTTCTTTGAGCGAGTGTAGTATTCTAATTAAACTTGTGGGGATATATACATGGGAACTTTTCTCACATAGATTGCATCTTTACCTTCAACCCATAATAATAATGCATGCTCTAGGGATAATTCTTCTTATTATTTTAGGGACATCCACTACATTTTCACCATTAAGACTATGTTCTCAATCCTCAAAGAATGGCATGTGTAAGTCGAATCGAGGGCATTCCTTTATCATCATTTTTCATCAACCTTATATTGTAAACTTCCCCTTAGATAGTTTCATGGTCCATGAGCATTATTACAAGGAAATATCCATGAATTAGAGTCATATACCAAGTTTTTTTGGATGGAAAATAGCTCTCTATTTATGTTAGGTGATACCATATACAAGGGATCAAGTACCATAACCATTTGATTTAGAGGTTAGGTTAGATGTTTCATCTTTTGATGGTTTGACATTTATCTCTCTTATTAATATCTCTAGTGGTATGGTTATCTCCTTTCTTGGTAGTTATTGAAAGTGGGCTTCAGAGGCATAACATGCTACCTTTTGAGACTAATTATCTCATTGGAGAAGTTTTGCAAGATACTCTTCATATCATTCATATTCATGGCTAGGGAGGTTTGAGTGGACATGATTTATTGAGTGGGTGGATATCATATATATAATGTGGTTATCTTGAGGCACTCAAAGATTCTTCTTGTAGAGATATTGATATCTCCAAGAACATTGACATTGATAGATGTGAAGGTAGTTTTCCTACATCTATCAAATTATTTTCAGACCTTACTATCAGATCATAAGTGTTCAAAATCATCTGGCCTCTAACCAATTGAACCATAATCACAATATCTGAGTTGAAGTCCTTGAGGTAGAAAATAATATCCATACATGCAGGTGGTTCAGCCATTATTGGGATCCTTTTATAGGTCTTTTCAAAATTGGTATTGAAATTGACAATGGCTTATTGCAAACCTCTCTTGATGGTTATTAGTTTTTGTAAGAGGGATGACCGGTCTACTTTCTCATTAAATCACTCATATAATTTTTTTCCCAAGTCATCCAAAGTGTTGATGAAGTTGGATGGAGAAGATTGGTACCAATCAAGAGCCCATACTTTGAAATATGCCTTTAGTATCCTTAAGGATACATTCTATGCATTGGCATAGTTCATAGTACACACATTTTCAATATCTTGGAGATATTGTATCATGGTTTAAATCTTATCTTGAGAATTTAGGGAGCACCTTAGGGAATTTGTGGGAATGGGATCCCATAAATCTAGGGGTGTTAGAGGGATAAGCAAGATGCTTCTATCCCATGATACAAAGTTCTTTGGTGGGCCTAGAAGAACCATTTATTATTTTTATTTTTGAGTAGAATGAGGCCATATAGTACTTTTGTGAGTTGGAGCTCCTAGAGGTGGTGCTAGTAGGCTCATATTCTTCATTATATATGACCTTATTATTGGCCTATGGCTCATAAACTCATGCCTCTAACTTCTATTCAAACTAGTAGATCTATCCCATTGGGCATGCTAGAAAAGAAAATTTTTTATGCTTAAAACTCTCACTTTAGGTTTAATAGCCTCCTATGGGAAGCTTTACAGTCATGGGACCAAATTAGGGTATGTAAAGCAACCTCTAAGATTTTAGAATCTAGCTCTTCATTCCAATTTGGGGGGTGAAAAGGGAGAAGGAAAGAAATTCAAATAATACTAAAATAAAACTAATTGAGGCAATACACTAATATATTTAAAGCATTAACCTATTATTGCATAAAATAGATTGAATATTTAATCACTACAAACCATAAATGAGAATGAAACTTGAATTAAGATATAAAATGTAAGCAAAGATCAATACTATAGAAGTAAAGGAAAATAAATAATAGACAAAGATAACTTCTCATTCAAATTGACATAAAGCACCACTTTTTCATTGCTAGATGGAGAACAAGATAAAAGCATCAAGGGCACAATATAAAAAATCTAATCACACCTATGAGGAGCACTTTCTAAGGTTACATAATAAAATATTTCTAACTACTATTACTTTTACTCTATTACAAATGATTGTCCTTATAATAGAGAAAACCATAGAGTAGATGATAACCAACCCCTTCCAAAAGGGATGAGCCTAGAATATATAGGTGAGATGGCCTCTTGTTGGAATGACTCTTGTAAATCCTATCACTTCTGGCCATGATGATGTTTTTACAACTGAATGAGGGACTTAGGCTCATGAGTGTAGTTAGCCTCGAAATCTTGTATATTGTGAGACCACTTTATCTTTTTAAGGCCATGATTCTTAGGAGGAGCATAGTGATGCCACATTTATATCTCTAGAGTTAATTATAGTATGCCACTAGGGATGGGCATCCAATTTCCTTGGTGGTATAACTCCTTTGTTTGACAATAAAGTCTTAGCCTTTGAAAAATCATCATCATGTCATGTGGAAAGGCTCATCTCCTTATTATAACCACTTCGTGGGTCCCTCTCCTTATCCTACTAGCTAATGACACAACTCTAAGGTTTGATAGTCTAAAACTACTCATAGATAAGCATATATATGACATGTGTCAATCTAGCACTTTTCTAGGGAAATTAGACACTTTTTTGGCAAGGCTTAGCATGGGGCACTATGTGTGAAGCAGATGCTCCTCCAAGGGGAAGTCAGGAATTTCTTTGTAAAATTAAGCATGAGGGCACCACATGTTAGAACCCTATTAACCAATAAATGGTTTAGTGGGCCCCATATTTCATTTGTTATCCAATGGCACTATCTAAAGGTTTGACCATAATGATTAGGCCTCATACGAGCACTGGGATGTAATGTGTTGAGCTCACACTACATCAAAGGGAAATAAGAACTTTTTTGGGTTGAAGAAGCACTGGGATGACACATGGGGGAAATAAAAAGGAGGTAAACATTTATAAATTTTTTTTTAAAAATGGATCCCATGAAAGAAGAGGCAGATTAAATAATAATGGAATCTATTGAGTAAGCCTGAGAAAAAAGGGCCGACTATTCTAAAATGAGAAAACATGGATATTGATCCACAAGAATGATTCATAAGAGTTAAAAACTTAACCCTCAAACCAATTCCACTAAGTTTGATTTAAATACCTCCCTCAACTATCCCTAAGTTCTTAATATCCCATGTTTCTCATCCCTACATACATGAGCAAATATAATTGGCTATCGAGCTCATAGCTTGTATTTTGGATGCCCCTAAGAGAGAATTAGGCCAAAAATGGCCAATTTGATCTATTATCTATAAACCAATTGGTCATATCAACCATTCACTCTACCATTAAGTATCTCAAACTATTTATTAATATCATGTGGTCATATGAATCAGGTTAGATACAATAAGAATTCATGTTCAGTTCTAGGCCTAATAGGCATAGACTGTGTTTGACTACACATGACTACTTCTAAACATTTCCAATAGATGTAAGAAATTTGGGGATTTTTTTCACATTAGTTGAAATGTTAGACATTATATTATAATTCTTCCAATATTCTTCATTCATCTTCTCACTATTCACATACTAGGTCTGGAAGATTACCTTGATTGTGAAGTGCCTCTTGTCTGAGATAGAAAAAAAGGGAACTTCCCATATTAGTATAACCAAACTGATACCATAGAAATATAATTTATTTTATAACATTTTTTACAAATTATAAAATCCATATCATACCTCTAGATCTCTCAACATCACATTTTCTCAAAACTAGATTTTAGGTATGTGACTATGTGCAAGATTTGGACCGACTAAGGTTAGACAGTAGTTTAGTTCAATCTTTGTTTGATATTTCCCTCTAGAAATCTCATGAAGTTATGATAATATCACTATGAGAGTTATTTTATCATGTTAATACTCAAATTATACTTTTTCCTACCTTCCAAACTATATCTCTCTATTAGTTTAGATTAGTCTATAGACTGTCTTTAAACTGTAGGTGTTAATTAGGGGGATCATGAGATTCTTATAGGTGATGGTAAGTGTCTAAGGATTATGATTCACTTTTCTATCTTCCTTTGAGTTTATTAGGCCATTTCACACCCAAATTTATCATTTCTACCTTGACATCATGTAGTCATTCCTATATCATCATTACATTAGAGGTCATTATTGCATTACAATTTTACAGGTTCCTTTTTGCCTAATAGCATTGTATTTGTCTAAGTATTTAAATCAAGAACATGACTAAATTGGAACCTCAAACACCATAATTCTCTCTCAGCAAAAAATCTCCTCTTGTTTCAAGATGTTATTTATAGTCTTAGGATATAAGAAGGAAACCATCATACCTACCTAGACCTCATAGTCTTTCACCATAAGATGATACTATATAGATAAAAGTATATTTTTGGATAAGTTAATGTAAATTTCTCATTCTTCAAGTTTTTTCAATTTTGAGACTTTGAAATTGTGATGTCCCTTACTTAGGGCCTCTTTTTTTCTACAAAAGCTCTGATACCACTGTAATATCCCCTCCAAAATAGGAAATATAGCAACACAAAAAACATTGAACAAGATATAACTTCGGTTGAATAAATTCAAAATGATCACAATAATATAGTCTCTGAATAGCAAATTATGAATCTTATCACTTGTCCTTCTAAACTATTACAATTGCAGTCCTTTCTCATGCATATAAATATGAAATATAGTCTTAAAAACCCTGGCTTATCAAAACTGGAAGTGAAAATTGAATTTTGGAAGGTCTCAGCCCTTCTGTGTCGACACACAGTCGCCGTCGTCGATCGATATATCACCGACGTCGGTCTTCAGTCGACCGATGTCGGTCACTAAAAACCCTCTGTCTGCCGAGGTCGGTTCCTACATTGATCTGTACGAACCTGTACGGACTCTGTATGGCTGCCACTTAAGCACAACTTCCCTATTTTCAACCCCTGATATGGAAATATATGTCTCTAGCACAGTAGATCTCTAGTTGTATAATTTATTGAATCAAAACATTAAGCAATAAATACCTAGAATATCTGTGATAACTTCTGTGTGAAGTTATCTCTCAAACCTGAAATTCTATGATAACCTCTGGATGAAGCTATCTCTCACTTTGGAAATATATCAGCTGATATTCCACAGCCTCTTAATTGCACACATTGAAGAGGGAACGTTCTCTAATGCAGATGGAATCCTTGAACCCTAGGCTCAGTCTTCACAGAAGAAATTTTCAAAATCAATATCAATAATCAATAGCATAATGAACAATGGCCTCCATGAGAAACCCTTATACCCTCAAAAAGATATGCTTGCCCTAATTAGGGTTTCTTAAATTAGAATTAGGGTTTCTAATTAAAAATAGGCTAAATAATTAATATTTGATTAAATTAATCAAATATTAATATCTCCCTCAATACATGTCGAATCGACGAACCGATCGAAGCTAGTGAATTAGGGAGTGATTCTGCACATAACCATACCATAATAAAGGCGCTCCGCTGCACATCAAATATCCCTAAAAAGTAGGAGCCCTGGCCAAATATGTCTGAAATAACCTGAATGAAAATCAAATGTAGAAATCCTGTGAATCAAAGTCAAGCCAAGCTCCATTATGACCCTCTATCCATCCTATTAGCCTACAAAGGTCGCATAATAGGCTAACCATGAACTCATAACATGTCAATTAAAAAGGGGACATGACAATCCGCCCCTCCTGAAATTGCTTGCCCTCAAGCAATCACTAAATGACAAATCACTCAATCCACCTGGATCCCAAATATAGTTTTGATCTCCACCACTGTCAAATAACACGACCCCCATGCCATGTCCATCCCAACTCTCATGTAATGGTGTCACATCATCTCTAGTACTAAGATAAGCACTCCAACATCCAATCCATAAATGAAAATCAGCAAGCAAACTCCTTACCTGAATAATATCTGAAACTGGATAGTGAAGACTAGAAATAGTCATATCATCATCAACCTATGACCCAGCTGTAACAGAAAGTTGAGTCCTCACCACATGTGACAACTCCTAAACTGAATTCACCTCAAGACCAAGCTCATCCTCATACCTCTCCTGTGTTGGTGCCAATGTGCACTCGTCATCGCTCTCTATCATGTCATGTGGTATAGGTACCTCCATCCGATGAAAAAACATATATCTGAAGCTGCTGCCCCGTATTGCCTTAAGAATGTGTGTCTTCCCATCAACATCAAAGAGAACCTCCATGTCCTTGAGACGAAGAGTAACTTCTTCAAATGAATGAAGCCACTTCATACCCAAGACTAAGTCAATATCCCCCATGTTTACCACATAATAATCAGCCTTAAACTCATAATTGTTCAAGCGCAATGGGAGGTCTCTAATCATACGCTCACACTTAAGAGTGTGACCATCAACTACCTTAACACTGATACCCTCAAAGTCTACGGTAGTGAGCCCATGCTTCTCCACAAATATAGCATCTATGAAATTATGTGTGGCTCCTGTATCAAGAAGGGTGATAACCTTCTACCCTGCCAAAACTCCACAGAGTCTGAATGACTCATCTGACTGAATACTGGATATGCGTGCCTCCTGAATGTGAAGCCCTAACTCTGCTTCTGCATTAAGCCCTGAAGCCTCTGCCTCTGCCTCAGAACTGTTCTGCTGCTCGAAATCCTCAGAATCTGAATCCTCATAGTATACCCACATCATACGATTCGCCTTGCCCTTAGGCCTCAAAGGACAATCGTGATGGATATCATATGGTCCTTTGCAGTAGAAGCAAAGCTTCTTCCTGCATAAATCATTAAGCGCCTCACGATCCAAAGGTGGTGCTGCCGGATTGGATTTTGAATCATTTTTAACCCCAGATTTATCTATGTTAAAATCCGGTCTCTCTGTATCCCCGTGGGAGTGCTTATGGTCTCTAGATGAAGAAGTACCTCTGGCATTAAATTTATTGGATGGGGCTGCCATCTCCATATCACGTGCCTTCTTCATAGCTACCTGTAATGAAGGAAGATCAAAGGCTTTGATCCAACCTCTCAATGGCTCTGACAATCCCTCTATGAAGAGAACTACCAATCTACGCTCTGAAATATTGGGCACCATGACTGCCAATCTCTGAAACTCACCAATGAAGGACTCCAAGTTACCTGTTTGTCTCAACTGTGCCAAATCTCGAAAGTAAACCTTAGGATCTTTCCTGTCAAACTGCTCAACCAATCTATCCACAAAGTCCTGGTACTCTGTTACCTGATTATGCTGAAGTGTTACCATACCATGGTACCACCAATCATGTGCTACTCCATCCAAGTGCAAAGTGGCGTATTTGATGGCATCTATCTCTGACATTGGTCTCAATGCCAAAAAGGTGTCAAGCTTATGAACCCAAGCTTGAGCTGTCATCTTACCACTGCTGTCAAAAGTAGTTAAAGAAAGCTTACCAGTAGCCTTCTACAGCTCACTGAATTGAACTCTAGGCTTCCTGTCCTGTCTAACCAGTCTATAGTGCTCTCTCCTAAGATTGACAAAACGATCAAAGGTCATCCTCTCTTGGACATGAAGAGGTAATAAGTCCCACTCATCATTTGCAGTCATGTAAACATCTGCAAATGGGTTATTCCCTGCTTCCTCTGCTGGTGCCTCTGGTTCTTCCTGAACAAAAGTAGGACGTGTAGGTCTATCAGCTATTCTGGAGTGAGTCTGCTGTGGCCTCTAATTAACCATAGCACTCCTGTCATCTCTTTGGTCCCCGTTGTGTCCATCAGGTGTGTTCATTCTCTCTATCATAGTCATAAGTGCCTGTAGTGTCTAAGCCATCTATTGTTGGCTTGTCATCATAGCACGCTGAAATTCTCTGGTGCCTTGATCAGCGTCATACCTATGGCCCCTGGGTGGGCTGCCCTCACATCTATCACTGATGATGGTCGATGGTTGATCTAACACCTAAGTACCTTCAAGCAAGGCTCGGCTGCGTGTGTTATACTTGTGTGGTCCCAACTCTTGTGGCTGCATAAGATCTATACACCCTCAGGCTGGCAGGATTTAGCTCTGATACCACTGTGATGTCCCTTACTTAGGGCCTCTTTTTTTCTACAAAAGCTATGATACCACTGTAATATCCCCTCCAAAATAGGAAATATAGCAACACAAAAAACTTTGAACAAGATATAACTTCGGTTGAATAAATTCAGAATGATCACAATAATATAGTCTCTGAATAGCAAATTACGAATCTTATCACTTGTCCTTCTAAACTATTACAATTGCAGTCCTTTCTCATGCATATAAATATGAAATACAGTCTTAAAAACCCTGGCTTATCAAAACTGGAAGTGAAAATTGAATTCTAGAAGGTCTCGGCCCTTCTGTGTCGACACACAGTCGCTGTCGTCGGTCGATATATCGCCGACGTCGGTCTCTGTCAGTCGGCTTTCTGTCGACATTGGTCTTCAGTCGATCAATGTCAGTCACTGAAAACCCTCTGTCTGCCGAGGTCGGTTCCTACACTGATCTGTACGAACCTGTACGGACTCTGTACGGCCGCCACTTAAGCACAACTTCCCTATTTTCAACCCCTGATCTAGAAATATATGTCTCTAGCACAGTAGATCTCTAGCTGTATAATTTATTGAATCAAAACATTAAGCAATAAATACCTAGAATATCTGTGATAACTTCTGTGTGAAGTTATCTCTCAAACCTGAAATTCTGTGATAACCTCTGGATGAAGCTATCTCTCACTTTGGCAATATATCAGCTGATATTCCACAGCCTCTTAATTGCACACACTGAAGAGGGAACGTTCTCCAATGCAGATGGAATCCTTGAACCCTAGGCTCAGTCTTCATAGAAGAAATTCTCAAAATCAATATCAATAATCAATAGCATAATGAACAATGGCCTCCATGAGAAACCCGTATACCCTCAAAAAGATATGCTTGCCCTAATTAGGGTTTCTTAGATTAGAATTAGGGTTTCTAATTAAAAATGGGCTAAATAATTAATATTTGATTAAATCAATCAAATATTAATATCTCCCTCAATACATGTCGGATCGATGAACCGATCGAAGCTAGTGAATCAGGGAGTGATTTTGCACATAACCATACCATAATAAAGGTGCTCCACTGCATATCAAATATCCCTAAAAAGTAGGAGTCCTGGCCAAATATGTCTGAAATAACCTGAATGAAAATCAAATGTAGAAATCCTGTGAATCAAAGTCAAGCCAAGCTCCATTATGATCCTCTATCCATCCTATTAGCCTACGAAGGTCGCATAATAGGCTAACCATGAACTCAGAACATGTCAATTAAAAAGGGGACATGACAGAAATCAAGTGTGGCTATAGGTAATGGCCTCACCATTTTGAATTTTTATCCCTTAAATGAATGCAAAGAATATGACATAGGATTTTAAAGTGATAGAGATATATTGTAGGGTTATAATCATGTATTTTGAATCTCCCACAGACCTTGGCACCTCCCATCTCTTAGACATACATGTTCAATGTAGATTCTACCTAGATGATAGTGAGGATATAGGTATAAAATTACCTCAATCTATATTCATTCATGATCAACTAATATTGGACACTCACATTGCACTAAAGATATTCAATCCAAATTGCCTTTCAAGTCTTCACTTCACACCTTCACCTGTAACTATCAAAACACCATTCTATAGAACATTGGTGTTCACTCCTCATGTAATAGAGTTATTTATGCCTATCCTCCTCATATCCACACATGTTAAATCAATTAAATTAAACATCAAGAGTATGAAAATGCTCTCATAACCTACATACATTACTTGTTTCACATAGACCAATGCAAATAGATGATAAAATTGAGATATTGGGAATGTGTAGGTAGTTTGGAGGTGCTAAAAATATTAGTGATTGTTCATACAATATAGATTACCAATCTTGAAATTATGGCCATATAATGGAAGTACATATATGCCCCTAATATCCACCAAGTGTATTCAATTCAAATCTTCTTATCTTGTCTATACCAAGTGAAAACCATTGACCTCTATTGGCCTACCCAAGAGAGTTATAGGAGACAGAAACTATTTTTTAGTAGTTTTAAACCTGTTATAGCTTCTTGAGCCTAGAAAATACTTGTGGTGATTTGAATATGTCTCCATGATGCCTTCACATGTGCCAAATAAGTTACATCAATATGTACAAGAATCTTAAAATGACTTTTGTAGATGATCTTCCATTTTAACGTTAAACATGCAATGTTTTAAATTTAAAATTGTTCTTTAAACTTACATGATATGTATTAAATTATATATCCTCCTGACACACTAGTACTTTCATTAAAAATTGTACAATTCCGTTAGAATGACACAAATTTTGTAAAAAATATTATTAAGATAAGTGGACAAAAATGACTAAGGTTAGAACATATTAAATGACCTTAAAAATAATATTTGACCTTACTTAGGACCATGGTGACTAATTAAAACCTATAGGGACCTTACAAAATTTTGCATATGTAGGGAGGTTGACTTAATTTGACCTAGGGTCAAATTTAGTCAATAGTAGTAATTCAGAAGCAAGCTTTATATACTACCAAATGGAGGATAGTTTTGTCATAAATAAGAGTACCTTAGTTATATCTAACATAAGTTAAAATATGAGAGTTTTTGGATGTGCTCAAGATACAGATAGACCTTCAAAATACCCTCCTTGAATGCAACATAGTATGGATGTAAATATGGTATCCTCCATAAGTCTTATACCTTCTCAAAATTAAAACATGGGAAAGGTGGTCAAACCTTCATTGCCCTAGGATTAAGGTACTACATTGCCTCTAAAGATGAAAGCCAAGGATAGTGTCTCTCCTTTGAATATTATTTATTTTTTTAAGAGCATAAAAACAAGCATATCCCTTTGGGAGGTACTCCATATGTCTAGTAAAAAAGAGTTACTCCAAGAGAAGTTGTCCTACCTCCATATTTCCCCCAAAACATCATAGAATATTGGTGTAACCATCACAAACACTCCTACTAATATTTTTTAACCTTCCACCAAGTCGTAAAAAGCACCACCTTTATATCTTACCCTCATTGTGGGAGATAAGCTAGTCCATAATTGAATTGTGGATAGTGGGGAAATTACTTTAGTCATGCCTAAACTAGTTGTAGATAATTTGGGCTTAAATTATGAACCATATAAAAAGGGAATGTTTTAGCTTAATATAAAACCATCCAAGTCTATAGGGATCATCAAAGGCTTGAAATAGTCTTTGCATGACTTCCGAAGTTTCCCAATTCTATGAGATATAGTGGTGGTGGATCTACTTGCACACTTTGTCATTTGACTATCAAGAGACTTCACTTCCAAGATAGGAGGGTATGTTTCTTCCTATTAGTATTTTTAGATTTTAGAATGAGGTATGGAGTTAAAGTGATAATAAGAACACATACATTGGACAAGTTCCACATTGAACCATATGTGAAAACTAGTTCTAATATGAAGTATACTATTAATGAGTAAGAGGAGCATAACATAGATGATGGAGCATCTTCCCCTCTTGAAGGTAGTTTTTATCACTTCTTAGATGAATATGGTGTTGAGATCTATGAGTATGATCATTATGCTTCCATGGAAGAGACTGATTTGGGGGTGTATTTCCTATGTAAGGAAGGAACACCAATACCTTCACTTTCCAAGGAGGAAGATGAGAGTGATGAAATGTGGAATATTTTATTTGATGGTTTAATGAACAATATTGGTGTAGGATTTGGTGTTACTTTTGTTTCTCCATCTAAACATTAGTATTACTCATATAGATTCCATTTTAGTTGTACCTACAATCTGGTCGAGTATGAAGGCCTTTTTAATGGTCTTCAATGGGCAAAGAGGAATAAAATAAATAATTTGCAAATGTATGGGGATAGTGAATTGATTATAAATCAAATAAGTAATATGAGTGCCACCAAGAACCCTTTTTTAATTATTATAAGCATAGGGTGTGGGATTTATTTATATACTTTAGTTCATTCAACATACTACCAACCCTAAGAAAATAAAACAAACATGATGATAGGTTGGCTATAATAGGGGCACAATTTGACACACCTAATGACATAAATAAAGAAGGGAAAAAATTACATATAAAGGACATTATGAGGCCTTCCATTCATGACATTGAAGTATTTTGGAAGGTGTTTGATAGTGACTAATAGACTATACAATTATTTCAAGAGTAGGTTGAGTTCTCTTCAAGAAATTAGATGAAGCTCCATGATTAGTATGAAGGTTAGATTGTACAATTGAGAACAAACAAGATACCTAAAGGACTAGTCACTCTAGATATCATCTTTAATGAGGATGACCAAAAGAATAAAGAGAAGGTGGTCATGTGAACAAAGGAGGAGAACTATGAAAGGGTATTAATCTTCAAGGACACACTCCTTAAGCTATTCAAGGTATGTTTTCCATCTTAAAAATAAGCATTCATTTTATTTTGTAAATAATTCCATGATACATTTTCTTGGGAGTATAGGTATCTAAAGCGGTTTGAACTTAGCCTAGCCACCATACTATTGAATTATATCTTGAAGCCAAACCAATTGGGAAAAATTAAATGCCTATTAACCCCAAATTTGAAAAACTCATGAGAATGGAAGTCACTAAACTAATTGAGTCTAAGATAATCTTCCCTATCAAGATCTCAACTTGGGTATCTAATATTAAGCCTATTAGAAGAAGAGTGAGTAAATTAGAATTTTGTGGACTTTAGGGACATAAATAGGGTTTTTACTCAAAGATAATTATCCTTTACCTTCTATGGAGTATAATTTTCAAGTTTTTTTAGGTTCCCAATGCTTCTCACTCCTAGATGGGTATTATGGTTACAATAAAATTTTGCTGAATTAAGATGATCAGCTCAAGACAACTTTTACCCATGAAATGGGGGACCTTTTCTTATAGTAAAATTACCTTTGGTTTGTCAAATGTTTGTGCCACTTTTCAAATGAAAATGGACATGGGTTTCAAAATCCTAATCAATGAGATGTTGCTAATGTACCTTATTGATATAATCATGTTCACAAAGATTACAAATGACTGCATAAAAAAATTTAAGCATTTTTTTTAGATATATAGATATTATGGGGTGTCCCATAACCCAAATGAGTGGATCTTTGTTATAAATGAAGGTAAGCTTATAGGACACATTATTTCTAGGGATGGCCTATAAATTGACCCTAAGAGGTTAAAGGCTATTCTAGGCCAATTATTGCCCTTACACAAGAAAGGAATAAAAGTATTCTTAGGTAAGAGAAACTTTGTGAGAATATTCATACCTATTTTTGCATCTTTGTTGAATCCTATCACAACCATGCTAAAGAAGAATCAAGTTGTCACTTAGACTAAGGAAGGTAAAAATAGTTTTTAATCCATAAGCAAACAATTTCCCAACCTCCCACTCTTGTATATACTAATTTTTATAATAAATTCATGGTATATAAATTTTATGACCTTGATACTATCTCATTTATACTTATGCAAAATAATTATGATGATGTTAAATAACCTATTACATTCTTTAGTCAAGGTTTAGAGAATTATGAATCCAAAATAGACATTTGTGTAAGAAAATGTCTTTACTATTGTAAGAGGTCATAAGAAGTTTAGAGATATGGATTCAAACAACAAAATTCACATCATAGTCTCTCATTCGAGTACCAAGGAGTTAATCATGAGTAAATAACTCAATGAAAAAAGGGTAGGGTAGATTACAAAGCTCATGGAGTATAATTTTGACATCAAGGCGACCAAGTTGGTAAGGGGTAAGAGTTTATGTGAGAACTTAGATTTATATCTCCATGAACCAGAAGATGATGTTTTGGCTAATCAAAACTATGCTCAACTAGTTGCTCTCACACCCTTACAAAGTTGGACATAACATATCATCAAATTACTACAAAATGGTGAGGTATCCTGATGGTTTGAGTAGGTACATTTTTATATTGCAAACTATTCCTTATTATCATGTGGATGGTGTCCTTTTCATAAGAGATACAAATGGTGCATTGTTGAGGTACTTTAATAGTGATCAGTTTGGTGTATTGCTTTAAAAGTTTCATAATGGAGTAATATTGGGGTCATTTATCTTTAAGGACCATAGATATAAATATCATGAGGGAAATAAACTATTGGCCTATGCTCTTAAAATATTTATATACTTGGGTAAGAATGTGTCCTTAATGTTCTTTTTCTATAGGCAAATAAAAACTTGTATCTCTCCCTTTAAGACCCATTCAAGTGGATCAACCCTTTAAGTAATGGGGTATTAACTTCATTATCATGATTAATCCTCCATCAAGTGCTGGCAAAAACTATATCCTTGTAGCAAATTATTAATTTACAAGATGGGTTGAGGTAGTTGCATTGAATGAGGCTAATGACAGTTCCATTTATATTTCTATGATTGTATTGATACAAGGTTTGTAACTCCCTCTACCATCATTTCAAATAATGAACTTGCTTTCATGGGTGCTAAGATAATTTATTGGGAAAATAATAATGGTATATATATGATTACATCATCCAACTATTATCTTCAAGGTAATGGGTTGGATGAGTCTACTAATAAAAACCTAACTAGTATGATCAAGAGGACTTTGGCGAGAAACCAAGGAGCTTGGCATACTAAGTTGAAGATAAACCTATGGTCTGATAAGATCAAACCTAAAAGATCCACTAATAACTCTCTTTTTATTCTTCTTTATAGAAGGGAAGATAAACTATCCATATACCAAGAGCTACATGCCTTAGAGCTATCACATCAGTTAGAATTGCTTGAAAACTCTCTAATAGAGGTGAGGTTGATAGAATTGATGGAGTTGCAAGAGACTAGAGACAATGCTCACAAATCCATCGAACATCATTAGGTGATAATGAATAATTCATTTGATAAGAAATCAACTCCAAGATTCTTCTAATAGGGTGACATAGTACTAAATTTAGATGAGGATAGAGCAAAGCCTAGGAGACACACCAAATTTGACACTTTGTGGAGTGGGCCATACATCATCATCAAATGCAAGAAAAATAGTTCCTTATAATTGGTAAGAATGGATGGGGAGGAGTTAGCTATCCTTATGACTGTGATCCTTTTTAATCCCTACTACTGATGATATGAAGGTTAGTCATGTACATACATATGTTTTTAGTGTGTGTTTAATAAGTGTTTATGCATATTTGCTTATTTCCTTCTTGTTTTATGTGTTGTTTTGAGTCTTTGTTGTGTGGTATTCCATAAATGCCATGATAATAGTGTGTTTATTGTATTGGTGTGGTGTTGTGTGTTTATATTTTCTTTTACTTTGATCTAGTTTAGTTTTAATTCTTCTCCACCATGACTCTATCACTCAATTGTTTAGGAAAGGCTACCAGTCTCACAACCTATTAGGAAGGATGCCCCAAAAAGTCACCGTGAATGTTAATAAAATGTGACACCATTTTACCTATATGATTATAAGTTTATTTCATTTTCCCTTTTCCTATGGGTATTTATAGGTTTTCATAGATTTCACATGCCCCAACATTTTTAAATCATGAGTTAAAACCCATTTCTAGTTACCTTAGAGAAATTAAGGTTTCTTAGTAGAAATTAAGGTATTTGGGGATGTTAAGGTTTCTATTATGGTTAATGGGGGAATTTTCAAATATTATTTATTGAATAAGTTGTCAGAAGAGGTGAAAAAGAGTCCATATAAGGCTTTGTATGGTCTTGGTCAAATGAAATGTCCACTCCATAGGGTCATCCAGTTTCAGTACTTTCAATATACTTAAAATAGCTTCTTAAGAATTATAAAGTCATATCCAAGATAAATATGAAGTATGGTATGTAAAAGTGATACTTTTAAATCATGTAAATATGTTTACTAATGTTTCTAATGTAAGAAAAAGTCAAAGGTTAGTAATACTTTTCAAATTCAATGTTTAAGGAAGGAGAAATAGAGATAAAAGGAGAATTTATAATCATTTTAATGGTCATCTCCAAAATTGAACATATGATAAGTGACTCTCTATCTTAATAATTTTCAAAATTCATAGAGTTTTTACAAGTTCAGAAATAGAAAGATATTCAATTCCACTTCATCGGGTCCCTTAGAAGCCTTGCAAGGATCATGTATAAATTATTATTATAAATATAATATAAAGATATGGATCCTAATATATTCACAAAGTATGGGTACCCTAATGGGCTTGAGATTCATTCCATTTGTCTTTGGTTCAAGCTCCTATCCTTTATGAATAAATGTTAAGAAAGTAAACTACTCGGAGAAGGCTCTAAACCCTATCACCTTGATTTCTTGGTAGTCTAATTGCAAATATGAACTTGTTTTTATAGATTAAATGTTTTAAGATATTTAAAAAGGTATAATATGGATTATAATTCCATCATATCTACTCATATAGTGTATGCAAATGCATGAAACCTCCATGTTTCTTCATGTTAAAGATTTGTCTCATTAGATGGTAATTGTCAATATGACCAATGAGCATTTTCAAACTATTTATTGTATAATAACATGAAAAAACCTCAAAAATAACCCCTATAAGGTTTTAGGAATGTATCATGATGATAGGTTTCCCAATTACTTAGTGGCCATGGGGAGAGTGCACCTACAACTAGTCCTTTTGAGACACCTATGCATGATAAATGTAGAAAATGGGATAAAATCACTACTAAACATTATAGATATTCAAGCACATTAATTATAATTAGGTGCTTATAATACCATTAATTGAGTAAAGGGTGTTGATTCTATGGATTAAATGACATAGTTGGACTAAGAAACACACTTAGAGTTGTAAGCTTAGTTAAGAGGTTTCAAGAAGGATCTCATAAGTTGTAGGCCATGTAAAAGTTATAAGGTTTTAATGTAGAATGGATAAGAACCTAGAAAATACATAATAAGCATATCTATTTCTCAAGTTGATAATATAATATTGTCACATAGATTCAAGGACCCCATCACAAGATATAATCACCTAATTGCAGACCACTGACCTAGATTATCCAGTCATGAGAGACATTGATGTTTTGATGGATTTATAAGCATAGTTACATTTTATTAATGGATACATGAGATTTTTATGAGTGTAATAATATATCCATGATAACCTCAAAGTGATATGGCTAATAGACATACCATTTTATCTCAGACCTTGCTCATTCCGTTGACAAGGGATAGTCTTGAGGCCAAGGGGTATGTTTGAACCCAAAGTAAAAAATAAGCATGTAAAACCACATGGAGGTCCCTTGAGGTGACCAATAGACATATATATGGTATCAATACACTTTCAAGTTTTATAAACCTTATTTTTCAATCCAAAATCCCTTGAGGGCTAGCAAAGAGGTGGTAGGCCTTAAACCCCAAGTTCACTAACTAGTGCACTGAATGCATAAAATGGAGTAATAATCATTTACAAATCATGTATAATCATGAGGAAGATTTTTTTGGAGATTTATGGATTTATCTAATAATTGGATTGAGTTTTAATGCCTAAAACCCAAATTAGACCTTTCTCATGTTAAAGAAAGCTAAGCCTCCTACCCAAGGAGTAACTTCATACATTCAAATCATATCTCTCACTTTTAATGGGAATATAACACATTTATAATAGGTAAATAGGTTATTAAAGAAGGTTATAAAATTTAAATTAATCCAATTGGTGGTTGGTCCTTTATGAAAGATTGTTAAGACCTCAAATAGGTCTTAAACCCTAATAAAACACTTGAGTGAATGTGATATGAGAGATTTATCTTGTATTGGCTCTAAATATATTTTTGTGGCTCAAAAAACATTTAAAACTTGTTAAGATATCTTTGATACTCCTCACCATGAAATTGGATGGTAATATCACCTATATAAGGACACCAAATGCCCTCTTTTTTATTAGTTTTGATGAGATTGAGGGGTACAGACTTGGATAAATTTTTGAAATTCATTATAATATGTACCATGAGATTTTTCATAACTTATTAGGTCACAAATTCATTTAATGTGATCATGAAACTAATCCTTTAGGTTTACACAATGAAGAAAATTTGAGGTGTACTAGGAATGAGAGTGATTTAACTTTATTTGGGAATAATGGAGTTTTATTCTAAATTTAGTTAAGGGTCGAGATTAATAACCCAGTAGAGAATATAACAATAAATACAGTCCTAATTTATGTAATTTTTTTAAATTTTTTTCACCTTTATAAAAATAACAATAAATAAGAATATAAATATCTTAGCTAGAAAATAAATTGAGATGATTGATACAGATGTCAAAAACTAATATACAAGATAGGGAAAGTATTGTAAACCTAAATCTAGGTTTCATTCAGTGAAAGGATAAGAATACCAAAAAGTGGATTCTTTGGTGTCTAGTGATATTTTCCCTTTCTACAACTATTTTCCAAACTAATCACATAGACCTAAAACTTTCTAGGTAGTTATGTTGTGCCTATGTGAGCATGCCTGTGAAAAATCAAGCACCTGTTATTGATGCAACTCATTATAGAGCTGATTTTATCTTCAAACCCTAACCCTTCATCATGATTGATAAAATAATATTTGAGTCACTTAAGAAATAGGGGGCGTTAGTGTGTAATATGTATTAAACATGAAATCTACACCCCTTGTGTGGGCACATTACTTACATACCAATACTCCAAAGAGGGATCAAGTCATATGTAGTTCTCCCAAATAGTGTGCTTTGTATAATAGTGTTATGTGGATGAAAATGAAAATTTTATAGTGTTTAAGGTGGATAAAGAGTAGTATGGGGGTTTGAGTATATTTGTATCTATGTTGGGTGACTGTGTTCAAAGAAAATAGAAGTTTGCCTTAGTTCTTTGTTTATATTCTTGCTTGTTTTATAAGTTTGGTCACCTCCTTTGTAAATTATATTTGACAAGGATTTTATGGGGAATAATTGATCATGGGTCAGATGTATTCATGATAGGCTGACATAATTAAGGATAAGGAAGAAATGAAAATGATCATTGGGGCTCAAAGTGAAAAATGACAAGAGTGCCAAAAATGAGACACTTTGGTGCCCAGTGCTATAGTCCAAATGGGGTGCTCCTATCCTATAGGCTCGAGACCTAGGGGAATAGGATTACCATGGGTAATAATATTTGGCTAAGGTGGAATAGATGTTCATAAGGCTCTAGATGACTGGTAATGAGCATAAAGGTTTTTATAAGGGTCAAAAGAACAAGTAAAAAGTACCTATAGATAGGGTATCACAAGCCAAACTCAAAATACCAATTTGTATATTTTATATGACTACATTTTCCCCAAATTTATTTGAGTGATGTAGCAAAATGAAATAATAGGATAAAGGAAAAATAGAAAGTGTACCTAAAATTATCTACAAGGGTGAAGCCCATGAAGATGTGTGATGTTGTGTGTGTATAGAGAGAGCACAATGTGAAGCATAAATCTAAAAAAGAAAATAAGGAATATATCATGCTATGTCTAAAATAAGAGTGTAAAAAGGTTGGATAAAAGAGATAAGAAGAGAAAGGAATTAATACACTTCACTAGGTATGTAAACCAATATAAAACTTGTTGTGATGTTGAGTGATGTTAAGTATGTGTTGTACCAAGAGTAATATCATGAATAGAGCTAAGTGGTCAATTCCTTGAGGGTAGATCAAGAATATAAAGGCTTTCCCTATAGCTCTATCATCATCCACTATGTAGTGAAGCTATGTTATCATGTATGTTTTAATCAATGTTTGGATTAAGTGTCTAATCCTTTTGAGTAGGTGGCTCAAGAATACAAATCCTAGCTAGTCCTTTGGCTCCATAATTTCCCACTAAGTGTGAACTATTAATTGATATTAGTATGAATCTATGTAGTATGAGATGGCTCATAAATACCATGAATGCTATGTAATTTGAAAAAGTGGCATGGATAGCTGAATGTTTACTAAGAACTAGGCCAATTTGGGATACTCTAAAAGGTGGAGATTAGGCTTGTATAAAAGCCACTCCAAAAATAAGAACTAGGCTTATATGAAAGCCAATTAAAAATGAGGCCAACCAGCTATAGATGGAATAACACATGTAACTATTGAGAATACATAAGTAATACAATTAACTAAAAGGAAAAGAAGGCAAATGTTCTATGCACATTTTCCCTAATCATTGATCTCTATAATATGGATTATAATCTAGAATTTATACCAATTTCCCAATCTAAAACAAGAAGTGAGAGCCAACATGTCATGTATGATGCCCCCTATATCTAGATAATTTGAGTAAAACTCTATTGCAACTACCCAATCTAAATTGAACTATAGCTGATAAAATTGTAATTGACCTTACCTTTCTATTTATTTCTGAAAATTCTAGGTTTTTAGTTTGGATAGGAGAACCAAAAAGTGGACACTTTGGTGTCTAACATTTTAATCCAATTATGGTGTTATTGTCCTTTGTTATTTCATATGATTGTTCTATATTGATCACTATTTTTCTAGTCTATTCTACATGTTTTGAATTTTGATTACTATTTTAAGTGTTTTAAAAACTAATTTTGACTAGTAAAAGGCTATGATTTTTGTGACGAAACTCCTATTTATTGCCCCCTCTTCTGAGGGTAGGAATGAAGACCTTGTAATGACTACCCTCTAAATAAAGAGCCCTATAAGTGTGTTATGTTGCAAAATAATGATATAGAAATTATGATTGAAAATATGTCTTGAGATATAACATATTTTGTACTGGATATTGTTAGATCAATAGGGGTATGCCTAGATAGATGTAACAATGTAATAACATGTATAATATACTAAACTAAAAATAGAAATATAGTTAATTATCAAGGAGGGATGGAGCATGATGTCCATAATGGTACCCAAGAAGGAAAGATAATGCATGATGTGGATCATGACATTGCAAACAATTAATAAGTAAACAAGCAAATAAGCATGCACGGCAAGAAGCAATAAGCATATAAAAGTGGCCAAGGAGCCAAGAAAACGAGGGACATGGGCACATATCACTCAAACTAGGAAATCAAGCATACAAAACATGTTAAAATTCCCACATATACATACAGTTACAAACAAACAAGATTGTCATGATAGCCACAAGAACATACAAGAGTACAAACAAAGTACATTGGAAAATGTCCTAAGGTGCACACAAGTAAAAAAATAGGAATTGAGAAATGAAATCACATCTAACAACCTAGATCATTAAAGTAAGGAATGTAAATTATAGATATACTATCACATATAATTGATCCAAACAAGAAGTGAAAGCATGAAACACATGTAGTCCAAGACTAGGTAGATGCTAAGAAATACACAAGTGTTATATACTAGTGAGTGTCGATAGAATAATCTATGTAAGCTAGTAATTAATGTACATCAACATGATAACTATAGTGTATGGTGTAGGAATGACATAAAATAGATGGTGTAATCATGTCAAAGATGACCTTAATGTGTAGATATGTTGATGTATGTCTCAAATTTTAAAATAGGATGCCCCCTTAGTGAGTAAAGTGAAGAAATCAAGGATCTAGGTGTCACTACACACACTAAAAGTAGATCAGGTGAATCATGGTAATGTAGATAAATTGACAAATAATAACATAAAATAATAAAATGTAAGTCTAGCTTGGAAGTAGAAATATAAAGCATGGATAATGTGTATAATTGAAAAGTTTTTGTGTTTTAATTTATTTGAATGTTTTTGTATTTTGACATGTTATATTGTTTTTGGTATTTTTAAATATTGTATTATTTTTAGTTTTTTGAAATAAATAATGTAAAATTAAGAAAAAAGACACTATGTACAAATAAGCTAAGAAACTATGTGGAAGAAAGACTAAAAATAAATGATACTAACTGATGAGTCTCATAAAAGACTCCCTATCATAGTGTCTTATATCAAAGAGAGGGATTATGTGTGATCCTAAAGCATGATGGAAGGGTTGAGACTATGAATATAAAAGCTATGTATGTTGTAAGTGCTCTGAAATATCTATAGTGAAAACCAAATGTGGGGTCCCCCTCTAACTCATAGAAGTGTATACAATTGTGGGGCTCTTAGGGACCCATCTGGTAGTAGAATAATCTCTCTAAAAATGTGCTCTATGTGTAGAGGCATGAGACCTAAATTATACTACCCTAGGTGTGAATACTATAGATAAAATTTATCTAGAGTCCTAAAATTATCATTGATGTACTGGTGATTCTAAGAGAGGCCTCTATGGAAGTGTATGAATTATCTATGTTGGTGAGGAAAGCCTTGATTGTGTCTAAATTTTAACTAGAGGAAATATTATAACTAGTGGAGAAGATGAAACTAGTGACTATAGAGTAGGAGATGGCTCTAAAGTGAGGAGTGGTAACTCATATATAACTCCACCAACTATAATAACTTGATTAGCATGAATGTATTTCATGCATCTATGAATTGTAGAACGTACTACATGAAGTTTCTAAATCCATGGTTAACCAAGAAACATGTCAAAAAATCTTGCACTGGGAACAATAGGAAATGGTGTGGCAACATGTGCTGGACCAACTTGTAGAAGAAGTACAATCTCATTGAATGAACTCTGTATGTGCCCCTTAAATCTACTAATAACTATGTCCATTAGGGTGATATCCTTCTATAAATATCCCAAATACTGAAGTAATGTCATATTACACAAGTTCACACTAGATCTATTGTCCATAAGAATACTATGAATGGCATGATAATCAATGTAAGCTCTGACAAAGACTGCATAGTAATCTAAATCATCCTCAGCTATCTCTTTCTCTAAAAAAGAGATCGAAGGTCTAGCTTGAACTCTATACTTATACATACCAATCATGTTAATCAAAGGATGTCACTCAACTAAAGGTGCTTGGTATGTAGATGGTGGAGGATTTTCATGATATGCATGATAAACACTTGATGTGCTCTCTATCTCATATTTAGAATTCTATTGGAAAGGATCTGAGAAATTTTTTAGATCTTTGTCCTATGTTTTATTTTCTTAAGTAGACTTAACTAGAAAGGCAATATCAATAAGGTTTCCATCTATCAAGTCTTGTATCTTGTGTCACAAACTGATGCATCTATTTGTTGTGTGGTTTGGTGCCCTATGAAAATCATAGAATGCATTTTAATCATATCCTCATGGAAGAGGCTTTGTTGTATCAAATTCTCGAATAGGAGGGAGAGATGTGATATTACATTCCAATAGTTGTTATAAGACTCTATCTAAAGATATTGGTAGATTGGTAGAGGCTTCCTAAGGAGGCATTGATAAAACCACTCACTTATAGGGATCTGAAGATGCATTAACATTAGGTTAATTTTAGATTTTTCTGTCATTAACCTTTACATTATATGGGACTTTACTATTATTCTTTTTTGTCATTTCTAATATGCTTGTGTACTTGAGTTTGCCCATTGAAAATAATTTGAATTCACTTTCCTTTAGTGCATGACATAAATCAGTAAAGGAAGAAACCTTTTTGAACTTTATTGACTCATGAAAAGCAAGCAAAAGACTCTATTTCAAGAGATATTGTAACTCTTGATCGGTCATGGGGCTAGTCATTTTAGACAAGACAGTCTTATATCTAAGAACATAATCTATGATATTCTCATTTGACCTTTGTTTCTATTATAAAAATTGGGAATAAGAAATCTTTTCACACATGTTAATGTTGAAATAAGCTAGGAACATGTTAGCTAAAGGATTGAATGCTTTGACCAACTAATTTGGTAGACTATAGAACCATTGTATAACATAATCATTTAAACTTCAAGGAAATAGATTGGTTAGTAACCAATAATTTGGAACATATTCCAATCACGATTCATGAAAATATCTCAAGTGTGTCTCTGGATGACCCTTACCATCATATAGAGTGAGATTGGGTTGAACAAAACCTAGTGGTAAAGGTGTAGAAATAATATGGCATGCCAATGGTGTATGGAGCAGAGAAAAAGAATCTAAAGCCTATTTTGGTGTAGAGGTACCTTTCTCAAGATATAATACCTTGGATAAAAGATATTTGATCTCTTTCACAAGGGTAGCCACATTTAAAAGCAAATATGTACTAGACAAATCTGGTAATGCCACATATGAAGGTTGAGATGCTATAGGGGGTTATTGAGGCATAGTTGACCCCATAGTGTGATTTAAAATTGGTTGTTTGGTGGTTTGAGAGGATTTACTATTGTTTATTTTTTTAATTCTTTTATTATTTAAGCATATCATCTTATAGATCAATATTTTTAGTTAAAAGGTCTTGAAGTTCCCTCTTATCAATTTCATCAAAGCTGGTATATTGGGGCATTGTTAAAGTAGGAAAACAAAGTGAAAGTGGATGGAATTTTTAAAAATAGGTTGTAATAAGAAAGATATGAGAGAAGGAAAATATTAAATAGATGAAATATAAGTCCTAAAAACAACAAACTAGAAAATGCATAAAAATGATATGAAGCTTACTAACATGTAAGGTGATACCTCAAAAACATAGTAACCTAGTATATTCAACTAGGGTTTGAAATAAATGATTTTTTAAAAATTACTATGGTGAATTTTAAAAAATTAATGTGAAATTATGATTTATATATGTAGGAAAAAATTATAAAAGTATAGCTAAAATTAGTAAGAAATTTTCCCTAAGGTTTTTGTATGCAAAAAAAGTAAGTTAGGTTCACCAAATGATTTAAATTTATTTGGTAATAATGGATTTTTATTCCTAATTTAGTTAAGGGTCTAGATTAATAAATTAGTATAAAATATAATAATAAATACAATCCTAATTTGTGCAATTATTTGTCTTTTTCACCTTTCTAAAAATAACAATAAATAAGAAGAAATATAACTTAAATGGAAGACAAATTAAGATGGATAATACAAATGTTGAAAATGGTTTACAAGATAGGGAAGGTGTTACAAACCTAAATATAGATGTCATTTGGTGAAAGGATAGGAGTGTCAAAAAGTGGATGCTTTAGTGTCCAATGTTGTTGTCCATTCTTTGCACTATTGTCCAAACTAATCATAGAGACTTGAAACTTTTTAGGTAGTCATGTTGTGTGTGTATGAGCACGTGCCTATGAAAAATTGAGTGCCAGTTGTTGATGAAACTCATTATGGATCTAATTTTATCTTCAAACCCCAACTCTCTATCATGCTTTGTAAAATGATATTTGAGTCACTTAAGAAAGTGGTTGGGGGGCTAATGTGTACAATATATTGAATGTGTAATCCACACCCCCTATGTGGGCATATTTCCTACATACTAATAATCCAAAGAGGGATTAATCCATATGTAGTTCTCCCAACTAGTGTGCTTTGTGTAATAGTATGATGTAGATGCAAATACTAATTTGATAGTGTTTGAGGTGGCTAGGTATTGGTATGAGGGTTTAAGTATATTTTCAGCTGTGTTAGATGATTGTGCACAAATAATAGGGAATTTTTCCTTAGTGATTTGTTTTTATTTTTGCTTGATTTTTAATTTTCGTCACATCCTTTGTAAATGAGCTTTGAGTGGGATTTCATAGGGAATAATTGATCATGGGTTAGATGTATTCACACTAGGCCAACCTAGTTAAGGATAAGGACCAGATGAAAATGACCATTTGGGGTCAAAGTGAAAAAGTATAGGAGAACAAAAAATAAGACACTTTCGTATCTAGGGCTACAATTCAAATGGGATACTCTTGTCCTATAGGTTCAAGACCTAGGGGAATAGGATTGGCATAGGGAATACTATATGGCTGAGGTAGAATGATTGATCAAAAGGATTTGGATGATTTTTAATGAGAAAATAATTATATATAAGGGTCAAAAGATCATGTAAAAATTACCTATGGATGAGGTGTTGCAAGCCACACTCAAACTACCAATTTCGACATTTTATAACTCTAGAGAGACCTAGCTACTTAGATTGGAAAGAACATGAATTTTATGATGCATTACAAGCCTTATTTATATGATTAAGTGCTTATTGGGTCTAATAAAATTATCTCAATACTTTTTCTAGGGTTTTAGTCAGTTTTCATGGCCATTCAAATAAACTAACATGTGCAACTGTGCCTAGTTTCCAATTAGTGCAACATAACCAACATTGATGCGACTTACTAAGAAGAATGTAAAGCATTAAAAGGTATAAATTAGAGCCTTAACATACATAAATAAGTTATTATAGTATATTTATGTCTAAGAGTGGTGATTTAAAATCTCTATAACAAGAATTAGATGATCTTTTCATTGCCAAGGATCATAGACTGCACCTCATGAGTTAAGCTAATTCCTCCTTTCAAGAAACTCTATTTCAAGGGAATATAATGATGTATAAACCTCGGTGATGTGTTACTATACCATTTTACATGGATATTCCTAAAATTTTAAGGTAGATGAAGGGGCTCCTTACAATGGATCATATCAGTTTTCAAGAATGCTTATGAACTCCTCAAGGACTGACTCCTTCTGACTTGAAGGTAATTTACAAAAGAATTAGAGATCAAATAATAATTTTTCAAGACTTTATATTATTCCTCATAAATATTATGAAGATAGTCAATCTTTATCAATTATTTTAACCCCATAATATTCCATTCTTGGCATAGGATTTCTCTCTCTTTCATTGTTTCTATAAATATGCCTAGTTTTGGCATTGTAACATATCGACAAGAAAGGTAGGTGAATCCCTACTATTTCTTTTACTCGTATTTTACTTAAGAAATAAATTCTAACTAGTTAAATCTTTCCAAGTTGATATTTTAGTTTGTTGAATGAGTTGTTGATAGATGCTAGTTAGAAAATTGCTTGTCCTTGCATCTTGTCTTACTTGTGTACACCTAGATATAGATACATTGTCTTCTTGAAGGTCACTTGGAGTACATTGAAGTGTGGTGTATTAGTTAAGTGTTTTAGAGTTTAATTATTGTCTTTTAAATCCTTTGAAACTCTCCCCTTATATTCTATACATAAATATTATCTAGATTGAAATACTTAAGTTAGAAGTTCTCTTAAGGCATAAACCATATTGTTATTATACCTATTTTTACTGCAAGTATAGGATGGTATTGGATCAAACCTTCTAGTGTATCACCCAATTTTTTCTATTTTTATTGAAATTATATATTTTATTATCTCTTGTCATACATGAACTATTTAGTAAAAGGATAACCAAGATAAATCTAGGGAACTAGCCCTATCAACTAGATGTTTACCCCCACTTTAGACAACCCATAGGTCTAATGATATTTCCATTATTTCACTCAATTGGAGTAGGATTGAGTTACCTTTCCAAGGGTATAATATTTAGTGACAACAAGATCCCCTACCTTACCAAGGTTAGATAATAGTTTGGGTTAAATGTTGAAGCACAAGAAAAGTGTATCTTCATTGGAGAGTGATGTTCAACTATCACCTCACTTGAGGGCATGATGAGAACAGTGACATTTAAGGAGATAAGGGATAAAATGAGGCCAAGGTCCAATGAGATGATTAAAAAATGCCATTATTCATCCCATGGAGTGAATGATTCAATAAGTTCCACTTTTGACCTAGGAGGAGAAAATCTTGTTCAGGTTAGTTGTACATAGCTAGTTTCCTTCTTGTTTTCTTGGTTTCCAATAAGTGTTGTCAATACAAGTGTCTTGTCTTGTTTATTTATTACATGTTTAGGTATTATTTTATCTTGTTGTTGTTTCCTTTTAAGGCTATTAATGCAATCCTAGAGGGTTTCATAAGATACTGATCTACTTATCAGTTTAATCAAAGTAGTCATTTCACATCATGTTAACTTAATAAATCTGGTCTTCTTGACCAATAGGCTAGTCGACCCTTGAGAGTCACCAAAACTATTGACAATTTAGCCTCCTAGGCCAAATTTTAACCCCTATAATTCAAAACATTATTTTTCATGTCTTTGAGATTGTGTATGGTCATCAAACACCTTGTAAAATGATCAAAATGGTCTTTTCAATCCCCTTTTAGCATTGATTAAGGTTGATTTGATGATATTAATGTAAATTTTATTCTTAGCCTTACCACCTTATGGTCATTTATATCATATTAAAGTTGTTCTAATGGGTTTAAATGGTCTATGGGTATTTTTGAAACGTGTCAAGAGGTGTCAAGGTTAAATACTCCCCCTCCATTCTATATCATTCTTAGAAAGGTGATAAATTAGCTTTATACCATTATATTCCACTTTCAAGGTGACTTATTACCCATTATATAACATATAAAGCAATTTTTATGAAGGAAAGGATAGGTTTATAGTATAAAATGGGTATAGAAAATCACCATAGGTTTGTAAATATCTTTCAAAAGCATTAGAGACACCTGACATACCATATCAATCAAGTTTCAGGTAGAATAGATAGTTTTCATGGTAGAAAGAGGGGGTTTTCAGCTAGTTTGTACATGTGTGTTAGATAAAGATCATATTTAGGAATGTTAAAAGATTAATATATGTATAAAAAGCCTATATCCATTCTTTAGATGGAGTTTCAATTTAAAATAGGTCAAAAACTAACCCCCATCCTCTATCAAACTCTTTGGTAGCCTTATAGAGCTAATCATGTTTACAAATAGTATGGATTAGAGAGAGAGAGAGGATGAGGGTATAATATTTTTTTCAAATGAGGGTAACCTATATGGATTCCATTTTATGGAATTATATCTTATATTTCCTTCCCCTCCTTCATGAACAATCATTAATAATGTGAATGGTTCATAGTGTCTTCTTCATCTAGGTAGGGTACTTATTTACTCAATTTTCTCCTATTTGAGAATCATGAAAGAGAAATGGAAAGTGAGGTGACTTATAAATAGTCTTAAAAATAATCTAAAACATTTTCAAGACTCATTTTACATGTGTGAGCCATTAGGAAACATAAAATATTTACTTTTTCCAATCTATGGGAAGGTGGAAGTAAGCTTTTGATGAATTTCAGGTCTAGACCATTGAAATTATTTATTATGTCATGATTATTAATATTTACTCTTAATAATTTCAAGATCACTCTCCTTTATATCCTATTTAATTACATATAAGAGTTAAGATGTTATTTAAAATAATTTCATGGTAACATGTTCGTTAGAGAGAAGGTGGCAATCATAAATGTATAAATGGTTCTACATTATCTAGATGTTTAGGCAGTTTCAAGAGTATAAAAACATATAATTGGGAAAACATTAGAGTAATATGCCATACCTACTCATAATTATAATCCTACTTGACATAAATCAATAGTAAAAGGAGTTATAATGCCTCATATCTATGTCAATAATAAGACTGTATGGACTGAGTTGAATTGTGTATGGTTTAAGATAATCTAGTCAATATGGTTATGGAATTTATTAAGATGTTATATCAGTATAAAATATTTAATTAGGGGGTCAAAATAGTAATAAATATTAGATATAGAAGGGTCAGACAAGGAATAACATCATCAACTTACTCTAAAAGGATAGGCTAAGTCAAGACATCAACTTGCACACAAAAAACTATGTTTACAAGTTAAATAAATGTTAACTTAGTAATCAGTTTGAGTATTTACAGAGGTGGGAGGATATTAAAAATATCCTATCATTCTAAATCATTCAATAAATCATTATATAAGCTTCAAATAAGGACTTAACCCTTTATCATAGTAAAGACTACATGAGATCATCCTTCAGTTTTACTAGTATGGGTGACAAGGTATATTGAATGTCATAGAAGATAAATGGTTTGATAAGGATGAAAAACACATATAGATGGTTTCATAACATATCTTGAGCCCTAATCTATCTTTGAAGTCATTAAGGTAAGACAAACATAGCTAAACCTATTTAGGTCTACTAGTCCTAAAACTAATTGCACAAGTGACATACATAGTGAGAGAGAATATAAAATGCATAAGGTGAAAATGGAATTTGTTATAAGGTATGATAATGTATAATAATTAATTTTAGGTATAAAAATTTTAAAAGAGAAGGTTGGAGAGATGACTAAATAAGGGGTCACTCAGGTTTATTACTTAACCAGATGGAGAGATTTTGCTTGATCTAAGGTCAAAAGGTGATAAGGGAATGTTAAAACATAGATATTGAATAATAATGAATTATTAGAGGATTTGAGTTCATGATGATCAAACTCACTCCAAGATAAGACTCACTATCTCACATATTTAAACAACTCAGGGTTACCATCTGCAAGCCTAACTATACAAGAAAGGTAAGTTGAGTAAAGGAGTCCATATTTACGTGACTTTAAGGTGTATGAGGTGAATTAAGGATTAAAAATACATAAAAAATATGATAAAAATTTTAAGTAATAATAAATATTCCATGAGGAAAGGGATCTTACAACTCACCTTCTCACACAGTCAAAGAACTCAACTAACTCTTATAGGTCCATATTGAAAGATAAGGTGACTAAGTGTGAGGTATACTAGATAGATACTAAAAGGTCAACCCTAATGAAGGTATCCTAATTCATGTGTTTAAATCACTCAAAATAGACACACATAGGCCTAATAAATATCTATAATACTAATAAAGAGCCTTCAACCCTCTCTCCAAAATACAAAGGTAATATACACTATGACCTTGAATTGGAATCCTATAGGGAGTTAAGTGGGATAATGGATATATTAAATGAATATTGATAAGGTAAGAAAAATTATTTTAGGGTTACATAGGTATCCAAGATTAATAGATAACTTTTACATGGTCAAAACACATAGGACACCTATAGGGAGACATGATCTTAGTAGGAAGATGATATTTTTGGAGACTATGCAAGGACATGAAGTATAAATATTGAGAGAAGTGTCTCTATCTTGTTTAATAAATTTTATTAGTTTTTTTAATTTGAAATTATTTAGTCTTTTAATTATGAGAAATCTTAATGCCCTAATTAGGCCCAATAGGCCTAAAGAGGCATGTATAGGCCTAGGTATAGAAATTTAAGGATTTTTGCATGCTTAGGGGGATAATATGAGGTCAAAGGAGATTAAAAATGTATATGCATAAAATAATGGTCATATGAATCATGTATAATATATAAATAAGTCTCAAGTGCTAACAAAAGGAGATATAATCAAAACCTAGGCATGAATGAGAACACTTACATGCAGAGTCATGAGAAGGGGAGTTAAAGGTGTTAAGACTTGCATAGGGGTGAAGTACCAAAATGAAAGGATGTTTCATAAATTATCTTCTAATTATTCAAAATATTTCCATTGGGTTGGTCTATCCCTTAGAGGCATAAGAGATCCTAATGGCCTATTAGGCCTAAATAGGCATGTGACTAAAAATTGGAGATGGATGCATGTTCTGTGGGTGTGTGAAGCTTATAAACATAAAATGTGGGATATATAAATTTAATAAGTCATTTCAATAGGTTATAAAATCAAAAAAGGAGAAAAATCAAGCTGCAATCCTCTAGAGTCAAATTGGCCTAGAAGCCTACAAACCCTAGGTAGAGGAATGGGAAGTTTATAGGTACTTAGAAGAGTGAATAGGGAAACAAAACCATGAAAACATGTTTTGAGGTTTTTAATAGACCCCTATCAAGTGTTATAGGTCAAACCAATTTAATCTTACTCCTCTTGACCTTATTTCTCTTCATCACCCCCTAAAATGCACATTTTTCCAACCTAGGAGTAACTTTCTTTACATCAAAACTATACATCATAGACACATGGAATCCTTAACAACCAAGGAAGGTTGAGGGGGGTTGTTTACTCAAAGTTATTAGATTTTGTTTTTAATATTTAAACCTTGTAGGGATATTAACAATCATTAAGATTTCATGACACTCTCAACCTACCAAAACTAGTCAAAATACCTGATTAAAGAAAACCTAAATATTTTTGACTCAAATGACATATATTGGCTTAATAAGCACTTAAAACTCATTATTCACTTAAAGGAGGTTTTTTCAAGATAGTGGTTGTACGAAATACTATACATATTTATCTATAGGGGTTTAAGGTGGAAATATGGTCCTAAGAAATTTGAATAGTTAAAAACCATTAAATAAAGTGGTATGTGATGTTTTATATCTTATCAAACCATAACATTCTCTCATATATGCCAATAAATTCTTCTACAAGTCTAGGCAAAAAGGATAGTCTATAAGAACTAGTTAGAAGTGACTCAGTCACCTAGATAGGTAAAGTTATAGGTTTAAAATGTGTGAAAATGCTAAGTCATGGTGTGATATGATGATTAAGACTAAAATAGGTTTTCTCATCCATCTTTAATGTCCTATTCAAACCTCATCGTCATCCAAGCATGTAAGATCAAGTTACTACGCCTAGTTTCCTAGTAGGCTTATTTGTCCAATAAGGGGAGATGAAAATTGACATATAGAGGTTAATAAAGGAGTAAATACATGGCCATTAAACCTATATAATTACCTCATAAATGAAATAAAACACACTTTTCATGGTAATCATGGAGAATGGGTGGTTTTTTAGCCTAGTCAACATGCGAAAGAGGATGATGGGATACTTAATACATCATGGAATCCTAACTAAAGCATAATAAACCTTTGTAATTTCCAAAGGGAAGTTATGAATGACCATATTTGGTCACTGATACCTTGGATGAGGTGAACTACGATTGAATTAGCCTCCATCACTTTGTCTCAATGCCCAAAAGGCTCATTGAGGAGCAAAAACCATGAAGGCAACACATGGAAGGAGCATGGGGGTTGTTGTAACTATTTTTTGAGTGGATTTAGGTCATTCATGACCATACATGTCACCTCTATGGAAATATTTCATTCTATCACCTCCTCTTCTCTTATAATTTTAGGATTTTTGGCCATTCTATTTTTCACTCATCTAGGTATGAGGATACTCTACCTACATTTGTATATTATAAACCTCTTGAAATGATATATGGACTATTTAAAATTCTCCATCTTATTTAATATTTTTTTATAAAATTATTTTATTTTCATAAGTGGTAGCTCATTTCCATTTTCAAGTCCTTACCTCACCTAGATACTAGTAGTTTGTTTTATGCAGGTCATACGATGTGTCAAAGGTTGGTGATTATACTTGAAGTGTAATTTGGTTGGAAGTGTCTCAAGATAGGAATCTCATCCATCACCTACAAGTTTTAACCATCTATCACAACCTTCATGTGAAGCACAAATGCATATAAATCTTTGGAGAGAGTGTTCAGTTCATGTATTATTCATTAGGGTTGTTTAAGGTCAAGTTGAGTGGATAAGTCATATTGGTGCATCACCTCCTTTTAGATTAGATTTAATTTTATGTTTATATATCCCTTTTCACCCCAAAAAGTTAGTAAGTCATAGTGATTTGATATTAATAGATGTAGAAGGGGAGATATCCCAATAAAGTAGAGGTTTATCCTAGTTATAGGTCATCCATAGCCTTAGGCTAATCCCATGTTGCATAGTTTGGAGTATTAACATTAACAAGGAAATAACTCAAGGTTGTCTAAAACCTATTGGAAAGGTTAATATGTAGGTAAAATAAATATCTCCCTTTGATTAATCACTTAGGCTCAAACACTAATCTAACACTTGATAGGAAAAGGGAGAGAAACCTAATCTAATGGAAGTGATGCACCAAATATGAATACATTACTACCAACAAAATGAAATTGCACTTAAAATAAGATACTAACCTATACATGACACTAATCCAAATTTTCCTCTCTACATCAATGTTTATCATAGAGGTTTGTGAATCAATATTAAGCTAAGAGGACTAGTCAAGAGGTCATGATATGACACTAGTGAAAATAAAACTCACTAAAACCATACACACTGAATTTGAACACTTTAAGAGACATGTAAAAATAATTTAAAACTAAATATTAATGTTTAACAAGGACAACATACCAAGAAAGTAATCCTATCACTTAGCAAGAGCAACTAGTCTAACATGAATATTAAATCCAACCCATAAAGAAGTTAAAACATGGTTATTATTCAATGATCAAAGTATAAAAATGGGTAGGGATTCACCATACCTAGGTAGAGGATACAAAATTATCCAATTAAGGCTCAATATATAGTGAAAGTGAGATAATAAGGAGAGAAGGGCATGAGAGAGAGAGAGAGAGAGAGAGAGAGAGAGAGAGAGAGAGAGAGAGAGAGAGAGAGAGAAGTGTTTCATGAGTTAAAAATAAGAGAGGGTTATGAAACTATACTATTAAGTCATAAATTTCATGTGTATATACTTTTAATATTATCCCTTACTCCAAGTGGTGTAAGATTTACAATTCTTACTTGACACATTTCCTAGCTCTCCAAAATTTCCCTTTACCTTGGCTTATGGATTGACAAGAGGAATTATTGATGGTGAGATCATGTTGAGTTAGTCCTTATCTATACTTGTAACACCTCTCAACTAATATTCTTAGGTTTTCGTTGATACAACACTTCATTTTCTTGCTAGGTGTCGAGAAATATCTTCATCTCATTAGGTAAATATTATATACAAGTTTCAAAACATGAATTCATATTATTCAAGTCATACTATCTTCATTTATGGCCTATTAACAACATAATATACCTAAAAAAACTCATTTTGAGGTCTCAAACAATCCTCACAAATTTGTTTTGCACCATAACGCCCAATTTGGCTTCATTCTTTATATCCCTAAAATCATTCAAAACTCTTTGTGTAGATATGTGTACGAATTTTACTGATAATTTGAAGTCATATTTTAGGACCTAGTATGGCCTTATATATTCATGTCAAATTTCATGTCCCGAGAGTGAGTGGAAATGTCCTTTTCTATTATTTCTCTCTCCTAACTAGGTCTCAATTAGGCCTCCCTCCCTAAAGACTAAAATTTGGATATAAAGGATTTTTACATATTTAAAACCTTAAATAAACATGTGATTTATTTTTATTACCCATTGAATACCATCCATGTCAAATTTGAAGTTATTGCACTTTGTACGGACATCCCAAGTAGCTTGACACAACCTTTTTTAGCCTATTTCATACATTTCTATACCTTAAAGTACAAACCAATGCCATGGGGAGATGATTATGGGAGTATTATACATTATTTAGGTTATTTCATAGGTTAGTGAGCTCATACATAGGCATATAAATCCTCTTCTTTCTCATTAATTCAAATTTGATCTTCTAGGTAGCCTATGACTGCCTTGCACTCTTAAGGACAATTCATAAAGCCTGTGGAATGAATAAACAAAAAAATTCAAAAAATTAAAAGTGAACTAGGGTAGATAACTATACCTATGAGACTAAGATAACATGAAACATATTTGTACTTTATTGATCAAGGAAATGTGACCTCTCAGGTTAGTGGATTACATTCTATGATGCTAGGAAGCATTGGGGCTTATACGTGGTGATTTCAAATTAGTATTAAGTTTATAATAACCAAAAAATGTCTATGAAATCCATATTTACTTATAACAATGGTAATATTAACCATTTTATTCTGTTAGGTCTCTAACCAACTCATTTATTCAAGCCTAGGGTTTGTATCTAAGTACACCAAATTGACCCTATGAGACTATGTTTTCTCCATTTACTCCACTTTCAAGGGTTATGGATTCATTAAATGCTTATATATACTTCTAATAATCTCCTTAGGTTCTTAAAACTTCTTAATTTAACTCCAACTTACCACTTTTTATCTGGCTACCCATATAGGTCTATCCATGCTTGATTTTAATCTTTTGTAGCCTGAACAAGGTTGCCAAGTTTATTTCACTTATTGCTTGATTTTGAGGGGTCTGATGGGATCATATAATCACCATTATTTATCTCATGTGTTTCATATAGACCTTTAAAGCTTCATCCTAGGATAGAAACTCTACCTTGTCAAGTAAATAGGCTTGTGTATGCATGGATTATGTAGGTAGGGTTTAGTGTTATGTTATGACCAGTCTAATTTACCATTTCATCATGATTCCTTTTTATCTTAATTTGTATTAAAATATCCTCACTAACTTTCACCATCACTTGGGATAAACTCCAATTCATTTCATGAACTCCACCCTCCTATTTTAGGCTTGAAACTAGCCTACCCCTTCCTAGCAACCTGTAGGTGCTTAAGAGGATACTTTGTTTACATTTATGAATTTTTAAGTAATTATATGCAATTTATTTATCATTTAAACAATTCTTATTATATCATTGATAGCTCAGGACCCTTTCAACTTGCCCAAAAATATATACTTCAAAAGCATACTCTCTTCTTTGATTGTCTAGGCCTTGTTATAGGTGTTGATTAGGAGAAGCATTTGACATGAGTTCTTGAACTTAGTCACTCCATTCAATAATGACATTATAAAACTATTCCAAATTCATGGATTCTCTATCTCACCACTCAATATGTTCATATTCCCTTTTCATAACCTTTTCAAACTTTTACTCCTTGTCTTGAACTCAGGCCTATTTGTGAGAATTAGGGATGTAGGTGGCTATTTGAGAAGTTTGGCATGAGATTAGGACTGATATTATCAATGTTTATTTTAAACTAAAATTAAATTTCATTCATTTCTTGCTTTCTTTCGATCTTCAATCTCATTGTAACCACTATTTTTTCATTTCAAACTTACACATGCATGTAGGAGTATGCTAGGCATTTGACTGTTCTTGGAAATTCACTTCTCTATTGGTCTAGACCCAACTATGTGTTGATAACTACATTAAATCCACATTTGCACTTTGGAACTTACTTATTTTATGTCCATTTCACATATTTTCCATAAAATATAAACCTATAAGTCTACAGACTTGTAGGTCTGGATTCCTATGTAGTAGTCCTTGAGTGAGGCTAGCTTGATATCTTCTACTTTGAGGACATTTATCCATTATATTATTAACTTTATGTCTTCCACTTAATCTAAGAGATCATAACTCTCAATCTTTTGTAATACAAGATCTTTACAAATATCCTTCAAACATAGAATTAAACTAAGGAACACTATAAATTACTTAGATAGAATGGTGTTAGGATTAGAATGAAGGGTGGTTGATGAAGTTTCACTTTCATTTATGAGAATAAAAACATTAATAAATACTTTATTTTCACTCTTACAAACTTTTCAAACTTGAAGAAAACATAGGCCATGATAATCACTTCTATAAAATGTACAAGAGAGTAACTTTATATGCCAAAAGACCTCCCACACATGCCAACCTAGTGGGTGAACATGTGATATGGTTATTTATACCTATAATGAACTTTTAAAATTATTCTTATACAACCAATGAGTTCATACTTGCACTAAAATTACATGAAACTTAGCCTATGGGGATTTAAGTCTAAAAAGGGCAGCTTAGCTCCTTAGTGATTATTCATAAATATAAAGACCTAAATTTAACTACCAATACTAAAAATTATAATTTAGTATGGGTACCAAATTATGTATAAAATATTATCCTCCAAGTCTACATGTACGACCTATACCATGTAGTTGAAAATGGCCTTCACAATCTTGTAAAGGGAGTGATGGAGGAAAGAGAGAGATTAATACATCTATTAGAACTAAAAACTAAATAAATTCTTGAATATGAATTTTATAAGATGAAAGGACGATTTTAAATAATTTTCAACTTAAAAGTGATCTTGTAAGGCCATAAAAGTGTCTTGAACTACTTCTTTTTGAGTCTAAACTCATGTAACTGACTAGTTTTGACATGAAACTATTATTCTATCTTCTTTCTGACCTTATTCACGTTAGGAAACTTATTTTAATTTTTTTAATTTGTAAAAGTATGTACAAATCCTCTTATTAATCCCAAAAGGTGGCCAAAATACCATTTTAGCACATAATAACATAATGAAAGGTTAAGACATGATTTTGTGACCTTAAAGACACAATAAAAACATTTTATAATGACTCTAAACTATATCCATTCTTTTACCATGTTTGAAAACATCAATACCTTATAAATAACCTTTAGGACTAGATAAGTACACATGAGACCAAACTTTGGACCAAGATAAGAAATTACTAATGTGACCATATGAAGACCATCTAGGACCATTTAACACACTGACAAGACTGCATACAAGCTTTGACAGTCCCATGAAAAGTTTAAATTTAGATCTGTTGACCCATTTTGACTTGAGGTCAAAATTGGTGCAATAGTAACTTAGAAAATATAGATCATGTTTGCTTCTTCAGTACTTTAAACCTATGTATGTGTTGTTCCTATGAATGATATGTAAATATGAGAAAATATGATAGCTTTACTTTAATGAGTGCTTGATTTAATGATTTGATAAATTTCTAGGTATTTTCAAAGTGTCTTCTAGGTGAGGAATGAATAAGGGTTGATCTTGTATATATATATATATCCCTTTGGAGAAATAATTTGTACTAAATCACCTAGGCCAACCATTAGGATATGTTTAATTTGTAAATTAGATGACTTTAGATCAATTGATACTTACATCAGAGAAGGGAACCTTTGTCAACACGTGTGTATATTTGGGATGTTAGTGTCTAATAAATAGGAAAGTAGGTAAAAAATTGGAACTTATAAAGGTAAAAGATGAGTAGGTTTTAATAATTATGGGAAATATACAAGGTTTGTGTCATCAGTATAAGATTGGTCAGACCAGGAGGCAAAAAATAAATTAGATTCAAGACTTTTTAAAGTAGGAAAGGTCAAAAATTGAGAGGAATAACCAAGTTTATATTTTAACAAGTGTACAAGACTAAGGTGATATAAAATCCATAAATATCATATACATTTGTCCCATATTTAATTTAGAAATGGAATTAATAGTTTAAAGGAGAAAAAATATGTACTTGGGTGTGTATAACATATATTATCTTTTCTTTAGTCTAACTTGGGTACTTTGTTAGTGACTGACCTACAAATAAGAGCATGCTATAGTATATAACCAATGCATATAATCTGAGGTAAAAATTATTGAAAATATTTAAATTGAAAGTGCAAGGTTTAGAAGTACACTTATGTATTGATGTAACCACGTTGACTATTGGCAAGTTGATTTTCAAAATATATATCATTGCAAGGCTCTAAAATTTATATGAGGACAAATATATATAAATTTTGAAAGTGCATATACCTAAGGAGATAAAAATAGATATATAAAAAGGCACATGCCCCCAACCTTAGAGAAAAGGTGAATTTTCACCTCACACTTGAGATTAGCTCAATCATGCAACCCAACGATACTTACAACCTGATGAGATTGGATGATATAATCAATTCCAACCTAAAAACTTGGAAATATTGAGTGATTTATTCACCTCAACATTACCAAAAATGAACCAACTTTTGTAGTATATTGGCTCAATACAATCCATAATAGTCTGTCCTATGTATAAGTGCATAAAAGTCCATGATATGGTGGCAATCCATAAAATAATTTTGAAATCTGAAACTAATTTGGATTTTGTAATATTAGGTGCACAATGCATAACATATGCACCTTAGATATGTCTCATTTTGAAAATATGTATAATAATGGTACCAATATATAGAATTCTACCCTAATTGTGAATATGAATCATATAAATGTGTACTTTGGCCAATTCATAAACAATGTAAGCGTGGAGAACATGCTTCCAAATTATGCCCCTACTATAATTTGGAGATGTATAATATTTAAAAAGTGTGGAGAACATACTTCAAAAGCATTCTCCCATTGAATCTAAAAAATTTACTAAGTGTGAAGACCATGTTTTCAAAACATGCCCCTAATGTAATCTAAAGATGTTAAATACTAAATTTGTGTGGAGAACATGATTCCAAATCATTTAAAAAATGATATTCCCCTAATTTGATGTGAGTTACAAATATAAACTGATATTTACCTCACCTCAAAAATATAATACAACTATATAATCTATGAATGTAACCATGTAGCATATAAAAGTAACACATATAGCTAAATGTATCATTAAAGCACATACAACAATTTGGTCACATGAAATCTTAATATAAATGATAAGTATCATGAAAATCTCTAGGTTTTAGTTAGAATAATATTAAAAATCAAACAAGCACACACACATGAGCACTCAAAATCAAGTTAGATGACAATGGTCTAAAGAGACCAGAAATTGTGTGTATGTGCAAATGCCACACATTTGAAGGGATAAAATTTATTCAAATTTACATAAAAGTAAGAGTGAAATATTAAAATGTCCATACATAAAAAAATGACATATGCAAATGTCAAATAAATCACATAATAATGGGGGAGGAAAATAAATGATTATATTCAGATGCTTGAATAAGTAAACAATCAAAAGGCAAGACACTCAAGCAAGTGCATAAAGGAAAATAATAACTAGCATAAACATGTCCTAGTTGCCCATGGATCCAATGTATTTGCATAAAATGTGAATTACATAGCATATATGTTACCATATATAATATATAATCATGGATAAGGCATATGTAAATACATAAGATCTCAAACATGATAATGAAATGTGATCATCAACAAATATAACCTATGAGTATTAATATCAAATAAATAGATTCCCCTAATGTCCACATGAAATGATTAGATGGAAGGACCACCGTCTAAAATATGAATAGATCATGTATCTATGTATTCATGTATCACACTCAAATATAAATGTCACACACATGTGTATGTAGAATTAATGAGTATGTTATCCATCAACATGGAACTAACACATACATGCAAAGTATCCAATGGAACACGTTTATGCTGATTTTTTATTTGTTTTATTTTCATTGTTTTTTGGGTATTTTTAGAATGTGAACAAAAAGGACTACCCTATAATTCCATCCAAAGGGTGGTCATAAATATCTCCTCTTTGTGAAACTAGTGTAATAAGTTGGTGACACTATAGAAGATCATGTATAGGTGCGATATAAATCACTATAGTATTTGTGATGCTCTACCTATGTAAAATATGACTCTTAGGACTTGGAAAATTAGTAGGAGTGATAGGAATAAGGGTTTTTATAACCCATCATTGAGTGCTTTGTGGTTTATTTGAAATATTAATAATAAGAACATGTCTAGGGGCTTTGGATATTTGAATATGGTGTGTATTAGATGAGTATTCCATAGAATCAATTGTATGTCTCTAATGTAATGGTATCTCAAGTATTGGCTGACTAGTAAAGGGGATTGCATGTTACTTACCCTTTTTTATTCAATTAACCTTAGTAGGTTCGATAGCTCGTTACCTGCGTATAAGTTTATCTTGATAAAAAATATGTTCATATGGAATTATAAAAACTATAATTACCTAATTCACATTAATATATTTAACATACCCATACACTATATAAAGTACTGTTTAAAGTGTATGGATATAAGGTCTTCCTAATAAAATATCAAAGATTTCCATGGAAGGTATAACTACAAAAAGTAGTAAATATTTTCACTTGTATTTTAACCCTTTGAGGAGATGGAAATTATCTCCTCATTCAAGTATCACAATAGAAACACCTCTAGGCTTGTGGGTAACCTAAAGATGAGGTGAATCTCTAGATAGGGCTAGCTCCCTTGATGTACCACTTTGGATAAAAAATACACTTAACTTTCAGGGTGAAAATGGAGAGAGATAACTAAAATCAAACTAACCTAAGGGAGGTGATACACCGAATTAGATGACTAATTCCTACCAATAGAATTTTACACATGAAATAAAAGGACAAACTAAACATATACTCCTTAAATCTACATCTTCTCACATCAATGTTACATTATAAGGTTATGGATGAATGTCCAAATATAAGAAGACTAGACAAAAGGACAATGAGGGAACTAATGAATATAATAACTCACTCAATCCTTGACATATCCTATAATAATTAACATTCCCTATAATAAGAAGCTTTCCAACTACAAATATGATGCAAGAATGAGATAACAGGCCAAGGAATCGATAGTCTTCACTAAGAAAGATTCAACATTCAAGTAAAAACACACTATAAAAGTCCTAAAGAGGTAAAAATAAGTAATATTATTGATAAAATGGTATGCAAATGAGTAGGGCTTCACCATACTCAGGAGGATCATATATTACAATGCTAAAATGGATAATTCTTATAGAACTTGAGAGAGAGAGAGAGAGAGAGAGAGAGAGAGAGAGAGAGAGAGAGAGAGAGAGAGAGAGAGAGAGAGAGAGAGAGAGAGAGAGAGAGAGAGAGAGAGAGAGAGAGAGAAGTCTAAGGGTCATAAGGACACTTGTTAATATGATAAAATCAATTAATTTTTCATGATAACATGATATGGTATGAAAAATGCAAGGATAATAAGTCCAAATGTACATACAAGTCATCAAACTCTTGCAAAGTGGCATGAAAATTCCTTGATTTGCTTAGAAAAGCTATCTTCATGATAAACCCTATTTGAACTTCTCATAACTAACTAGGAATAGTTCCAATGATTTTAATGAAGGGTAATTATTTCATACATGACTCTCCATTCATTGGTTACATACCTTGTCCTCTAGAATCATATAGAAAGGAGATATCATAATTTATAGTCCATAAAATTATTACTCCATGCACTCTGTGCACTAGTACTCAAAATTTCCATCATTTTTTTATGAAAATATGTTGGAGGGAGTGAAATAGAAGTGTGGAGACCCTCCATAGACTTAGAAGCATCAGGTAAAGCTTAAAGGCACCTCACTTGAAGATGTCTACCCTTCTCACTATCATGTCCACTAGGCTTATTTTGATTGGCTGAGATGAAGTACCTAGTTTAGCCACTTAGGAGTTTTTAATTAGAATAAAATTGACACAGGGAGTTATAAAAAGTAAAATATTACTTAAAAAATTGGTTAAATCTTTATAATCCTCTTATATCCCGTAAAACACAAAAAATGGTCATAAATACCCTATTTATCACTCCACCCATAAAATTTAATACAAAAAAAATCATGGGGGGAAGGTTGAGGGAGTCCTCTAGAAGTTATATTAGTTTTCATTGTCAAACTATGTCATTGGATCAGATCTACAACTCCATTTCTCCAAACTGATCCTTAATCAGTGTTTGCAAGGGCTTCTAATAGTTTTGACTCTTAAGGTTCATTCATAAAAGTATGACATCCAAGTTTACAACCAATTACAAAAATTAAAAGTTCTATACCTCCAACAACATCCTTTAAATCCTATATTCTCCATGCAAACCCTCCAAAAATATGTGAGCACTTGAATCTGGCCTATCAAGTTCTTTTCCTCATCTTTCACAAGTTTGAGTTAGTTCAGGGTCCAAAAATGGATTTACATGGTTTTATTTGAGCTATAAAATCTTTGAAATTTTTTTATTAACCAAATAAAATTATCCAATAGGTGTAAAATCATATATAAGGCTAAAATTGAAATTGACCTTACATTTGAAAACTAGAATAAACATGTCAAACATGCCTAAGTGTCCTTGAAGCTCAAAATGGATTTCCTAATGTTTTATTTTCATCCCAATATATTGAAAATTTATATGGTATTCCCTTAAACATTCTTCAATAGATATAAATCTTTATTAGGGCTATAAGTGAAAATGATCCCACACTTGGTCTTTATGCCTAAAACTACCATATAGGCTTGCCTGCAACTCTTATGGTTTGGATCATTACATTTAGATTAAACATTTATATTCTAGTTACCCATGTTGTAATATATTTTTTATAACTTCACAAACTTCTGTAATGTTTCAAACAATTCCATGTTCAACCCTTCATCTTCCTTCCTCCAAGTTGTAGGTTTCATGTTCAAAGGGAGTTCCCTCAATCTGAGACAAAATAAAGGGCACTCCCCTACCTCCACAAAAAAAAAAAAAAATAGTTTATGAGTTTTTAATAGTCCTAAAAGCTCTATATAAAACTTTTTTTTATCTCTTTACCATGTGATTTTACTTTCCAAACTCTCAAAAAACCAAGGTAGACCTACTAGGCAAAGATTGTATGTGACCCTATTCCAAATGGACTGTATGTGCATTATAAGAACCATTCTCTATATTTTATTCCTACTTACATCAGGCTACATATGTTTTCATGATCATGATGGATGTGTAATATTCTTTATTACCCACTCTAACCTCTCATGGACCCCTTATGCTCTTGAATTTTTGAGCCTATGTTATATCACGACTCTGTTTCGTATTTGAAAAGACCCATGCATGTAAGTTTCCTTATGTAATTTAGTTATAAAACAATGATTATATGCCTATTTTGAACCTATAACATAATTTTCACTTTGTTAAACTTATATCTTCCCCTCATACTCCATTTCACAATCATAATCTCTGAATCTCATTACTATAAGTCATAATATAATTGATTATGTTTTACTTGGAAATGGACCCATGTAGGTATACATGGAATGAGTTATAATTTACGTCATGGTTTAAACCTTATTTTAAAACCATATACTATCATAAATATATGATGGGATTTATTCATTTTATCCTTAAACACTTCCAACACCTTAAAACCATCAAATTGCTCACTATTTGCTACACAATCATATAGAGGGTTGTAGGTGTGTGTGAACATGTAAGTGAGTTGTTCCTAGTATGGAGATTCTCCATTAATTTTGAGAACCATCTGAAATAATTTCACTAATTTAACCTAAATTTAATTTACTAAAAACACCAAGACACCCTACTCTTTCATCACTACCTGCACATATTCAACATAGTGGCTATAGGTACATATTAAGAATAAAAGGGTATGTGTAGATGTTAACCTAATAAAAACCTCAAAAACTAAACTATATATTTATCATAATGTTCAAATATGTTCCCATCATGATAAGGTTCAAAATAATGAAACATCTCCTAAAGCTTACTCTTGTCTGGTTGTAGGTTCTCATTAGGCCTATTATACAGAATGTAAGGCTTCTTGAAGAACATGACATCACTTAACATCTTGTTTTTATGATATTTAATATCATGAAAATTCCATTAGTTTAATATAACTATTTTACCATGGGGGTTATGCTTTAGGATTACAACATTGAGTGAAGTGTCTCTTTTTCCTCTCATGCCTATACATAACACTAACTATTTTTAGTATTTTTATGGGCACTTTTAGGCCATTCAATGACTATCCTCCCTAGGTCATCCTCACCTAAAAATTAGTGTATTTCATGTACATTTTAGAGAATAAAATATGATAATAATAGGATTTATTAGAAGTTTTTATATCCCTATCATATGATAATCTCAAAACCTTCATGGACCTCTATTTTTGTATTTTTGGGAAGGTTTCCCTAAATTCATTTTTCTCATCTTTGCAAGTGATTTAAAATGACAATTCTCATTTTGAAAATTCAAACATAGTATAACATGGTTAAAATTTCGTGAGAGGTCATCAAAATTTTCTTAACCTATCTCATTTTCTCCATATAGGTGCTTCTATGTCTTTTTTAATACCCCTATAGGTGAATGTTTCCATGTATAAGCAGTAAGTATGAGTTCTAGGTAGTTTACATGTTTTATGACCTCATATGAGTCTCAAAATATTATAAAAACATATGAATGGACTCCAAGTGTCAAATTATTTTCATATATTTAAAACCTCTTTCCAACATGATGAATTCTATAAAGGCACTTGTAGGTAAGCATGTTCATGGCTACCTAACTAGATATACTATACATGATGACTATCAATGTATTTTATGCTACTTGAGGTATATAAAATGAATTATCATACCATAATAGCATGGAAAGAACCTTTTATAGTCTCCTTTTAACTCTTATAATCATGAACAAAGTTCAAAAATTTGGTTGTGACTAAGAACAAATAGAGAGTTGTTAGTGAATGTGACAAGACTGGATGATTGATCAAAACATGGATTCATAAGACCAAACATGAAATATGTGGTATATATGAAATTTAAACATGTAAAATACTATATTCTACTCATGTGAATCCATTTTAGAGAAAACAACCTTCTATAAGTAGTGAATTTGACTACCACCTCTCCTAGAACATCAACTTATAAAATGAGCTAATTAGTCCAAAATATCTTTCCCAAGCATGAAATTAAGCATGGAAAGAATTAGGTTAGGGATAAAACATATATAACTAGTCTCATCAAGTGGATTTTATGGAGCTACCAAAATGGAGCAAAACCTATGTGGTGCTTGAAATAGTAAGCAAAAAGTACAATCAACTTCATGATGATGGTTGATGAATCATAGGCCACCATTATTATACATAATTATATGGAAATGAATTTATATAAGTGTAATAAAACCTCCCTAAGGTGTTTTATCTGAAACCTCCTGAGTTGTCCATATTGAGCAAAAACTTGAAGGTCAATTCTGCTTGCCAAGAAGATTAAAAGAGGATTAGAATGGTTTTGGGATAAAAATAAAACTTTAAAAGAAACTCAAATGTAGAGATAATCTTGGGGAAGCTGAAGATACATACCATGATCCTTTACCATGTGGCACACTTCCTAAGGAGCCATATAAGTGCCAAATTTCTTCTTTTCCTCAAGAAAAGTACCCCTTTTTTGAGGTACCTACCAGTTTTCAGTTGGTTTTAGTTACTTAAGATAATCTTGGGAAAGCTGAGGATACATACCATGATCTTTTACCATGTGGCACACTTCGTAAGGAGCCATACAAGTGCCAAATTTCTTCTTTTCCTCAAGAAAACTACCCCTTTTTTGAGGAACCTACCACTTTTTAGTTGGTTTTAGTTACTTAAGACCTTTTATGACACATGGGACATTCCATCATATTTTTGGACCCTAACACTTCCTAAAAAATCCATACAACTCACTAAATGCACCTTTTTTTACCCCAAAATAACTAAAAAATGATATAAGGACTAAAATAACTAATGACCAAGGCTAATAAAACATAAAGTGACATCAAATAATATATAATACACCCCATTAAAATATATTAGACCCACTAAAAGATATAAATATCATGTTTTTACCCAAGGGTGCCTTGATTTGACCTAAAAGTTAAATTTAGTCAATAAAAGGTGACTCATAGGAGTATACCTATTATACTAGCTATACTAGTAGCCTTATTAGTCCATTGGTATTAATATTCAATTTAAATATGAAATAAAAATAAGTCTTTTACCATTGACCACAAAATTTGATTAAGACAAGACCAATGACTACCTCAACCATACAAAACAAAGACACACACAAAGTAAACACAAACACACATGTGCTTCATGAGAACTTATGGAACACACACATTAAAATAAAGAAACTACTTCAAACACTAACTAACTTAAGATTATAACTCCATCCTATATCAAAAGTTAAATTTGAAACTCTTCTTGCTTCATGACATGAAGGATTTAGTGAGACATGTAGCCTTTTATCCTTTATCATTGATGCCTCAACATTTTTCATGATGTTTTCCAACTTGATTGGCATGATTTTCATTGAAAAATAGGTAGATTCAAATAGGTTGGCTATAAAAATTAACTCTTCTTCCATCCAAATAGCCTCATCCCTCTTATTTAGATTTTCAATTGCAACCTCATTCTTAAATTCCATAGGGCTCTCAATAATATTGGGTTTCTTCTCAACTACAATTTTTTTTAGCTCATCAAGGAGCTTTACTTACTCTATCCAATCTTGATCATTTTCCTCCATGGAGAATTATTTATTGACCTTGTCATGTACTTGGCCCTCAACTTGGCAAAGCTCTTCAACCTCTTGAAAGAGTTTCATTTGTAGTTGCCAATAATCCTTGTCGTCTTTATCATCTAGAGCCACTACCTCTTATATCTTATCTTATCAATGTATGATGTCATCAATCTGATGTTCTTCAAGTTCCAATACATATAATAGTGTTTCAATATTAGTCTTAGGTATTGTATTATCTTGAAGAACAACATCTTGCATATTGGTCACAAAAGATCTTTCTAGGGCTGCAAGCTCTTTGGGAAAGACTTAAAATTGTTCTCCATCCATAGTAGTAGATTAAAAATGATGGAGGTGATCATATACAAAATTTTGATCAAATGTAGAATATTCTTCAAGTCATGAAAGATATTCCATCTCTTTATCCTTCATAGTGATTCCAAGACTAAGCATCTTGAAATCATTTGACCTAGCCGAATGAGGCTACCAAGGAGGTATGTTTTTTTCAAGAATGTGCTATCTATATTTAGTCTCCCATACCATAGGTCAATCAAGTTAAATGGTAATGGAGTGAGGAAAATATGAAATGGTTGGTGGAGGTGGCACATAGAACTTAAAATTAGACTGAGAGTGAAATGTAGAGGGCTCTTTTAGAAGCTCTAAGGGAAGGGGAGGCAGACCTTAGACTAAAACAACTTGATTTTCTTCATTCCACTTGATAATAATTACATTAACATCTGACTTATATTAAAGAATACCTTGAGAAAATGTTTATGGGGTGTGTTTAGGCACATGATTTTATTTTTGGTCTAGACCTTTTGTCACACCTTCACTTAATAGCTTCATCCTTGACTCTAACTCTTCAATTTGCTCAGCTAGGTTCTCTTGGAAAAGTCTCTCTTGAAGTTGATATGAACCATCATGAGGATGAGGAATATAAGGGGGTTTATATGGAGTAAAATATTTTTATTTATAAATGGGGGAGGAACTTTCAAAGGATCAACTTCATGCACAACTTCACACTCTTTATCAACCAAACGTCTATCTTCTTTCCTTCCCCATGACTCCATTATCTTTCTCCAACTTAGGATGTTAGGATTAGAAGTATTTTATTTTTAAAGTGGTGTATATGAAATGTGAGATATAAATGAGGTCTTTAATTACACTTCTTTTTATACTAAGATGGAGTACTGCATTTATTTATTGGCCAACTCAATTTGTCTATCAAGGTTTGCTTCAAACACAAGGATAGTCTTTTCAACTTTCTCTTCCACTTTATTTGGAAAAGGATGACTTTGTAAATTTTAACTAGTCTCATAATTAGGGATAAAATATGACTTATATAAATCTTGTGGAATTGGATATGAAGGTTAATAGACTTGGTAAGGCTGCCTCTCATGAATGCTTAGCTTATCCTCCAAGGATGTAATCAAACCACTCACATCTAGCATCTCATTTGTAAGCCTTTACCAATTATCTCTCTCAATATGTTCCTACTCTCTTTTGACCACATCTAAGTCATATCTCACCTTGTGAATGAAATTTATAGGGACCTCTTGACCACATCATCTTAGAGTATCAATATCTAACATGTACCTCTTATATCCCAAAAGTGCTTGATTGAAGGTGGAAATAGATGGAGTTGAGTGGATAGGTTGACTAAGAGAAGTAAGATATTGAGGAGTTTGGTTATAAGACTAAAAAAACTCTTGAAAAAATTGAAAATGATTATATTAGGGTTGAATATAACCATATTGGGTATGGTACTCTTAATGAATGGGATGATTAAGAACTTACTCTTGTGGATAAGGAATGGCACAAGCTTACAATGTCTCACCAAATTGTAAAGAACAAAAATAAAAACCAAAGTTATCAATCAAACCTCATGAAAGCAAGAATAAAAGGAAAAAATTATAACCAACAAAATTAAAAAGGAAACCTTGGTTGCTTGACTGGATGATGTAGCTTCAGAGTTACCATTAATGCTTGAATAGATGCCTTAAAAGGATAATTATTGAAAGACAACACAAAAAATATTTTAGCATATTGGACTAAAAGTCCTACCAAGTTTTTCAAAAACTATTTTCACTTGTATTTTCACCCTTTTATGAGATGATAAATCTCTCCTCATCCAAGTGGCAAAATGGAAAAACCTCTAGGCTTGTGGGTAGCCTAAGGATGAGGTGAATCTCTAGATAGGGCTAGCTCCCTTGATGTACTACTTTAGATCACAACTACACTTAAATGTGGGTGTGAAAAGGGAGAGAGATAAATAAAATAAAAATAACCTAAAGGAGGTGATACATAAAATTAGATGATGACTTCTTACCAATAGCATTTTGCACATGAAATAAAAGGACAAATTAAACATACACTCCTTCAATTTACATCTTCTCACATCAATGTTACATTATGAGGTTATGGATGAATGTGAAAAGGTATGAGGACTAGATAAGAGGCCTATGAAGGCACTAATTAATATACTAACTCATTCAATACTTGACATATCCTAGAACACTTCCCATGCCCTACAAGAAAAAGCTTTCCAACTACAAATAGAATGCAAGAATGAGACAACATGCTAAGGAATCCATAGTCTTCACTAAGCAAGGTTCAACATTCAAGTAAAAACACAATAGGAATAGTCATGAAGAGGTAAAAATCAGTAGTATTATTAATCAAATGGTATAAAAATGATTAGGGCTTCACCATACTCAGGAGGAACATAGATTACAATGCCAAAATGGCTAGTTCTTATAAAACTTGAGAGAGAGGAGAAAAGAGAAGTCCAAGGGTCACAAGGGCACCTATCAAGTTGAGAGAATTAGTTATTTATGCATAATAAGAGTATATGGGATGAACCACACAAGGTTAATAAGTCCAAATGTCCATATAAGTCATCAAACTCTTACAAAATGGCATGAGAACTCCTTGACTGGCTTAGGAAAACTATCTTCATTATTGATCCTATTTGAACATCTCATAACTAAAAAGGACCAATTTCAATGATTGGAATTAATGAAAAAGGGATTTGGCATGCCTTTCCATGAATTTTTTGTAATCCTGGTCCTTTGTAATCATTTTTAAAGGATCTATCATAATCTACACTCCAAAAACTTCTTCTTCCATGTACCCTACACACTAGTCCTCAAAATTAGCATCAGTTGCTCATCAAAATCCATGGGAGGGAGTTCATGACAAGTGTCAAGACCCTCCATTACCTAAAAATAATTAGGGAAACCTTGAAATAACCTCACTTAAAGATCACAAACCTTATCACTATCATGCCCCCTAGGCCAATTTTGACTGGTTGGGATGAAGTCACTTGGTTTGGACACTTAGGAGTTTTTCTTGTTTTCATCTTAAAAATCCTCTTATAACCTACAAAACAAAAAAAATGTTCAAAAATGCCCTATTCATCACCCCATATATACAATTTAATACAACCAAAAAGTATGGGGGGTAGTGTTATGGAGTCTTATACAAGGTCTAATAGGTTTCATGGTCAAATTATGCCATTAGATTAGCTTTAAAATTCTATTTCTTTAAACTGGTCCTTAATCAAGGTTTACAAGGGTTCCTGATAGTTTGGACTCTTAAGGTTCATTCATAAAATTACAACATCCAATTTTCAAACTAATTCCACAAATTTAAATTTTGAGACCTCCACCAACATCCCTAAACCCTCGAAAAAGATGTGAGCACTTGAATATGGCCTATCAATCTCTTTTCCTCATCTTGCACAAGTTTGAGCTAGTTCAAGGTCTAGAAATGGATTTATTTGGTTTTATTCTCACTCTAAACTATTGGAAAGCTATGTATTAACTATAATAACATGCTCTAATAGGTGGAAAAGCTTATCTAAGACTAGAATTGAATTTGACCTTGCATTTGAAAATTAGAACTCGCCATGTCAAACATGGCTAAGTGTCTTTGAAGCTCAAAATGTATTTATTGATGTTTGATTTTCATCCAAAGAGATTGAACATGTCTATTTTATTCCCTTAAACATGATTCAATAGGATATAAAGCTTAATTATGGCTATAAGTGAAAATGATCTCACACTTGGTCTTTATGCTTAAAACTGCCGTATAGGCTTGCCTACAACTCTTATGGTTTGGACCATTCCATTGAGATTTATGATTTATAGTTTGGTTATTCATGTTGTAATATATGTGTTAAAACTTAAAAAACTTCCTAATTTTTTCAAATAATTCCATGTTCACCCCTTCATCTTCCTTCTTCAAGGTTGTAGGTTTCACATACAAAGGGAGTGCCCTCTGGCTAAGATAAAACAAAGGGCACTAACCTACCTCATTAGAAAAAAATGAATATTTTATGAGTTTTTACAAGTCAAAAAGTCTCCCTAGACATATTTTTAGATCTTTATCATGTGATTTGACTTTCCAAACTCTAAAAATACTAAGGTATACCTACCAGGCAAGGACTGTATGTGACCTTATTCCAAGTAGACTATATGTGCATTAAGATAACCCTTTTCTCTATTTTATTCCTAATTACATGAGAATAAATAGGTTATCATGATAATTATGTATGTGTACTAGTATTTACTCCCCACTCTAACCTCTCATGGACCCTTTTTACTCTTGTAATTTTAAGCTTGTGTTTTTATCATGACTGTGTTTCCTGTTTAAAAACACCCTTCCCTATAGGTTTACTTACGTAGTTTAGTTGGAAAAAATTTATTATAAGCATATTTTGAACTTATAAAATAATTTTAATTTTATTGAAACTTTTGTCTCCCCCTCATGCTCCTCACACTCACAATCTCTGAGTCTGATCACTATAAGACATAATACAACTAATTGCATTTTACTTAGGAATGGACCCCTGTAGGTAGAATTGGCATGAGTTATAATTTAATTAATGGTTTAAACCTTATTTTAAAACCATTTATGGTTATAAATATATGATTTGATTTATTCCTTTGATCCTTAAGCACTGCCAACACCTTAAAACCATCAAATTGCTCACTGTCTGCTATACTATCATACACAAGGTTATTAGTGTGTTCAAACCTATAAGTGATTTGTTCCTAGTATGGAGACTATTCATGATGTATTATAACCATATGAAATTATATCACACATTAAACCTACCTTTAGTGTGCTAAAAACACCAAGAAACCCTACTCTTTGATCACTACCTGTGCACAGTCAACATAGTGGTTGTAGGTGCGTATTAAGAACAAAAGGGAATGTGAAGATGTTAACCTGATAAAATACTCAAAAAATAAAATATCTCTTGATTATAATGTTTAAATAGGTTCCCATCATGCTCAAGTTCATAATAATTCAATTTATTCTCAAATTTACTCTTGGTTGGTTGTAGGTTCTTATTAGGCCTATTGTATAGACTATAGGGCTTCTTGAGAAACATCACATCACTCAACATCTTTCTTTGATGATCCTTTATATCATGAAAATTAAATTAATTGGACATAATTATTTTACCATGGTGGTTATGCTTTATAATTAAAAATTTGAGTGAAGGGTCGCTTTTTCCTCTTAGGCCTGCAGATAACACTGACTATTTTTAGTGTTTTTTAGGCACTTTTAGGCCTTTTAATGATTTTCCTCACTAGGTCATCCTTGCCTAAAAAATGATGTATTTAGTGTACCTATTATAGGATAAAAGATGAGTATAATATGATGTATGATAATTTGTTATATCCCTATCACATGATAATCTCAAAACCTTCATGGACCTCTATTTTTACATTTTTGGGAAGGTTTCCTTGACTTCATTTTTCTCATCTTTGAAAGTGATTTACATTTCAAATTACCATTTTGAAACTTAAATCATAGTATAAAATGGTCAAAGTTTCATTATAGGTAATAAAAATGTTCTTAACCTATCTCATGTTCTCCATACAGGTGCTTCTATGTCTCTACTAATACTCCTATAGGTGGATACTTCCATGTACATGCAATAAGCCTAAGCACCAGGAAATATGCATGTTTTATGACCTAATATGATTATAAAAATATTCTCAAAACCTATAAATGTAATCCTTCAAGTTTAAAATTATTTTAATATCTTTAAAACCTCTTTCCAACATGATGAATCCTATAAAGGCACTTGTAGGTAAGCATGTTCATGGCTGCCTAACTAGATATAATATACATGACTACTATCAAAATATTTTATGCTAATTGAGGTAGATAAATGAATTATTATAACACAATAACATGTAAATAAAATTTTAAAGTCTCCTTTAATATCTTAAAAGGATGATCAAAGTTCAAAAACATGGCTATGATTGAGAACACATAGAGAGTTGTTAGTGAAACTGACAAGATTGCATGATTGATTAAAAATGGATTCATAAGAACAAAAATTAAATGTGCGGTATATATGTAATTTAAAAATATAAAAAATTGTATTTTACTCATTTTAATCCCTTTTAGAGAAAACAACCTTCTATAAGTAGTGAATTTCACTACCACCTCTCTTGGAACATCAACTTGAAAACTAAGATAATTATCCCATGATGCCTTTATCAAGGATGAAATTAATCATGGAACTCATGAGGATAGGGATAAAAAACCATATATAACTAGTATTAGAAAGTGGATTGTATATATCTACCAAAAATAGAGCAAAACCTATGGGGTGCTTCAAATAGTAAGTAGAAAAGTATAATCAACTTCATGAGGATGGTTCATAAAGAAAAATACTCAATTATTCAAAATAAGTATAGGTAAATTAATTTTTATTATTTTAATACAACCTCCCAAAGTAGTTTGAGATGAAACCTCTTGAGTTGTCTATATTGAGAAAAAACCTAAAGGTCACTTCTACTTTCCAAGAAGATTGAAAAAGGAGTAAAAAAGTTTTCAACAAAAAATGGAACTTTCATAGAAAACCAAAGAAGGAACTGAGATTTGGGAATTTTAAGATACATACCATGATCCTTTCCCATATGTCATACTTCCCAAAGAGTCATACAAGTGCTAAATTTGTTCTTTTCCTCAAGAAAACTACCCCTTTTCTAAGGGACCTACCACTTTTTAGTTTGTTTCAGTTACATAATACCTCTTAGGACACATGTGATGTGAAATAATTATTTTAACCCTCAGACTTCCCATAAAATCCTTAAAACTCATTAAATGCATCTTTTTGACACCAACATGATTAAATAAATGATATAATGACTAAAATAACAAATGACCAAGGCTAGTAAAACATTAAGTGACATCAAATAATTTATCATACACCCTATAAAAATATATTAGGCCCCCTAAAACATATAAATCTCTTTTTTTTACCTAGGGGTTCCCTAGTTTGACCTAAAAGTCAAATTTGGTCAATAATAACCACATGTGTAGGACCAACCTATACAGGTAGGCCTATCTAGCCAAGAAATTTTTGGGAGGTCCCATAAAATTATATAGATTATATAGTATAAGGATTTAAATCATGTCATAGTTCAAACACTTTTGATTTTACCATTATCAATCATAACACTATGTATAGTTTGGTGATAAAAAATGCTTGAGTGAATAAAGAATGAAAATCATAGTCATCATCATTGATCTCAGTATCATTTAAATTAATATAAGTTATCTAAATAATAGAAGGTATATGTCATGTATAAGTACCAATAATCCCATCTAATCAGTGCCCATAATGTGATGGAGGAAGTTGTCCATTATATTCCATTGACACTTCTAGTATCTTCTCTAAAATGGTTTTACAAAGGATTCTTAAATATTTTATATTTCTAGTGATCACAAACTTGTGAACTTGTTTCCTTAGGAGGATCATCAAATTTGAACTTTTGGTCATTAATAAGATCTTGGATCTTATGCTTTAAGGTAAAACATGTGTTCATAAAATGCCTTGGTCCTAGTGATAATCACAATAATCATTCACATCATGTCTTTTATGTATAGTTATATTCATATCAACCTCTATATTATGAGGGAGAGACATAAGATGACACTCTAATAATTTTGGGAGTAATGAAGTGGGAGAGTCAGGTAAGTGGTAAATTATCTCCTTGGTTCCTTAGATTAGACAAGTTGATTAAGTTGGTATGAAACTACATTAACCACTATGGTTATTTCCTCTTTAGGATTAGGAGCTTTTAACTTATAACTTGGTTTGATTATAAAACTGGTATTGGATGTAGATGCAGTCGATGTGTTTGCTACATACTTAAGCTTATTTAATGAAATAAGTTTCATTACATGGTCCTACAAAACATGGCATAAATCATGAATATATTTTAACTTCTTGGAAATAATGGACTCACGTAAAGAATCAAGGAAAATTTGATTGAATATGTATTTAAACTCTTTATCTATCATATTATTAGTCATTTTAGGTAACATTGTCTTGAAACTCAAGACATATTCATTGATAGGGTTAATTGTTACTTGTTTGATTTTGGTAATTTGAGCATAAGAGACCTTTTTAAGAAATATAAATAAAAAAGTGTGCCAAAAATTGATCTATAAGAGGTTTGAATTCTTTCATGGATTAGAGAGATGAATCATAAAACCACCTCAAATCATAATCCTTGACGCTTGGGAATAATTTGGTCAAAATTTTATCATTGGAAGCATATTCAAGGCATGCCAAAAGAATGATCAAAGACATTGTTTAGGATCACCCTTACCATCATAAAATGTGAACATATGTGCAACAAAACTAATTGGAAAAGGGTAACAATATATATTTGGTGAAATCATATTATGTAACACATCTTGTGATTCAATAACATAAGGAGATTTTAAAGTATTTTGTTCAATGTTTATAAGCATTTCCTGCAAGTTCTTTATATCTTGAAGGATTTTTATAACTATAGACCCATTGGGATTTATATTATAAAGTTGAATAGTCACTAAAGGGGATGTAATAATGGTTTCAATAGGCATAGAAATCAGCATTTGTGTTCAAATAATTGGTAATTACATAGTAGATATAATGATAGTATTTTGGTTTTCAAGAAATAATGGTTTAAACACCTAACCTATGTCCCCATTACAAGTTTTAAGTGGTAATGTGTTTTAGAGGAGGGTTTTTTGTATATGAAGATGACCCATAAATGTAATAGCATGATCAATATATGGACTTGATTGGTTATCTATTCCCATTGCATTTTTAGTTCTTAATATAGTTTTTAAGATCTCATTAAGATCTTTAGGGTTTTAATGAATTCATTCATGAAATAATGTAATTGATTGCACTTACTCATGATTTATTCATTCATTTTAATTATTTTCATTAGACTTATGGCTTTCATTATCAAAATATTATTATGTGATAACCTCATTAGTATGTTTTTCATTCTCAACATTGGTATAATCATGATCCATAGGATTATATCCCTTAATGGATTTAGACATTTTAGGTAGAAAATAGAGAATTTTAATGTGTTCAATAGACAAACCTCCTATTCTAGGCATACACCTAGGTTACATGAAAAATAATATAGGTAAGAAATGAAAAATTACAATAATGTGAAACTCTAATTGAATAAAAACCCTAGGAATCAGAAATGTTTGCATTCATATGAATTAGGATCACAAAATGTTTAACCCTAAATTTTGAGATGGAATCCTATTTAGGTAGATAGATTTAATAATAATGAAATGAAAATACACAAGGATGATAGTAAGATCTACAACAATCCAAATAGATGATAAACTCATATATAACATATGTTAAACTCATTAAACTTAGATAGAAACAAGTGGAAAGTACATCTATGCTAGCTATGGAAATGATAAATAAATAATGTACTTAACTGCTTTTGATGCTAACATAATTATGGATCTAGAATATATAGGAATCATATTTGAAGATGATTATGTAAATGTTATAAAATAATGGATTGAGTTCCTCTATAGCTATGAACACTTGTTTTAGACTAGGATGGTTTCTTTAATTCTACTATATGAATTTGAAATATGTTTCCTATATAGAATACCTAATGTAAAAGTATACAACCACCTATAGTTTTCTAGGTTTGTGTTTGCATTCTCATGAATTTGAATCCAGGTCATGGACTATCATTCCTCAAGAAATTGCAAAAATCTAACTCATTTTTATAGTGACCTTGGATGAAAATGGGTTAGTAGGCACACAATGTCAACCTAACCAAAAAAAAACCTTTATCAATGAGCACTGATTACATATCTAATACTTTGAAAAGGTCATTATACTAATGTAGTCCTCCCCTACATGTTGGATTATGTGTGAATCATGAAACATGTGGAAAGTAAGTACAATAATGACCTAAATTATAACTTGTAAAATATAGTTCTTGGGCTACTCTTTTAATAATTTAGACATGTGTATGTAATTTTACTATGAATAATATGTAAATAATAAAAAATAAGAAAGGTTTTATTTATCAAGTAACTAATTGAATACTTTGATAATAAGGCTTAGGTATTTTCTAGGTGTTTCCTTGGTGATGAAAGAATAAATGTTGATCTTGTATTTATATCAATCCCTTTGGCAAAATAAATTACATTGAAGCACCTAGGATAACCATTAGGATACATTACATTTATAAATTATATGACTTTATGGCATTGGATACTTGTATTAGAGCAGACCACTTACATCAATGTAGGTGTCTATCTATGATGTTAGTATTTAGGGAATATGAAAGTAGGTACAAACTTAAAATTTATAGAAGTGGAATATAAGTAGACTTAAAGCATTTTTGGTAAGATAGAAGGTCTAGATCATCAACATAAGACCAATAGGCACAAGATATAGTAGATGTAATAATTATGAAACTAGGAAAGGTCTATAACTAAGAAGAATGTCCAACATCTTGGTGATGAGTCCACATTATGACTCACTATATCCATGATATGCCATCCTTTATAGGTTTAAACATATAATTTGATTGAGCATTTCATGTAGTCTTAGGGTTTATAATTAACTTAAGGTAGAAATTAGATACTTTTATCTATATAACCTCACGTGAGTCTAAGTTAGCTTTCTTTTCATGATTTTCTAACCATTTTCATGTTTTTTCTTCATATTTTTATATGTATAGGCATAATAACATTTAATAAAAGTTTTGACAAGATCTCATAAAGATAAGGATGTGTAGAGATAAATACCTGATCATCTAAAGAATATCTATGGATTTTGTTATTTAGCTACAAATTCTATCAGTCAATTATGGATTACATTGATCAGCTATGGATTTTACTACTTATCTATGAATTATAATAGTTGGCTACGAATTACCATAATTGTGCTATGTATTCTCACAATTCACTTCAAATTTGATCGTAGCATGTTCTAAATCACTAAATAATATTTTCCACCTTTTTCATGATGATCTAAAGACTTCATTTGATACTTTCTATTTATATACATGCATATATATTGATTCTTATTTTTGTATGGTCTTCCATTTATGGAAGTTATTATTTTATGCTACAACTCTAGAGTTAGAAGATATGGATATATTGTATGCATAGATTTGGTGGTTAGATATAGATAAACATAACAATTGTAATGTCATGTAGATCTTTCTTATTATGTGTAGATCTTATCGTAATGTTTTCTCTATTTTGGCTATATCACCTAATCTCTTTAAATATCTTCTTGTTTTAAGTTAGTTGAGTTATTGCCTAATTTCTAGGATAGTTAATTTCTTTTGCATAGAATAAAAGGATAGATCCATGCTAGATCTAGAGACATATAGACATACATAGATACTATAAGTTTGGTTGTTTTGAAGATAATAAGACTCACAATAAATTACTCTTTTCATTCCATGTGTTAAGATAAAATTTTAAGACTAAGTTGATTCAACCCTAAATCTAAGGGTGAGTAAGGCCCCCCTACCCAAGGAGACAAGAAACATTATTATGGTCTTTATAAAGTTTAGTTTTTATTTGTTTTAATTGAAATTAAAAAATGTGTTTTGTGTAATTAGACTTATAACTTGCAAGATAGAAAACATATTAATATGTTTACTTTTAGATTAAAATAAGCATTTATCATTCCTTGAGTTCCTATAACTTTCATTTTACAAATGTGGTTTTGAGATTTGATTTCAATGAGTTTATTGTATAGTATTATTTGATGAAACCAATAAGTACCTTATTGTAGATAGCTTTGGACTCTAGCCCTGGTAAGAATTAACACCAACATAGGTTATTTAAATGAAAGGGTAATGATTACAACCATCATTTTTTATGCCATTGATGGATCTTATTTAAAAGTGTTAGTAAGGTAAACACTCAGCCTAATAGTCAAAATATAAAACAAGTACACAAAAATAAAATAAAATAACTCTCCCTTAAAATAAAAGTATATGAGTAGGCAAAGGGATTCACAAGGAAGGTTTGTTCCAAATGATCATGATCCTTTACAACATAGAATCAAAGCATTTTCAAAAAAGACCAAAAGTTTGAAATAAAAAATGAATGAGTCTTTTATAATTATCTATTGGGATCTAGAATAATCTTCCTCTATAATATTTGATCTTTCATACACTAAATAGGTATAATTCCCTCCTCTCAATATAACTCTATTTGTAATGGGAGAAAATATAGGCCATGTATAAAACCATTTCAGGAATCCACTTGAGAGGCCTTTATCTTACCCTATAATCTTTAATAATGATGATTAAATAATAATTAAAAATATTTCCCCATCAAATATACCTACCTTTAAAGGTTTATCCACTCAAGACCCAAACCAATTTATTTTTGAGTTCAAAGTCCTCTGTCAAACCTATGTTTACGCGTTAGACAACAAAAATTTGAAGCTAATTCCTTCTACTCTGAAAGAAGGAGCAATGATATGCTTCATAGGACTATCAAGAAACTCTATTAGCACTTGAAGAGAAATGGAAAAAATATTCGTGAAAAAATAGCAAGATTACTATAGGGTCAAGGATAGAAAAGAAGAATTTTTCAAAATCAAGAAAAATAAAGATGAAAACCTTGAAGATTATCTAGACCGATTTGATTTTGGTCATAACAGATGTGGATATGAGCTATCTAATGAAGTGATCAAAACTATTTTCTTTAAAAGATTGGATGAATCCTCTAGGTATTCTTTGAATCTCATGGGAAGGGAGATATTACCAAACTAGACTTCCAAGTGATCACACATTTATGTACCAACTACTCTAGGATAAAACCTAGAAGTAGAAAAGGGAAATTAGAGAAATCTAGTGATGTAATAAAAATCATGGAAGAACTAAAAAAATTCAAAATAGACATTCTAGTTTAATTTAATTTAACATTAGATGGATTAAAAGATAAGGTTAAATCTAATACTAAACCCCTAGAAATCTATTGTCCAAAGTGTAGATTAAAACATGCACTCAAAGACTTTCCTCTAAAAAAAATATAAATCTATGGAATATGTGTTACTCAGGATCATGATAGAAAAAAATTGTAGTCACCTTCCTACTCTTAATAGCTAGTTCAAATAGAATTCACAAACCATATAATAAATAAACTATGTCCAAAGACAAGGAAGTACCTTCTACAAAAATTTAACCATAATAGTTTGGCTTAAGTATTCCTTTTACACAATAGCATGCACCTCCACAATTATGGGTGGTGTTACCATAATGGGGCACCCAATAATGGATTCAGAAATAATGGATGATGTCCCAATCTTTTTTTCAAGAAACTTGGATACCCCAAGGTCACCAGTATCCATGGACAAATCAACATTGGAATCTTAGTCCAAACTATAACTAACAACAAAAAAGAAGGTATCCAAAAAAAAGCAACAAACATTAATGGCTCCTCAAGGAAATTAAACAACCCCTATAGAACAGTTAATCCAACCTCAACTACCAATCAACCAGTATAAAATCCAAAATATAGACAAGTTTATGTAAATAAACAAGGTGAAACCATAGGGGTAGGTTATATTGAATGTGTAGACATGCATCTTAGGTTAGGAGGAACATTACAAGAACCTTAGATCATCATCAAAAAAGTACTTAAAAAAATCAAGTCAACAAAATCAACTAGAGAAATAATAGGAGTTAAGAGAGACATCTGGAAAAATAGATGAAGTCATTATAACTTCTCCTATTCCTTTTCCAGAATGATTAAATGAAGTGGAAGACAATAAGGAATCTGAATTAATTTAAGAACTCAAGAAACTCATCATATAAATTTCATTATTTCAAGACATTAGGGGCATTCTATAACTAAATAAGGCGATCAAAAGTTTATATATCAAAACACTTGGTAGGAAAAGACAATAGCCCAAGAACATACAACTAGATGGCAAACTTGTTGATTTATTAGTAGGTAAAATACATTTACCTAAATATGGGGATTTAGGGAGCCCTTTCATTTCTATCAAGATTGGAAAAAAAAAGAAACCAAATGTGTTTTTCGATTGAGAGTTACTATTAATGTAATGACTATGGACACCATGAAAAATTTATTTTTGAAAGATATGCAACCTACTACCACAATGTTACAGATCGAAGATCATTCCACTAATAAACTAGAAGATGCCATTGAAGATATAACATTGACTATTGAATCAAGGGAATACCCTATTAATTTTATTATCCTCCATCCTAAAAACAAAAAAATTGGATACCCATTGATTATAGGAAAACCTTCGTTAGAAAGTATAGTAGAATTGATTGATTATAGATTAGGGGATATGACCATCTCAAATGGTCTTAAAATAAAACATATTTATTTATACCACTTGCTCAACCATCAACCAATCCTGTCAAAAAATTATGGGTAGATCAACCTGAATAAAAATGTGATTGTGTCTCCTCTCTATTTATTTTTACAATCACTGATCATGTGGAATAAGTAGAGGATGAGCTCTTAATAAGTATCATAACTATTATGGATCTTGATAGTCTAGATTTAGATCTTGAGAGTCCTACTATGGATCTTATCAACCAAGCTATATATTATTCATGATGGTTCTTTCATGATTCCATTTGTTATTATTTTTATAAACCATCCTTTTCCACCTCTTCCAAAATGTTGAATGACCATAAATACATTTAAAATAGTGTTATACAATTGGCACATGAAGGCTAAAGTTCATTCTTAATAGCCTTCCATTATCCTTTAGTTGGAGTGATTTATATGGGAGATAAATTTGTTAAAGAAACTGTTCTATTCCATACATTATTACCACATCCCTATCCTCTCAAATCTTTGATGAGTGAGTTTAAGTAGATATATTCTTCCCATCTAGGCACTAAATAAATAATAATACCACCATGAAAGGCACTCAATATAAATAGTTAGTTGATATATGACCAGAGAGTGAAAGTTTTTGACGTACTCAGAGATCATTCTCAAGATTTTGCTTAGAAATATTAAGACATGAATGGAATCCATTTAAGTGTATGTACACACCATATTTACATAGAGGACATTAAACTATTAAGGCAATCTCAATGAAGAATTAATCCTTCCTTAAGAGACATTATGAAAATTGAAATTGAAAGGTTACTAGAAGTGGGATTCATTTATCCTATTTATAATATCCAATGGGTCTCTCCATTGGTTATTGCTCCTAAGAAAAATGGTAAATAGAGAGTGTGTAGACTACAAGGAATTGAACAAAGCAATGTTGTCTACTTTTGGCCCACATACAAAACTTGTACCCATATGGATCAAGTTTCTAATGGACGAGCAAATGGATATGTTATAGAGACCCTAAGGAATTTCAAGAGTGTTTTAAATAAGTATGGAAGTGCACGACATTCACCTAGTTCTTCATTATGTTCATATAGACATTTTAGGGCTCATGGTAGAAATTTTGAGTAGGTAATTTGCTAACATTATCATTTCCACATGTGGATGGGTCAGGGATAATTATTCATATGGGTTTAATCACATTAGTTCCAATAATATATGTTATAATTTATAGATCATGCATATAAGTGCATTATAAGATATGAAGACTCAAAGTTGGCCTCTTAGACAAAATTTGCTAAGTTTCCATAGCCAATTTGAAAAGAATCTCAAATAGAGCCAAGTGAGCATATTTATGAGGCCATATCATACACATATAGAATTTTCAATATAAAATTATAATATGGGTTTGTTCATCTTAGTCCTTAGTTATTATGCACTAAATTTTAGGTCATACAATGAAGTGCAAAACCAAATATGAGAGTGAAAAGTTAACTTCGCATGTAGTTTGAGACTATTTTTTGTGACAAGTATGCAAACATCATGCAAATCACATAGGGTATCTCAATTGAACAATTTTTAAAAAACACTTAGAAATCTCCTAGGACTAGTGGATCAAGTGGGTTCATCCTTTTTAGTATCAAGAACATCTCTTACAAATTTGGTGCCTCCATGACATTTTTGCTTCTAGATCCAAGCTTCTAAAGTTGGACATGCATAATAATATGTTCACACTAACATCAAGTTTCATATCAATAAAAACAAATGCCTTTGAGCTTAAATTTTATAGTCATGTGAAACTCAATCATGGTCACAAGAATGTCATTTAATAAGATTAAAAATGTCAATTTAAGCTCATAAAATAGCCATTGGTTTTCAAATAGTGGGTCCTAATAGATCTAACAATCCTCATTTGATCATACATATTAGTCCAATAGTGTGAGATGAGTCAAATATTCAAGGATCATGAGAGATTGACATGTGGCATAAGCGTGTGAGGCTATAGATTGATAGTGAATCCTAAGAATTAACATGCATTTAACATGTGGCATAGCTAGGACATAGTTGAAAAATCAAGGTGAAGATTGATGGCTCTCACTAGATCATACCAATCAAGATTGATGGCATGAACAAAGGTCAAAACGTCAGTATTTCAAGTCAAGTTGAGTAAGATATCAATAGCCAATTAAAACAAAGATGACGAATTTTGACAGAAGTTGATAAATTTTTTTTGATAGAAGTAAATATGTTTTGTAGGATCACTCAATCACCATTATATCTCATTTAAAGGTAATGAAAGGGACACACTAATGTAGCCAAGGACATGAGGAACATAAAGGGATCACCATTAAATCTAAATATGGACCTTTGGTTTGTAGACTTTGTAGCTTATAAGGTTCATTGTTATGACTATATTCACCATATTTTAAAGAAGGATTTGTATATACATGAGCTCTTAGTTCTTGTAAATACTAAATGGGTCTTTTTAGACCTAATAAGAGTCCATAAGGGGATATATAGTCCATATATCTACATTGATATGGATAACTATAGGAAAACCAATAACCTTAGATTGGTTTTCCATCTATAGATAAACCTATGATCTAGATATTAAGATATATTAGATATGTGGTTAATGCAAAAGGGTCTCATTTGTCCACATAGATATATCATAGACAATGTAGGTATTGACTGCCATTCATGGCATGGAAATTTTAGTTTTAGGATTTGAGGATTTGATCCTCATAAATATGTCAAGTGGACTTAGTGTCCTAAGGTGATGCACTGGTAGTTAGAGAAGTATTTAAGGGCATTAATTTTGTTCAAATATACCTTATCATCATATAAAACAAACCCTTGACTTCTAGTGTGATCTCTCAACCAATGAGAGGAAATTGATGACTATTGGGACAAATGGAAGCCAGTTTGTTTATCAAAGCATGCATACATAAATAAATTAAGGAATGATCACCTTACTTATTTATGTTGATGAATTTTATCCACTTTACAATGCATTATTCCCATCTCTCTCCCCCATTTTTCTATATTTCTTGGTCTCTTTCTAGTTTTAAAGGTTCTTAGATTTTTTTTAAAAATCATCTTTCTAGGAAACATGGAACTCTTTGAGATATTGTAAAGTATCTTCATCTTGATTAGGCTCAACCCTATCAAGTGTTTATAAGAACTACCTCTTGATGCAATATAAGACTTTCTTTGCCTGTCTCTTACCTTGGATCTACTTTGGTGAGTTGTGCATGATGGCATTATGTGAAGGAGAGTCTTACTCATCCATTTCCCTCAATTATTACTTGTTTAGGGAGTTTTCAATTTTTATTGTAGGTCTATAATAGTTTTATATCTTGAACCTCTTCTAGGAAATACTTATGCCATTAGCTTGATCTTGAAGTTGTGTAAGTTAGTACTATCTTCTATAGATCTAGTGTGGGTTCAAGATTATGGGAGTTTCCTTTTTAAATTCGGTGCATCACCTTGTTAAATTTATTAGGAGCCCTTATCCCCTTTCTAACCCTTTTCCCCATGAAGCATTAGTTTGGCATTAATTTAGGTGAGAATCAAAGAGGAAGCTGACCTACACTAGAGGTTCAACCTCATCACATGTTACCCATAACCTAGGGTTATTCCCATTATGTGAATCAATTGGAAGGGGCCTAAAGAACCCCCTCCAAGGGGGAAAATTGAGCCTATAATAGTTTTGGCATGCCTGGTGGGACTAAGGTCCAAAGCAGTGGAAGGATTTTTGGTGTTGTTCTACATATCAGCCTTCAGAGAAATTATACAAACACCAATGGCAACTCTAGGTATCTATAATCCAGTTAAGCATCCTAAATAAGTTCCTAATAATCATAATTCAGTATGTAAAATCAATCATATTTTGATCACTATGCTTATTCTCTACTTCAACATCACACTTATTAGGCAAATAATGTTTATGTGTTTCCCCCAAGTGGCCCTCAAATAGCCTATTAACCTTATCATGGCCTTTATCCTCCTTTTACCTCTATATATGACCAAAGTCAACCTCCTTTGCATAAAAATTAGTACTCTACCTCCTCTTATCAAGACTATGTTTAACCTATTACATACTTTTCAAGATTTAAAAAAGCATTAATAGTTTATACTGAGTTTATAAGGGAGATTGGTAAGGGTTCAGATTTTTATCTAGTCATCCTTATCCATGCTCTATAAAAATCAAGGAGTTATCTTCAGTTAGTGAAGAACAAATGGCTAGTTTGTGAAAGTGAATGATGTCCATATTGCAAGAATGAGGACATAAAAATGATAAGAAACATGATCCAAAATGTAGATAGTATGTTAATATCTTATGAATAGTAACATGCTCATTTGGACTAGATTTATGTACCATCTCCCCTCCAAGAACCCCCTAGTCAACCTTGTCAAAGTCCATCCCTATGAAAAATTAGATAGATAATATTAGACCAAGGAAGAATAATCATGAATATTAATGAGGAGGTCAATCTTGGATAAGAATTCCCTATTTATGCCATGGAGGGGATACATATATTCTTAAAAGAGTTATAGAAAATATGGACATCCTTTGAAGAAACTGGATACCCACTTGTTGAGAATTAAGAGATGAAAGGGTGGATATTATACATTAAAGAAGTGTTTGAGTAATGGGAGAAAGAGTATGTCAAGCCTGAGCCAATTAGTTTTCCCTATCCTATTCCTATTCCCATTCTCACTCAAGATCATGAATATATTCCATCTTGGATCCTTTCCTATGAACCTAACTATTTCATATGCTCTCTTATGAAATTTCCCTCTCCCACACCCAATCAAGAAAAGGAGAAGGTGGCCAAGTCTTACACATTCCCCTCATGGAAATAAATCAAGCATGGAACAAAAATGGAAAGGAAGGTGTTATTTGAGATAGTCCAAGAACTAATCTTGCTAGAGGAAAGGTTAGTTGTGCGAGAAATGGATCATGTAACCATATCTCAGCTCAATGAGCTTGGTGTACAAGAGTTTTGAGATTCTCCCTCCTCAATTCAAGAGCCACATTAAAGAGAATTCAAAGTACCTAGATGGAAGGATACCCTCATAATTTATCATCAAGGTAAACTTTTCACTTTCCCACCATCTCCCTCATAAAGGAGGAGATTCTTCTAAGAAGTATAGAGGAGGATATTGCAATAATAGATGAACCTAAAGAGGACAATGCTAGTGTCTATGATGAGGAGATCATAATAATAATCCCAGTTCATTTAGAAGGGGAAGAGTCAGGTTTGGACCAGCCTTCTTGCCATGGATTTGATACTAATAAGATAGATCCTAATGAAGATAATCCTCAAGTTGAAAATGGAGTAGACTTTGAATGGACCACTAAGAGTCCTTTTTGCATAAACCAAGAAGAGGTTCAGGACTAGGAACTAGAGGGTGGTTCACTTGAAGGTGAGTTGTTGAATGAAGATAGCCCTAATGGAAGGGAAATCAAACTTTGAGCAAGACAAAGGAATCTTTTTATACCTTATATGTTTAAATAAACCTTCATTTGTAATTGATAAATAAGATGAAATCTTGAGTGACTTGATGAAGAATACATCTTGGGTGCTTAATAAGTATATCTTGATGAACCACCACTTTATGTGATGGAGGAAAACCTTGAGGGTGAACTGAGCTTATCATATGAACATGTGTTTTAGGGATGAAGTCCTTACCAACTCAAGATCAACTTACATACACTAACAAAATATAAGGAGTTGGAAGACTTATTTGAGATCTTGGGATTAGGATATGTGCCTTTTTAGGGAGACTATGATCTGATGGTGCCTAAGGACTATAATGATGGAGTGAAAAAGTATAGGAATGAGATAAAATCTGATTACTCAATGTTTGTATTGACAAGAGAATGTCTTATCAAATACCTAGATTGATTAGAAGATTACAAAGAAGATCCATCATACATTGTGCTTGATCTAGAGCACAATTTTGAGCATTAAGAATATGAAGATTAACCTTCCTATTCAATCTAAGATGCTTGTGTGTCCAATTAATCAGATTAGGTGGGTAAGTCAATTTTTATTTTTTCTTTTGGAGAGGTGTATTGTGAATATGTTCATTATCCACTCCTTCTCTATATTTGGTTGGCCACCCTAAAGCCTACAAAGTATATTAGATTAGTGAGGAAGGGAATTTATTTTGTCTAGCCAATCAAAGGTTTTGTTTAGGTTCTATTTTGATTGGTTAGTTGAGGGTAGGTAGATTTTATGATTTTCTCTAAGTGCATTGTGCACATTTCCTTTATATTCTATTGTTTCCTTTTTCAAAGTGCCTTGGATACCTTATTATTGTTTTTTTAATTTTTACTTTAAGAGAGGTTTCAAAGGGGTAGACTTTTATCATATTCATGATCATCTAATTTTTAGAGAGGATACTTCATGCCCAATGGACTAGACATGAAAATTGGTCTAGGTTCTCAAGCATAGCAGGTATGCTTCCCTATGAGTTACCAAATATGTTAGCCAATTTTGGCCCACATACCAAGCTTGTAAACATATGGATTAGGTTGATAATGGATGATTATATGGATAGGTTTTAAATACCCTATATAATTTCAAGAGTGCTTGGAATGAGTATGGAAGTGCATGGTATCCATCTGGTTCTTCATTATGTTCATACAAACATTTTAGGGCTAGTGGTAAAAATTATAAGTAGGTAATTTGTTGATGTTATCATTGTCATGTGTGGATGAGTTAGGTAGAACTGATCGCTTGAGTCCCAAGAACATATGTGATAATTTATATAGCATACATCTAAGTGCATTAAAAGATATGAATACTCAAAGTTGGCCTCTCAAATAAAATTCACTAAGTTTCCATACTTAACCAATTTGTAAAAAAGCTCAAACAAAGCTAAGTTAAAATATTGATGAGGCCATATCCCACATGTGTGGTAGTCTTAAGAGAAAATTATCATATGGTTTTATTCATCTTAGTCCCTAATTGTTATGTGCTAAGTTTTAGGTCATGTGATGAACTGTAAAAGAAGATATGAGAGTGCAAAGTTGACCTCACAATCAATTTGAGACTATTTTTGTGATAGGTATGTACACATTGTGCAAATCAGATAGGGTAGATCACTTGAATTTTTTTTTAAAAACTTGGAAAGCTCCTGAGACCATTGGATCAAGTGGGTTCATCCCTTTTAATATCAAGAACATCTCCTATAAATTTGGTGCCTCTATGACATTTTCCCTTCTAGATCCAATATTTTAAAGTTGGACCTGCATAATAAGATGTTCATGCTAACATCAAGTTTAAGATAAAAAAAAACAAAACCTTTGGAACTTAAATTTGATGGTTACATGAATTTAAATGATGGTCACACATATTTCATTTGATGGGAATATGAACATCATTTTTAAGCTCATAAAATAGCCATTGGTTTTTCAATAGTGGGTCCTAGTAGATCCAATAGTCCTTATTCAATCATACATCTTGATTGAATGGTGAGAGATGAGTCAAATAGTCAAGTAACTTGATATATTGACACATGTTGTAAGTGCATGATGTTGTAGACTTATAGTGAATCCTAAGATTTAATGTCCATTTGACATGTGACAAAAGTAGGGATAGAGTTGACAAGTCAAAGGGAAGATCGATGGATCTCAATCATAAAAGTTAAGATTGATGGCATGAGAAAAGGTCAAAATGTCAATAGTATGAGTCAAATATCAATATCTAATTAAAACAAAGATGAGCCTAGGACTTTTGATGGAAGTCAAGAAGCCATTTTTGATGGAACAAATTGGATTTACATGATCATTCAATCACCATTGGATCTCATTCAAAGGCCACAAAAGGGACACACTAATTTAGATAATGACATGAGGAACATAAAGGGATCACCATTAAGACTAAATATGGACTTCTTATTCATAGGATTTGTAACATGTAGGGTTAATTCTTGTGACTATTTTCACCATATTTTTAAGAAGGATCCATATATACATGAGCTCTTGGTTCTTCCAAAGACTAATTGGGTATTTTTAGATCTAATAGGAGTCCATAAGGGCCTATATAGTCCATAGATTTGCATTGATATGAAAAACTATAGGAAAACCAATAACCTTATAGATGACCCTATGATCTAGATATTAAGATGGAACATATATGTGGTTAATGCAAAAGGGTATCATCTATACACATGGCTCTATCATCGATAATGAAGGTACTAACTACTATTCATGGCATGGCATTATCATTTTTAGGATTTGAGGATTTGATCCTCATAAACACATCAAATGGACTCAGGGTCCCAAGGTGATGAGCTAGTAGTTAGAGAAGTAATTAAGGGCATTAATTCCATTTAAATAAACCTTGTCATCAAATAGGACAAGCCCTTGTCATCTAGTGGGATCTCTCAGGCAATGAGAGGAAATTGAGGACTATTGGAACAAAGGGAAGTCTATTTGTTGATCAAATCATGTATATAGAAATCAATTAAGTAACTTCCACCTCACTTCTTGATCTTGATTACTTTTATCCACTCTCTAATTTATTATTCCCATCTCTCTCTCTCCCCCTTCTTATATATATATATATATATATATATATATATTGGTCTCTTTCACATTATAAAGGCTCTCAAACTTTAAAAAATATTCATATTTCTGAGAGATAGGGAACTCTTTGAGATATTGTAAAGTATCCTCAGTTTGATTATGCTCAACCCTATCAAGTGTTTGTAAAAACTACCTCTTGATGCAATATAAGACTTTCTTTGCCTATTTCTTGCCTTGGATTTGGTTTAGTGAGTTGTGCATGATTACATTATGTGAAGGAGAGTCTTCCTCTTTCATTATCCTCCTTTCTAACCTTATTTAGGGATTTTTTAATGCTATTTTCAGATCTAGATTAGTGTTCTATTCTAAACCACTTCTATGAAATACTTATGCAATTAGCTTGATCTTGAGGTTATGTAAGCTAGTACTATCTTCTATAGATCTAGTGTGGGTTCAAGCTTATGGGAGTTTCCATTTTAAATTTTGTGTATCACCTAGTTAAATTTCTAAGGATCCCTTATCCCCTTTCTAACCCTTTTCCCCATGAAGCATTAGTTTAACATTAGTTTAGGTGAGAATCAAAGAGGAAGCTAGCCTACTATGGAGTTTAAACCTCATCAAAAGATAACCATAGCCTAGGGTTATTACCATTGTATATCTAAATTGGAGGGGGGCTGAACAACCCCATCTAAGGGTGAAAATTTATCTCATAACAACCATGAGAGATTACTTCCCTTTAACTTTTATTAACCAAGAACTAGAAAACTTGATAGGGAAAATATATGTTTCCTTATTGGATGACTTTAGTGGATATAACCAAAAACAAGTAGGACCCAAATACTAAGAAAAAATAGTATTCACTTGTCCATGGGGAAAATTTTCATATAGGTACTTTACATTTGGTTTATGAAATGCACCCGACACTTTCCAATGAGTAGTCCTATCCATATTTTCAAATTGAACTAATGACTGTGTGGAGGTTTACATGGATGACTTTACTATTCATCCAAATTCCTTTGATGAAAGTTTGAGAAATATTATAAAAGTAATAAAAATATATGAGGAACACCATTTATCTTTAATTCATGAGAAATGTTTGATTATAGTAGAGGAAGAAATAGTTTTAGGACATCATATTTTTCCAAAAGGAATCCAAGTAGATCCAAAGAAAATTGAAGTCATTTCAAACATACCTATCCCTCAAAACTAGACTGATATCAAAATATTCTTAGTCCATGTAATATACTACAAAAGGCTTATAGAAGATTGTAGAAATATTGCTACTCCAATGTTTACTTTGCTGATAAAAGAGAGTGAGTCTATCTAGAATTCAAACTACCTACAAGCCTCTAAACCCATCAAGGAAAAGTTGAGTACTACACCAGTCTTAAGAGGACCTAACTAGTTAAAGCCCTAACATATTTATATTTATGTATCTAATAATGTTATGGGAGATGTTCTAGGATAAAAATATGAAGATAATTAGATGTATGGCATATAATACATTAGAAAGAACTAGAATTCAACTGAAAGAAACTACATAACCATTGAGAAATAATTCCATACTATAGCTTATGGCATAAATACATTTAGGCACTATTTTATTGGTTACAAAATCTTTATATATACTGATCATGCATATGTTAGATATTTGATGAAAAAGCTAGTGGTAGGAGGAAGAATTACAAAGTTGTTATTATTACAAGAATTTGATATAACAATTATTGATAAACTAGGTAAATTCAATATGGTTGCTAATTTTATTTCTATATTAAACAATGTAGATGAAGAAGAATATGTATAAAATAATTTTCTATATGAATAACTATTTGTTGTTATAGGACAATCACCTCAGTTTGCTAATATAGAAAAAAATTGGCTACAGGGATGTTTATTTTTCATTTTACCAAAAAGGAAATAAATGTTTTATTAAAGTTAGTTCTTGTTATAAATGGATTAATGGTATATTTTTTAAACTTGGACATGATCATGTTTTCCACATATGTGTAAAGGATAATGAAATGTATGACATCATTCTATTAGAGGTATAATTATTGGGGGGTGAATCAGTGATGCAAGTAATTCAATTCCATTTTCAAAACTTCAAACTCTCAAACATTTAACATAAGCATCTATAAATCACATAAACTAGTTATTACAATAAACAAAGAAACTATGCAAGATCAACACTCATGACATATGGATTATGTGCAAAACCCTCATGGGGAATAAAACCCACTCTAAAGTCTAAAAACAAGTGGACTATAGTCCTATAAAATATTTACAAATAAGATACTTTTAGTGAAGCACCCACTTCACAAGGAGCACCAATCCCTATGCATGAACAAGAATCCACTTATCCTAGATGTTGATCACCAAAATAATAAATTATGATATCAAAATTTCATACACATAGTCATCAACCTAATCTACTCTAGAACCCATCCAAAAGGCACACAACCTTTCCTTCACTCCAAAACTCTCACGTACATCTCTTCTCTCTAATATTTCACCTTTTCTCTTCAGTCTCTCACCTATTCTCTTAGGTTTCTCTCATATATGAAACAAGCCCTGGAAACCATCACATTTGGTTTCAAATTTTATAGATTATTCATGATTATTATGATTACAACCTTCCTTTTCATCCGTAACATATGCCTTCACCCTTAAGTTATATAACATGGGTCACCTTTAAGCACAACTCTCTTTCAAATAGGCCTAAGTCACCTTTTAGGTCCTATGAGACCCATTAACCTCTTTGACACTTTTTAAATAAAAATAAGAACATAGTAACACTTTAAAATATATGGACCCATGACACACAATCTAGAGGTCCTCCTTAAGTGATAACAACCATCGCAACACCCTTTTGTTAAAGCTCAATTCACTCAAACAACATTATGTACACATACCTTTTAAGCCTTTGATCATACTGAATATGATTGATCAAACCTTAATAATCCAAAAAAAATAGTCTTCATGGAGTCTAAAACACTCTTTTATAGTCATCTCATCTCAAAACATTGAAATACCATCATGAACAACTCTATTACTCTTTTTGGGTTACTTGTAGATCATGAACAAACACACAATCAAATTTTGATCTCAATAAATTTGATTGTACAAAAATTTAGAACATAAAACAAATATTTTCATATGCACCTTGAATTAATCTATAAATTTTATTTTTATTACAACATAAAATTCTATATAGATCAAAAATTATGGCTCAAAACCCAATAACTAGGCTTTCCTTTGTTAAATTCAAATATTTAAATCCAAATGGTCACAGTTAAACCTTAGTCACTTAGAACACATCTCATGCTCTTCACTTAGCATGCTCAGATCACACCATCGATCTTCTCTAGAAGTATCTAAAACTTTAACTATCAATTTTCCACTATCTAAACATTAAACCTCAAACATGTTGACCTCATATCATGCACCCTTGTAATATTGACCAATATATGTCCTCAATCTCTACAGATTAACTAGGTCTCTATCTTGCAATGATCATCATTATATATTGATCAAAACTCCCATGATTATGACACTTGTCACCATTTTATTATTTATTCAAATTTTACTTTTTGACTTTAATGCATACCATTGATCTTATGACTGCATGATCATATGCTCGTCGTTGATCTTCTATCCAAGCTCTATGAATGTGACATGTCACTAGCTCATTCATTATTTGACATATTGAATATTACGTGCACCATTGGATCAAGACCAATAATTAATAGACACCATTATATCTAATGAATATATGATATCATACTTCAACATATTTTATCTTGATGGTCTCTAGCCCATAACAATCTGTAAGTGCAACTTTGAAAATTTATATCTCAAGCTAGGAAACACTTCAAGACTCCAAATAGTTAAGGTACATTCTTGGAAATATAGATAAAATCACCATTAAAACATTTTCCCACTAGTGTATATATAAGTACCTACAATAAATACACAATTTTTTTGGATCATACATGTCTACATGACATTCAATGATGGTTTGGCTAAGTATAGAAACTTAGTGAACTTCTATCTGAGAGGCTAATTTTTCACCCAAATATATTAAGTTACTCTCAACCTCATGACTTGAAACTTGTACCATATCAACTTGAGACTAATGTTAGTACACCCATATGACCAACTCCCCTTGACTCATCCATACGTGGTAATGGTGATGTCAGATAACTTCCTATTCAATTTTTCCTATCGTAGAACCAACTATGCCAAGATGAACATAATGAAGAACTAGAGGAACACCATTCATCCACATAAGAACTCTAATAATCATTTACCTTTTATAGGACCTGTCACACATGCTCAATACTTTAGACCCATCCCTAATCATGCCAAAATTAAAGATCAACCAAGCCTACTTCAAACATGCTAGGACAAACATACTACACATTGTGCCATTAACACTTAGAATATCAATAAACTTCGTCCACTCACCTAAAAACCTCCATGACATCACCAAAAATTCTCCAATAAGAACCTTGTACCCCATTAGGCCATACTCTCTCTCTCTCTCTCTGTCTCTCTCTCTCATGGTCTTCATGCTATATTAAACCTAGAAACAAACATTCATGATACTATCAACTAAATCCACACCCCATACACATGATTAAGCAACCTCATAAGACCTCTCATTCCTCTTTTAATTCATCTTACCAATTCACCATATTCATACCTTCTTAAAAGCATTTTATATGCCATGACTAGTGCCATGACTAAGCTTATGAAGCACTTGAAACTTGACAACTAACCTTGAAATAATTTTGAAAATATCTAAATTTTACTTACATGATCACATAATTCCAAATAACTATTACAATATTTTTTTCACTTAATTCACCAAACTTCAATATGCACACCTTTTCATAGGGTCTGTACTCGGCTTCTCAAGATACCTTATACTCAAGAACTAGTACTCAAACATGCTTACTTTAATGATATCAAATAAGAACACACTTCAGATAAAAATCTCATACCATTGTAACAATATATTTTTTTTATCAACATTCTCTCATGATCTGATGTATACCTATAACATCATAATCATGCTTTAATGCTCACTTGACCATCATACTTCTTTGTGAAAATCAAGACTCACAAGATGAAACAACAACCTCAATGACATCATTAAAAATATAATTGACATCAATGAGAATTATAAACTCACATTATCACATACCTCAATGATCACTCACCATACACCTTCACAAGATTCACCATTTTGACATCTATGATAGCAACAGATTGTAAACATGCATGCAATTCATGAATTTTTGACACCTAGTTCTATTTTTTGAGATGTAAATTTATATTTTTATTGAGATATGAGAATCCTAATCCCAATATTATATATACTTATATCCTATCATTCCCAAATGGAGGATAATTTTTTTAGAATCAATAATAAACTCTACATTTTGTTCTATCATTACTTTTGATGTGCAAAAGTTGTTCATCTACAAACTTGTGAATCTCGAAAGAAGTTCCAAAAAATTGTTATCTTACTCCTTTTTTGGTGCATGATTATTATTCAAATATAGTTATTTATAGTATTTTATTTCTAATTTGAATGCCTTTATTTTAATAATCATAATCTCCCTTTGATTATATATGATAGAGTTTTTTGTGTAATAATCATTCAAGTTCATTATATATGATCATCCTATTATTCCATCACTTAGTTGTTCAAACCATAACCATATATGGTAAAGTGTAATAATATTAATTAAATTTTATTATTGGTATGCTTACATTAACTTTAAATAAACATTGGTTCTTCATTTCTTATCCAACACTTAATTCAAGATCCAACTTTAAATGGTTTCATCTTGTTTGATCCATAGAGTTTATTTCTTGCAATACCTTTCCATATTTTTGAGTTTATTTTTATAATTCCCACCTTATTTTATATCCATTATTAGTCCACCCATCTCAAGTATATCTAGTTTCATATCATATATGAACCATCTGAGGTAAACAACTACTCTACTCACCACTACTTCACCAACAGGTTGTTTGTAAAATTTAATACCCTACAACTCATGCCTTAGAGTGAATATCTCTTCATTGATCCTAAAAAATTAGAGGATACCTCATAATGTTATATGGTGTATATAAAATCCAAATCAATAAAACTATGTCAAATTTATGTGGATTTTAGAGGGATTACAAGCCAATATCTAAAGATAATAATCTACCAAATGAAAATAAATGGTGAAAATACTTTGGAAAAAATCATGGATCCATGCTTGAATCATATAATTTTGTTTTGAAACCAAAACAAGTGCTTTAAAATATTATTTTGGCTACCAAAATCATAGTTGGAATGAAGAACATGTAAATACACAAGGGAATGCCCAAAGAGTAATCCTTGACAAATAAAATGCCAAAAAATGATCAAGATTTAGCTCATGAAAAGAGATTAATATAGTCTTAAATATATTGCTCCAAGTGTGAGAAATAGAGTGGAGAGACCATATTCATTAATATTTTGATACATTGGAAGATATGTCAAAGTCCATTTATATTATTTTTTGGGATTATAGTTAAGGAAGGAGTTTCAACATACTAGTTTTAATCCTTCCACTAGTGTCACATGATATGTACAAATATTTTATTTAACATTTAATTTATAATAATATCAATATACTCATGAAATTAACCTTGATCATTATGATGAAGATAAAATATAAATATTACCTTAGGCCAAGAGAACCAAGCCTGAGAAGATTTAGAGTGTATATATCCTATTCATTGGGAAATCATTGTATAAAAATATTGAGAGCATGAACCCAAGGCATCTCCAAAAAAGGGACATCATGAAAATTAATAATTAATGACCACCATAATAAATTTTTATTGATGACAAGACCATTACTAAATACATCATCATTCCACAAAATCTAATGTTTAATATTGGTTTCTAACACTTTCCATATGCTTTTGGAAATAAAAGACACCACAACATTTATAGGGGCCCACATGATAATGATATTTTTAATGCCTAATTACTTCTAATAAATTATCTCATGAGGAGAACCTGTAGAGATACAATTCCTTACAAAAAAATGTCCATACTTAATTCTAATTAAAATTTTAAAGGTCTAATTTTTAATGATTGGAATATAAATTTTAAATCTTGTTTTATTATACACCAAAAGAATTATAATGCAAATTATTTTGATTATAATGATTTTAATGTTCATGTTTTGGTTAAAACTAGTAAAATTTATGAGCATTATGGAAAACACAGGCATCCTATCTCTAAATGTTGGAAATTATATCCATGCAAATCTTGTGATAAATCCACTCATGACATTTTGTATTGTTTTAAAACCACTAAAACACCTACATCTAAGGTTAAAAATATTTATATTACTAAACATAATGGATCTTCTAGATACTTTGATGTCTTCTTACAATAGTTCTTCGATTGCTTCATAATGAATATTTTTTTCAAGTGACATGTCTTTTTTGTCTCTATTTTCATAACTTCAATCTCTTTAGGCATTCCTTATTTTTTACTACAAAGGAAATATGATTTGATTTTTTTTAGTGACTAATTTTTGTGAAGGATTTTACAATGTGTGATGGAAGTTGTCTTTTTCTATATATATATATATATATATATATACTTTTAGTCAGTTATATATGTAAATCATATTTTTAATGGCATAATTTTACATAACTTTAAAGGTTGATGTTAACTTGTTAGTTTTGTAGGATTTGATGGATCATTTCTCATTATTGTTAGTTTTTGTTCCATTATAGCTGACCAACTTATCTGAAGAGGATTCCTAGATATTTTTGATGACCACACCTTTAATGTTACAACCTTTGGTGACACCTTCTCTTCTTCGTACTTTATAAAACTATTTTAATTCCTCTTAAAGGAAGTTTATATTAAAGGGGATAGTAATTTAACTTCAACTCCCTTTTTTGTAAAAGGTTTTCTCCACTTTTACAACCAAAAATTAAGTGTAAGGGGTAGTGTTGGAGACTAAACTTATTTGGGTCTTATTGACCATTTTTGATCACTATGGGGAAATAGGGCCAAATTCAATTTAATGGTTTAGATCACCTATAGGATCTCAAATCTTAGTCAGTTTGGGATAAATCATATGAGTATGAGGATAGGCCCATATGAGTTTCAACACTTAGATGTTTTGAAGAGGTTCTCAAGCATGTAGGAGTCTTCATGGCCTCCCTTTGAGCATTCCTAGTGAACACAAATCACTCTCAAAACTTGTAAGAATTGACAAACAAAAATCTATCAATTTTCAAGAAGCATTCTAAAGATGACTTCAAGAGTTGATGAGATTAAATTTGATGGGCCCCCAATGATGGCTTGATAAATTTTGGTTTTGTTATTCTTAACAAGACTTAGTCATTTATTTTAAAGGTTTCCCAATGTCATACATCAATCTCATAGTGATCTAGAGTTATTTTAAATCATTTTTGACACATTAAATTTTCAAAGTTGCCCAAAGGATATCTATAGTAACAATGCATTAGGAAAGCAAGTTAGTGGGATGCTTCCATGTGTTGTAATCTTGATTTACTCGCATATCAAAACTATCTATATAGTTCAAAAACCCTCTATACTAGTGGGTTAGTGGAATGATTCCACATGGTACAATCCTGCTACCCTACTCTCTTGAATATTTTCATGTCAAGGGATGTTAAGGCTAAGCTTGTGGGTGAGTGGGATGACACTGCAAGGTGCAATATTACTACCCTACTCCCTAAGAATTCCCAAGTATCCCAACTATGTGTTATAGAAGTGGATGAGTGAGATGACACCATGTGGAAAAATACTACTTCACCATAAAAGGAAAAATCAACATTATATTTGAGACTCAATCAAGAAATGAAAGAATGAGAAGGAACATTGTGGAGATGATAGACCTTGAGGACATAATGGTAGGAGCACCCAATGAATAGGAGAGAACTAACTACTACTTGATAGATCCTAGCTGCGAGAGATTGTGAAAGGGGTAGACAAATAATAAGCTACCACATGACCTAACTAGAAAACCTATAATTCATATCCCAAAGTAATTAGGGAGATGACATGTGGAGACTAGAGACTATAGTCATGGATCTATAGATTAAATGTAGTGAAATTATCAAGTAATAAAGGAGGTGGTGAATGGAATACAATAATTCCATTAGTGTACCAACTTAAAATTTATAGCTCATTTGACCATATAAAAAGGCAAAGGGTAAAATTTGTCTATGTATCCATGTTGATTTACAAAATCAAGTTGTAGATCAATTCCCCTAGGAAATGATCAAGTAGGTGGTCAAATTAAATATAGGATTAAGAATGCAAAACCTACTAAAAATCACGGCATGCAAATTGGGATCAAGCACATAACATATAAGATCAATTCATATTAAATAGTCATGGCTCTAGCTATATATGCCATGGGTAGTTGGTGATCCCAATACAATCCCAACTGATTTTTGATACCATTATTCAATAAAGGCATGGTTTAATTATGCATATTATTGGCATGATTTTTATTTTTTTATATATTTTGAGCTACCTACTCAACCACCCTCTTCTAATCACCTTGAATCATTAATTCAAATATTTGGTAAGATTAATCAATGAATCATGGGCTTCTCATTTCCTACAAAATAATGGAACTCACATTGTAAAATGGTTGACATTTCTAGGCAAATTAATGTTAAATAAATTTTCCCTCCATGAGCCTTTTACTACCTAAACCTTGCATTTTAATGAGAATTAAGTTCACCTGTCTCTATTGTGTTGCATTATATGTGTATTTTATTTTGTTTATATTTTCCTATGGGTAATTCTCACCCCTCTCATTTTCATCCATTCCTTCACACCTTTGTGCAGAACTTGGCCCTCTCTTGTAGGTAATATTCTGTGTGCATATAGGTTTATGAAGAAACTATATGTTGATTATTTGTTGTCCTTATTAGTGTGGTGTTATTTATGACACCTCCATGTGAATCACTTATTTAATTAAAGTGTTAATATCAAAGCCTATGTGATATTAACTTGTCATATATGATATCTAATGTGTTATTTAAACCTTATAGAGTTTCTCTATCTAATCTTTGTGCATCATCATTTTTTAATTCTAAAAAAACCCCTCTATTTTCCCAAAAATAGGTTTTAGATTTAGGATTAGCAATATATTTCCTTTCAGCACTTTCAGGCCTACATGTTGATCCTAAATCAGATGCATTTATATTAAAAGGAATTTGATAATCTCTCTAGGTTCTTCCCAAGGAGCACAAGTGTCACACACTTTGGGGAATAATCCCATTATCTCACTAAACTAGTTATTACAATTAAACATGTGAATAATTTTAGTGATAATAGTGTTTGGCTGTAGTCATATAAAATGTGAAAATTGGTAACTTGAGTGTGCCTTATGACACCCAACCCATAGGTCCCTCTTGCTTGCTCTCATGACTCTCATATGCATATTTTCACTAATTCTCAGCCATCTATAGCCTTCTAGATAGTGATTCCAATTCCTCCATATAGCTTTTTCCATGATAAATCCATCCCCTTAGGTCCCATTCCTTCAAGACAATATCACTTAGCTTAGACTATAGAACCAAAACCTAGGGTATCTATTTATAACACTCCTATCCAAGTGTAATTTTAACACCAATAGTCATTTCCTTTTAGTTCCTATCCTCATTGTTGGCCTACCATGAATACATTGAACCCATGACTAATAGATCCCTATAAAATCCCACTCAAATTACATTTAGAAGGGGTTGGCAAACATCATAAAGCAAGAAAAAAGAAAAACTACTTAAGAATATTTACCTATTCTCTATATACAACCATCCAATATAGTCAAAAGCTTATTCAAATCCTTGCACCAAGCCCTAGCCATCTCAAGCACACCTAGTTTTACCATTTTATATCTTCACACACATAATTGCACAAAGCACATTAAGTGGGAGAACTACATATGGCTTGATCCATCTTTGAAGTATTGGTATGTAAGAAGTGTGCCCACACAAGGGATGTGGATATAAGTTCATTACATCTTACACACACTAAACCCCCCTCTTTCCTAAAGTTTGCTAAAATATAATGGAGTCTAAGGTTTGAAGACTAAATCAGATCTACAGGGAGTTCCACATACATCCAATAGTCAAAATTTCATAGGTAGGCTCACAGAGACACAACAAATAAAGCCCAAAAATCTTAGGTCTCCTAGATAATAGTGGTAAAAGAGGACTATAGTGTCAGACCCTATAGTATCTTATTTAGGTGCTCCCATCCTTTCACAAAATAAATGCTAGATCTTGATTTGTGATACTATCCTAGTCCTATATAGTGAATTCCAGACTCTTTCTCAGTTGTCTCAGTCTATTTCCAGATAAGTCTTATTTTCTCCATATTTATTACTATTTTTATAAATGCTTAAATTGAAATTAAATTAAACAAATTTGTACTCTATTTATTACCAAACTATTTACTAATTTAATTATCTTAGACCCTTAACTAAATTAGGAATAGGACTCCAATATTCCCAAGATTGTTAAATCATTTGGTGAACCTGACTTACTTTGTTTGCATATAAAAAACCTAAAAACCCTAAGGTGAATTCCTTGCTAATTTTTACAATATTTTTTAGATTTTTTAACCTGCCTATTTAAATAAGATATTCAATTTAAATTTCAAAATTCCATAGTAATTTTAAAAGTTTATTTTTATTCCAAACCCTAATTGCATACACTAAGTCCTTTCAAATCAAGAATTTTCTAATATTTTTTTGATTTTTGATTTGCATATTTAAATAAAAAACTCACTTTAAATTTTAAAAATTCCATAGTAATTTTACAAATATTAATTTTCAAAACCCTAGCTGCATATACTAGGTCCCATTACTTTTGAGGTATCACCTTACATGTTTGTGAGCTTCGTATCCTCTTTATGCATATTACAATTGCTTATTTATATTATATTTGTTTTATTTTTTATTCCATTATTCAATTTGTTTTCATCATGCCACCTAATCTCCTTGCATCTCTTCCTTTAAGATGAAATGCAAGACTTAGTGAGAACCCTCTTGAATTCATCCAAATTCCTTCAACTCAACCATATACCATGGATAAAAACCTAGCTTAGGTTCTTATTATAGATCCTACACATCCATATTAAACAAATTTCCATGAAGATAACTTTGATAATGAACAACATGAGAATAATAATGAATATATAAGAACTAATGTTCATGATCCACCACATCAAAATTTTAATTTACTTCCACCTATTATTGATAATGAAGTTATCCTTAACAAAGATTTGATCCTACAAAGATTTTAATAAAGACTTAGGGAATAACCCTGAGATCATACTCTTATCTTGCAATCTATCATAGAGATTAAAAAAGATAAGCAATTTGAGTCTTCCACTCCTTCAGAGCATCTAGTTGTAAATGACACTATAGGGGAAACTATGTCTCAAAAACCCCCTATAGTAGGCTAACCTCCCTATATGCTACCACTAGATAAAACTAGTACATCCTTGTCTCCCAATGTGGTAGCCCTTGTGTAAGAGATAAAATCTCTTCAATCCAAGGTGATACATCTTGAGAAAGGTGCCTTTAGACCTACACAGGCCTTGGATTCTTTTGATCTACTTCATACACCATTGACAAATCATATTACTTTGACACCCTTGCCACAAGGTTTTTCTCAATCCAAGATCACTCTATATGATGGCAAAGGTGATTTAGAGACACATTTGAGATCGTTTCACACAACATGCATGAACTATGTGCCAAATGATTGGTTACTTACCAATATATTTCCATGGAGTCTAAAGGATTATTATTTATAATGGTTTTATAGTCTATCAAAATAGTCAATTAATGGATTCAATCCTTTAGCTAACATGTTCCTAGATCATTTCAACATTAACATTCAGGATAAGGTTTCCTATGCCTAAGTTGCACAATAGAAACAAAGGTCATGTTGGGTGAATATTTTGTCAATCAGCATATTGATAAATAAAATAGGTTTGATCGACCATAGCAAGAAGATTGGTTAGCCAAATGTGTAGGTTTACCACATCAAAAGGGGCCTAATCTCTCCTCTCATCAAGGGGAGGTTCCTTGTAGATATATAGAAACTATATATATATATATATATATAAAATAACACTCAAGGGTAGGATAAATGATCCATCTCTCTTTTTTTAGAGATGATGTGTGCGAATCAAAGGAGAAATCCTAATGAAATGATAGAAGACACCCCTCTTTTTCAAAAGTGTTATTTAGTAGACAAAAGGAATCTTTCTGGTGATGACAATAGGATGAAATGAGGCACAAAGTCTCCACCTCAACTGCCAAAGAGTGAAATATGAAGAATAATGAGGGCACAAAGTCATCCAAAGGTTCTTTACACAAAAATAGAAAATAAATACACACTGAAGATAATTATGACAACACAAAGTCTGAAATTAACTAGCTTCAGGACACCTTCTTTGTCACCTCCATTAGCTATGCTTGTTAAATTGCATAAACAAGAATACATTTAGGAAATAGACATAAGAACAATCCCCTATAATGATACAAGTTATAACAGCACAAAGTTTGAAAGTAACTTACTTTCTGATTCTAACAAAGAAATATGACGAACAATCTGAGCTCAAAGTCTCAGCAATGCCTTTCAATTTGGGTAGAGTTTTGTTTCTGATCACAGAGTGAGATACCCTTAAAACAATAAGAGAGAGTCCAATATATAGCCCTCTAAGAAAGACTTGGGAGCAGTAAAAAATCATGTTGCATTAAATTTTGTCAAGAAGATATGTTAGAATCATTCTCAATTTTGAAAGTTTAGAATAATTTTTTGAAATGGGAAGAGATAATTTTGTCTTGAAGGACCAAAATAGCTTAAATGTTGTCCCAAAAATGAGTGACATTTTTTGGGTACAATAGCTGGCTTTAGTTGGGGAACTTCCATCAATTGTAAAAAGAATTGAAGGGAGTAGAATTTAGAATCTCCAATGTCTTCATGTGTACCATTGGGCTATGGAGTCATGTTACCCAGAAATGAAAGGCATAAAAAATGAAACAAACAAAACAAAATGGAAATAAAAACTATACAAATACACATATGTATAGATGAAATGATCTAGTACTTCAAGAATTGAAGTGTTTCAAATGCTTCCCACTGTGAGGTAGACAAAAGAGTGTGCCATCTTGATACTTCAGTAGGAAGTTATTTTCACCATTGTTTTGATGAATAATAAATGGGCCTCTGCATAAGGAGTCAAACTTTTGATGCATCCTTTTTGGTTCTCTCCTTTTTTCCCACAATAGGACTTGATCTCCAACTTGGAAATCACTATTTTTTGCCTTCTAGTCAAAGAGTTTCTTTACTAGGCTTTGATGGGCAGCAATTCGGTCTACCACCATAGTTATCTGCTCATCTAGCTTAGTCAGGCACATGATTCTGTTATCAAGGGGGATTTCATATGTCTAATCTTCAATTACCTTAGCCAATTTTAATGCTGGCAATTCTAAGGTGATTGGTATCTCAGATTTGATACCATAAAGAAGTTGGAAACTAAATAGGATGGGGAAACTAAATAACAAGTGGCATAGTGTGATTCTGTCTACCCATAGAGCAAGTGGCATAGAAGTTTCACCCACTTATATGCATCTTGGAAAAGAGTTGGCCAGTAATACCTGGCTCACAAAATATTGTGGGTAGTCATAAGAGCAAAAAATGTCCTCCACAAGCTAGATTGTGGAAGGATTTCAAATGTTGGTTTTGTTGCTTTTATCTACATAGTGAAGGAATACTCCATCAAGGCTTATCTTGTATAGGTTGTTGTCCCAAAGGATAAAATTGGTAGCTTTCAACTTGATAGTCCTCCTTTCTTTGTAAGATAAGTGAGCAAGACATTCACCATAAGTAAGGAAATTAGTAATATTTGAATACCACTCATTGATAGTGGAGACAAAGAGGACTATCATTGTGTCTTCCACCTCTGCTTCTTCATGCTCTATTTCTTTTAGTTTGTTATCAACAATTAATTAGCATAGACCTTTTCCCCGTACCAATTTTTTGGCTTGATGTCTATATCAAAATCCTAAATTCTTGCAATCTAATTGCCTCTTTTTGTCCCAAACTCATGTTGAGTTAATATGGATTTGATTGTGGTATTAGGAACCAAGGTAGTAGTATGAGAATTCAAGATGTAGAAGCAGAAATGCTTAACTGCTTTCACCACTACATAAGCATGCTTCTCCATATTTGAGTACTTAAGCTCATAAGCTTTGAGAGGGTATCTCATGAAAGAAATGGGAGATTCCATACCTTCTTTATCCTATTGAACTAGAATTGCTGAAAGCATGTGTTTAGAAGCATAACTGTATATGATGAACTCTTTGTTGTAGTTTGGACAAACCAGAGTTGGAGCATGGGCAATGGCAGTCTTGATATCCTCAAATGTTGACTTGCCTTCTTTAGTCCAGCTGAAGGTGGTCTTTCCTTTCATCATGTTTACAATATGTCGAGTCTTCTCAGCAAACTCAAGGATGAACCTTCGTAAGAAATTCACCTTTTTGAAGAAAGAGTGAACAACATTTTTACTTGTAGGTAAGGTAAGCTCTTGAATTGATGTGACTCTATCTGAGTCAATCTTTATGCCTTCTTTAGACACAATGTGTCTGAGAAGTTTCCCCTTTGTTACTCCAAAAATAGACTTCTTAGAGTTCAAGGAAATGCCATTTTGGTGGCATCACTCCAGCACTTATTGCAAGTGGTGTATATGATCAAAAAAATGCTTTGAAAAGATGGTCAAGTCAACAAGGTATATCATAATGAACTTACCCATCTCATCTTTAAAAGCAAGGTCCATTGCTCTTTGAAAGGTGGCACAAGTATTTATCAAGCCAAAAGGTATCCTTCTATATGCAAATGTGCCCCAAGGTGTGGTGAATGTAGTCTTATGTTGGTCTACTTCACTAACTTCAACTTGATTATATCTTGAGAAGCTGTCTAGCATTGATAACATCTTTGAGCTAGTCACTATCTATAGCACTTGATCCATGATTGGCAAAGGATTGTTATCCTTCCAAGATGACTAATTTAGATTCCTAAAATCTACACATGCAAATCTTGCCATTCTTCTTCCTTACAGGCACTATGTTTGTAATCCATGTGGAATGATGGATTGAGAAAATGATTCTAGTAGTTAACATTTTTTGTATCTCAAATAGAATAGTACCTGATATCTTTGGATTATATTGTCTAGTTTTTTACTTATAAGGCACTGAGTTAGCCTTGAGAGGAATATCATGGAAGATTTCATCAGGCTTGAGAGACTTCAGGTCATCATAGGATAATGCTAAGACATCCATATATTGGCAGAGTAGAGTAGTGCACTTGTATCTCTCTTCAGGAGTGCAACAATTCCCAATATTCACCATTTTAGGATCTTCCTTGGTAGTCGGGTTTATTCGATCAAATCCCTAAGAGGAGTTTGAATCTATTTGTTGCTGTTTGACGAACTTATCATACTTTTCAAATAGTTTCTCAAGGGAAACTAGGCCTTTGGAAATTTTATTCCTTTTGAGTTGTAAGAATTTTTCATTTACATCTAAACTTGATTTAGGGGCTATTTCACACTTATGAGGTTCACTACCTTCAAAGTGTAGTTTCTCAAAGTTGTTATTTTGTTCTAGAAAGGCAATGATTTGGTGATCATAATTAAATACTTACCAATAATTAGCATTGTTAGGAACTCTTGATCTAAAGACTAGCTCAATGGTGTGCTTATTTCTTGTGAAGTCTCAGTGAGGAATTAAGAGAGTTGCTGAAACAACAAGTGTATCAGCTCAGTCATTAGATTCCCTGGGTATGGAAGAGATGTTAAAAGCATCAAAGCTTTCAATTTGGTCCCATACTAAGTTGTGGTAGTGGCACAATCTTTCATTCTTGGTTTGGTATAGGTTTCTCACCTAACAAACCACTAGTTCAACATCTCCTTTGGCATGGAGTTTGATGCCTTTGTCTCAAGTAGCCTTCAATCCAAGTAATAAATATTCATATTCAGTTGTGGTATTAGTGTTGCTAAATTGTAACTTGTAAGATGAAAGAAAAATATCTCCTTGAGGAGATATCAACATAATCTGAGCTCCTGAACTAGTAGAGGAGTAGCTGCCATCAAATTCTAGAGTCCATACCTCATCAGAAACTAATTTTTATGTAGATTTTCCTTCATTAGAGAGGGAATATCCTTCTCCATCTATATTACATCTTACCAATTCTTCTATTGTTTTAGCTAAACTAATTTCTAGATTGACACTTTGAAGAGCTTTATCAAATGTTTCATGAACTTCATTTGTAGAAAGGAAGTAGTTACTCATGCCTGAGGACTCAAATAGAATTTGAGCTTTAGGGGTTGATGTTTGAGTGACAATATATTTTGATTCCTTTTTAGGAAGCAGCCTCTACATGATGCCTTTAATAGGGATCCTTGCTTCAGATAATTCCATGCTCAATTCTCTACCAACATCCTTACAAAAAAATTTCCCTAGTAGAATGCCGTATGAGGCTGGAACATTAGCCACTAGAACTGTCATCTTGATTATTTTGTTTGGAAAGGCTATAAATACAAATTGGGCATCCTTGATTTGTTCCAACAGAGGTACTTATTTTTTCTCCATGGAAAAACACCTCCCAAATGTTTTGGTCAATGTGAGGTCAAGGGATTCAGCTACTTTGGCAAGCATAACATTGTCAAATGCACCTGAGTCTATGATGTAGTTACTTAGTTTGTAACCATTTATCAATAGGGAAACATAGAAAGGTTCTATTTTCCCAGTGGTAGCTGGAGGAGTAATGACAAAATTGTTTGGGATGGGAATGTTCTTTGGGAAATTAGGAGTTACCTTCTTAGCATCTTGTCTTGCAGGGATAGCCTTATTCTTCACACTCTCAACTAACCTATCCAACTGCTCAGGATTGGATTGTAAATATTCAAATTTAGTCATTTGAATTTTGGTTTTCTTGACATGATCAATTATGTTAAATGACTGAATTGGACAAGAAATAGAGGAAGGTAATTCAACTTTTTGGTTTATAAGGGGAAGAGGAGTGATTTGTGAAATTGAAGTTAAAGGTGAAGGTGAACTTGATGTACTCACCTTTTTGGTGTTCACCAGGTATTTTAGCTAGAAAGGTAGAGAGGTTCCACATTTAGCAATTGAAATTGTTGGTTGAGGTTGCTCTTCTATTTTCCCTTTATCAGCTTGCTAGATTGAGTGGTTCTTGGACCTAGTAAACACTGCGTATGATCCATCAAAAGCTTCTCCTTTACTTCTGGGTTCATCTTAGTAGTTCAAGAAACTAATGTTGGAGTTGCTAGCTAATTCTTCTTGGTTTTCTATGAGGAAATCAACATCATTTTCTTGACTCAATTTAGGCTAGAAAGAGAAATCTAATTTTACTTCAAGATATCCCACTACTAAATTCACTGGGGGTGCTTCAATGGCAAGTTTCCCTTGTGAGGGATGAAGATGATTTAGCTGCCTTTAATTCCTAGTAGCATTACCCTGGTATGACTGATTTAGAAATGTCCTTGGTATATCTCTATATGAAGGAGCATCATTTGCTTTTTGAGAGCAAGTAACTCATTTGCTAACTTTTGCACCATTGGATCAGTGGTGTCTGTAGATGGATATTCAGAAGATGATGATGGTCTATTTTTATTAGGATCTCTTCTTATCTTCCCTACCAAGATGAGATCATCTTCTACTTCAGTGGATAAATCTTGAATTGTAGCAAGGTCTATTTGACCAGCACGTCTCAATAGAAAACTCACTTCAGGAAACTGAGAATTAATGAAGAAACATTTGAGATTCTCAGATATAGGTCAAGAAATTATAGGGATCTTATTCCTTAGTTTGTCAAATGTGGCTATGAAGTTCCTCATTGGTTCATGAGGCTCTTTTTTCATTTTTGTGAGTTGAGCCAGAAGGGCATGTGCATCTTTTATAGGCTTGAATCTGGCTTCAAACTTGGCTTTGAAGGTGTTCCACTCAGTTACTAACCGAGCTTGTAGATGGTAAAACCAATCTATAGTAGCAACTTGTAATGTTTCTATTGATGCGTAGAATTGTGCTATTTCTAACACCAATAATGGGAAGTTTCAAGAATGTGGAACTTGCGACCCGAAATGACCTCCAAATTTTAAAGAAGCTAGTTCTTCTTTATCTCAAAAAGTATTGTGGGAAAAATGATAGTTATTAAATAGAAACACAAATGCAACAAAAGAAACTCTATGGCAATGTGTCTAAATTTAATTTGACCCTTAATTCTAAGCACAGTGAAGCTATCTTCAAGATTAAATTACATTAAAGATCAATCAATGCATGATCAATGTAAAAGAAGAAAACATTAGAATCAAAGGCTCACAACTTAGACAATTTTTGTAGTAACACAGAAAATATCAACAAAGGCAAAGGACTCAGTCTTCTTATTAATTCTCCAGTCACATAAAAGGCACATAAACATGCATAGTTATACAAACCTTCTAACTCAAGAAAATAGATCAAAGGCAAATGATATTCCTGGTCACAACTAAAAGTCTAAAACTTCTTGATAATAATCTCTTGCAAAAAATTCTCTCTATCTTCTAATGTTTTGGTTCTAATCCCTACACTCATATTTATACCATCAGATTAGCTCTATATTTCCTGTACGTTTCTAATCCAATGGTCTAAATGAACTCTAACTAAACTGGAAGTGTCTAACATAGGATATTTCTTAGATCTGAAATGTTCCATCTTCCTGCAAGTTCATTGGTCGAAATAGATACACAAGATGCTTCCCACTATGAAACAGGCCAAGACACTTGGTAGCTTCACTTATTCTACTTGAAACCCTTATTATTTAGGAGAAACCATAAAATGACACTTGGCATGTTCTATAGCACTTACAGAAGACACACGACACTTTCTGCATAACTTATACTCTTTACTATGTATTTTTTTAGGAGTGTTTCATTTTTGACATCTGTCACAATCCACTTCTTTAAGACTTTAACCACTTATATAAAATGGTACCCATATCACTTATCACCTAAGTAACTTCAAAAATGGAATAGGGATAGGTGGCACTTTCCACACATCTTTAACAAGGGAAACATGGTAGTCTCTACTTTCTTTAGCTACCTTTTGAGAAACCTATGGAAGGTGACGTGTGTAGTCTCCACATCACTTTAGCTATACTATAGAAACACTCAAGCCTCATTTTAGATTTACATGGATGGCAACACATGGAAGTTTCTACTTGCCTCAAAAATAAAACTTGGGGCCTACCACAGTCTTTACTTAATCAATGAAACAAAATGAAGAAACTATGGATTCTAACACTTGGTAACTTCCACTGCTTTTAGCTATGGGAATGTGGTAGCTTCTATTGCTTTAAGAATTTTTTTTTGAGACCTTCAACATTTTCCAGTTGGCACCTTCTGCTTGACCCTGAGAGAATTCTATTGAAATAAGCTTTTGAAATGCATAAGAAACATGAAACACACATAAGAAACCTGAAACACGGATGCCAACACTTATCAAACTCCATTGAATTACTATGAGATATGTGGAATGTTTTGAGAAACTTAGATAAATTATAAAATGTGTCTCAATTGATGACACTTGGTAGCTTCCATGCAATTTTGATACTTAGACAAAAAATGAAACTCACACCTGCACATTGTGTCAACACTACCTCAAAACAAAAACAAGTAGGGATAAAACTTGGATTGCACAACTAAAACTTAGAAATAAAATGTAGAGTATTTTTTACTCTATAGTTCTTGGTGATTCTAGCGACTTTGGATCCTGCTCAAAAAGAAGAATCCACAATCTCCCACATGATCAAATGGGGCAAATCACAACTTCAGTAAGGTTGTCTGATAAGTAGACCACTCATCATCAGATAATCCTTGATTATTTTGCAATTCATGGAAGGTTAAATAAAGATTGATGATATCCTTGTGTGAAAATTTCTACAAAATATGAACTGTAGACTTTAATTTAAATTCAAGTTGGGAAATAGGAATAAAATAGCTTCCACTTCAGGCATTGATGAATCATTTGTTAAACCCTAGAAAACTGATTGATCACTTTGCTTGGCTAACAACAATGGTTTAATATCATCAACCATCAACAACGTATTATTCTCAAGAAAAGGAGAGGGAAGAACCAATTCCACCATATCTTCAATGTGTTGTTTCATGTCTTTGATTCCTTCTTTCACCACATGTAGAAGCTCTTTGCATTTTCCAGTTGGCACCTTCTGCTTGACCCTGAGAGAATTCTATTGAAATAAGCTTTTGAAATGCATAAGAAACATGAAACACACATAAGAAACCTGAAACACGGATGCCAACACTTATCAAACTCCATTGAATTACTATGAGATATGTGGAATGTTTTGAGAAACTTAGATAAATTATAAAATGTGTCTCAATTGATGACACTTGGTAGCTTCCATGCAATTTTGATACTTAGACAAAAAATGAAACTCACACCTGCACATTGTGTCAACACTACCTCAAAACAAAAACAAGTAGGGATAAAACTTGGATTGCACAACTAAAACTTAGAAATAAAATGTAGAGTATTTTTTACTCTATAGTTCTTGGTGATTCTAGCGACTTTGGATCCTGCTCAAAAAGAAGAATCCACAATCTCCCACATGATCAAATGGGGCAAATCACAACTTCAGTAAGGTTGTCTGATAAGTAGACCACTCATCATCAGATAATCCTTGATTATTTTACAATTCATGGAAGGTTAAATAAAGATTGATGATATCCTTGTGTGAAAATTTCTACAAAATATGAACTGTAGACTTTAATTTAAATTCAAGTTGGGAAATAGGAATAAAATAGCTTCCACTTCAGGCATTGATGAATCATTTGTTAAACCCTAGAAAACTGATTGATCACTTTGCTTGGCTAACAACAATGGTTTAATATCATCAACCATCAACAACGTATTATTCTCAAGAAAAGGAGAGGGAAGAACCAATTCCACCATATCTTCAATGTGTTGTTTCATGTCTTTGATTCCTTCTTTCACCACATGTAGAAGCTCTTTGCATTTAACTGCTGTAGAGTTGCAAATGAGAACTTCATTCACTCTTTTAGCAATGATCATTCTATCACTAATTTCTACTGCTGATAACATTCCATCAATTGCATCATATAGCTTTTACAGTAGCATTTGAGAGTCAAACACTCTCAAAGAAATAGTGGATAGAGTGGCTTCAACTAAAGTCTCCACCTTTTCACACAATTTCTATGCATTTAGCAGAAAGTTTAAAGAGGGTCTGAGCTGAGTAATCTCCTTAGAGATTATTTTCCATATTGATACATAAAGCTCCTTAGCTAGATTCAAAACCCCTACATTCTTTGGCCTATTAGCCAACTCAAGTGTCAATTGTTCTATCATTTGTCACTCGGCTTGAAGTTGTGTCTGTATAGCAGTGGTATTGTTCTGCTCATTCAACAGCTTCTATTGAAGTTGAGCGACTTGTAGCAGGCTTTCCTCACATTTTTCTTGTAATGTTACCTATTCCCACCTTAAGGCTATCACTACATCTTTAACTTGCATCAGCGCTACTTTTAAAAAATCATTTTGGGCCTAAATAGCCTGGTGAGTTTGAAAAGAAACAATATCTTGTAACTATTTATTAAGACTCTTTATTTCATTATTCTTGGTTTTGATCTCTATAGTCAGACTGCTATAATTTGCCTTCTCCTAAGCAAGATCAACCTCCATCTTCTATAGCATCTTTGATACTTTCAAATAATCATTAGCGACTACAGAAGTGGATTCATTTAGTAGCTCAACCCTCTCTTATGGTCTAAAAAGGGACATACCTATAGCCACTACATTCATTGTATAGTCTTCAGGCTGCATTTACTCATTCGACTAGACTACATTAGGTGACAAATGTGTCACCATTAGTTGCTACTAAATTGGATCAAATTGTGACCTCATATATGGTGTAGCCAAGGCTTTATTATCTTTGATCCTCTTTTTATCCATTTAGGCTTCCCTTACCTTCTTAGCAGCATCTGCTTGAGTTTGGAAGGTAGAAGGAGAGGTAATGTGTCCACTTGCAAAAGGATAACCTTGTGGTAAGCCATATGGAATAGCCAAATGTTGTCTAGGAGAAATATGAGGAGGTACTTTCTTTGGGATAGAGGGAGAAAAATGTGGCAATGATATATCCTGAGTATGAATAGGTGGGGCAAAATGAGAAATGGGCATAATAGAGGTAACAGGGGATATTAATTGGCCAGATGGAATTGTCACCCCAATAGAAGAAGAGAGAGATTGAGAAGAAGGAGAAATAAAAATTACCTAAGGAGCAACTAAAGTACTCTATGGTTGGTTTTTTGAGGGTTCTTCCCTTTCCTATGAATCAAGCTGAAACCTTAGCCTCTTGCGTTTCCTTGGCATTTCTTCTTCTGGCTGTGTTTTCTTCTCTTCAACATTTATCACTACTATTGATGGTGAATGTTTAGAACCGGGAACCCTAAAGGCTGACACTAATGGAGAAGCTTTGGGTGGTGAAGATACCACAATCTTTTGCATTTCAATGGCACTGAGAGATTGGGGCCAAATAGTTACAGTGACTATGGATGAGGTTTGTCGTGGGGTCTACAATGTATGACTAGATTCTACTCTAGCTTCTGACTCTCCACCTTGTGTTTGCAAATTGTTTGTATCAGGGCTAGAGACAAGAGATAGATGAAATTCATCCTAGAGTTCTTCCCATTTCTCATATGATTCCACATTACCAAAAGAGTGAGTAGTCTCACAAATCTCTTGCCTATATTTCCAATTGGCTCTATTTTCTCAGGGTTATAGTCTTTGTTCTTTAATGCTCTTCTTAAACCAAAAGTCATTCTAATTTTAGGATTAAAATCCATTTTCTTAACATAAAAATTTTACCATGGCTTGTCCTCTTAAATGGGCAAATCCATCAATTCTACATATAAATCAGGAATATCTTCTTGAGGGTTTCTCTTGTTTTCCCAAAAAGGATGGCTCTCATGCACAACTCTAGTGGCAACCTTGTTATTCTTGACCCATGAAGTTATGAAACCATTTGGGTCATATCCCTATTTATCTTCAATTAGAAAGAAACCCAAGAAGGCTAGCTTTCTTAGCAACATGAGCTCAGCATCTCTGGCCTCTAGGGCCATGTTATTTGTTACCCATGGAACATCATACATTTTCTTCTTTTTCTTCCTAATGTCATATTCTTTATCCACCACAAACACTTGCCTAGTGACCTCTAAATGCTAACCTAAGGGTCAAAACCTTAGGTAGCAACATTGGTTCTCCACTAAAACCATGAACTCTAATAATAGTATGATGGGATCCAAAAAAGTAATCACAAGGAATAGTGCAATTGGTCATAATGCCTGAGACACTTGGAGTCAATCTATTTACAACTGACTTTGGGCTTAGATGACAAAAATCAGGGGCAACAAAAAGTTCCCAAAATTCATATGGGTCACTAGTTTTAGACAAGATATGTGTCCATGCAGACATAGGAATGGTCCTATGTAGACCAAAGCTTCAGTCATACATATTTAGATGCATGTGTTGGGAAAAAATGCTAGAGTTTTGATACAACATAAGGTGAAATAGATAAGAAGAATACTTGAAAATCCCTTTAGATTTGAACTGGGTGAGTTGTTCAACCATTGAATATGCAATCTGCTCATAGAAATCCAATCGATACTCTTGAGTCTTATCAATAGTTTTCAATCTGAAGAGGATAGCCATTTGTTCTTCATATATAGTTATATCATATTTCATTCTGAAAATGAATGCCATCATAGAAAGTGCCTCTTGACTGGCCTACACAAATTGTGCTCTTACTACTGGCAGTGTCGGCACAGTGGTATCATCTTCCCCTAATTGCAGTTTTGATTTCAGAAACCTCACTTGATTATTGACATTTGCCCATGTTTTCTACATTTTGGCAATAGTGGGAAACATGGTTATCTTATCATGATACAGGGCTAACATGTCCCTGATAGCCTTTGGTGTAATTTATACCATGAATGGACCCTATTGTATGGTATTTGAGGGAGCATGAAACAATTTAGCACATATTTCAACCAAGTTAGGGCACAAATGCACAATTGGGACAATGAATTATGCCAGCTGGGAAGTCCATATCCTCATTGTGAATGTTTCATATTTTCTAGACTTGGTCCTCTGAATACACCTTTAATGCACCCCTTCTCTTACAGTTTTGATAGGCTTTTAAATAATTGGGTCCATGATTTTATCTACAAAATCTTTCACCTCTGCTAAGTCATCTGCATAACTAACTTTAGGGATTCTAGTCCATGGATAGGTCTTTAAGGGTTTTGCAAGGGCCAAAGCATATGATTTGCTTGTGAGAAACTTATCAATCGATTAATAAATCCTAGACCCTTGTTACGAGGACTGTGCTCCCTCCATATCTATTCTTGGAAATAATGAACTGTGGTAACATGTATGGAGCTTTATAATAGGGAAGATATTTTTGCTTTGAACTGAAAATGCAAGTAGTGGGGATTTTATAGCAAATGCAAGAATGTTTGAGACACTGTTAATCTTTAACTCTTGTTATGGGGTATTTAATAACCCATCAAGTCTCAAAAATGGCATTAAAACTAGATAACCGTTAACAAATCTTACAGAATCTGTGTGGGATAGTGAGTTGGACACATCATGAAAGTGGCTGCATAAGGTACCTTGGGGAATTTAAGGATTTGGGAGAGATTTAATGTGTTGAGAGTTTTGAAAATTTTGAAAAATACTCTGAGCTATGGCCATGTGTTCAAAAAACACTTATTTAAAATAAAAAGTGGGAAAGAAAAATGGGAAAATAGAGCAACAAAGAAAGGAAACTATCTAACTATGATACAACTAACAAGGTATATTTGCCTACCTCTTGGATCAAAAGTAATTTTTTTGAAGTATCGTTCATGATTAGAAGACTTATGGTATTAGACAAGTGGCTAAATGGGATGAAGCTCTGGTGACTTGCTCTTCTTGTTTTCCACCTTAATTGGCCTGCATCTAAGTGGATCAGAGTCAAACATGCCCCCAACATATACATACTCTTCTTGTTCTTTAAATCTTGTTGAATGCTGGTTTTTTATGATATCGTGTCTCATCAAGAAATAAATGGTTGTTGGCTCTCCACCCTGTGTATTTTGATATACATAATTTTTTGGCTTATCTCCTTCTGCCTCATGCTCAAGTTCCATTTCATGATCATCATCCTTGATGACTTCAAAAATATCATCTTCAAATTTACCAACCTTTTGAAAGGACAAGCGTAACAGTTTACAACAATTTTCCATATTTATTTGAGTCTCAATGTTGCCTTCTTCACTTACAACCAACTCACAACCTTCTTGAAGAATAGTGTAACCTGCCCCAATAACTTCAAACAAGTCTTTCAAAATATGATCAAGGAAGTGTCCATATTTCATAATAGCATCTTGTAAAGTGAGAAAAGGGTAAAAAATTATCTCTTCCTTATCAGAGATAGCTGCAAAAGCTTGTGAATTTTCCTCTTGTTCATCAAAGGGTGCACCTATGGTGATCTCCTTCTCATTTGCACTCGTGAAATCTTCTTGACTAGCCATGAATTGAGCACACTCCTCCTTGCTTCCTCCAAAAAATATTCCTCTTTGAAAAGGGATGAAGTGAAAGACTGATGGTTATACATATGCAAAAGAGGAGGTAATTATTGAGCTAGTATCGAATGATTCTCCTCTTTCCATTTGGCCATCACTTCATCTATATCAGATGTGGCTTGATAGCTCTCTTGGAGGGGTGTAGATGGGGTGTGTTCAAATGTAGGATCTTTTGCTTGATCATCACCATGAGTAAGAATAGCCTCAACTTCTTCAAAGTCTTGAGCAAAACTTTTCTCTTCTTCCCTTTTGCCCCATGATTCCATTGTTTGTTTCCAACTCATGACCTTAGGTTTAGAACTTTTCCCTTGGAAAGAGTCAACAATTTTGTCTTCTTCAAGGTCCCTAGCTGGTTCATGATTTTCCTTCTTCCAACTTGGAATCTTGACATCATGCTGAGAGACCTTAGGATTCGTATAAGAGGTATCTTTTGGCATAGGCTTCCTTCTAAGGTTTGAAAGCTCTATCTCTCTTTCACTAAGCAATCTCATTTTTTCCACTAATTCCTCAATTTGCTTAGCTAGATTTTCTTGAAAGAGTATTTCTTGGAGCTCATAGGAATCATCAAATAAGTGGGGAGTGCATGAATGTTGCCATGAAAAATAAGAATATTCTTGAGGAAGGGTGGGAGGGACTTGAAAGGGACTAGCCTCATTTTGTACCTTACACTCTTGGATAATGTCTTTCTCTTTCTTTCTACCCCATGATTCCATTGTTTGTTTCCAACTCATGACTTTAGGTTTAGAACTTTTCCCTTGGGAAAATGGGATTGCAAGGTGAGGGGGAAGTGAGGGTTTGGATTCCACTTCCCTTGCTGCCAACATAGATTACTACTTTTGAAGATTTTCCAATTCAATTTGTTTATCAAGATTAGCCTTAAATGCCAAAATTATTGTTTCAAAACTTTCCTCAACATGATTGGGGAAAGGATCTTGACATGATCTACTTGGCTCATGAGCAGGGGCTACGTATGTCTGATATGAAACTTGGGGCAATGGATATGCAGGTTGATGAACTTGGTAAGGCTACCTCTCATGAATATTCAGCTTATCTTCCAAAGATGCAATCAAGCCACTCACATTCAAAATCTCATATGTAAGCCTTTGCCAATTGGCTCTTTCAATGGGAGCCCATTCACTTTTAACTAGATCTAGTGCATTTCTTACTTGATGGATGACATGATCAGGGATTTCTTGGCTGCATCCCCTTCTATTTTCAAGCTCTAATACATGCTTTTCATATCCCAGCAGTGCTTGTTTGAAGGTGGAAATGAGATTTGGTTGAGTATGAGACGTGACATATTGGGAAGACTAGGCATAAGACTGATAAAGCTCATGATAGCGCTGAGACTAGTCATATTGGACCTGTGAAGGGAAAAACTCATAACCATATGCATCCTTGTTTCTTGAGACAATTCCATGAGTAACCTGAGCTTGATTAAAAATATATGAAGGGGCATAAGGCCCATAGTTATGAGTAATAGAATTATACATACCAAACGGTAATTTCTTGATGGCTTTGATTATTTCAAATAATTAGTGGCAATAGAAGATTGAGATCTTGTTATTGGTCCATAGCTCTGACTCCTTGTAGCTCTTTGTATACATCTTTCTTGAAAGAAACTTCAAAAAAGTGTTGGTTGGTGTCCCACCCAATTGCCAAAAACTATTTATGCTTAGAATTGCGCTATTTACAACACCAACAATGGGAAGTTTTAGGAATGTGGGACTTGCGACCCGAAATGACCTCTAGATTTTAAAGAAGCTGGCTCTTCTTTATCTCAAAAAGTATTGTGGGAAAAAGGATAGGTATTAAATAGAATCACAAATGTAATGAAATAAACTCTAACTATGGCGATGTGCTTGAATTTAATTTGACCTTTAATTCTAAGCATAATGAAGCTATCTTTTGGATTCAATTACATTAAAGAGCAATCAATGAATGATCAATGTAAAAGATGGAAACATTAGAATCAAAGGCTCATAACTTAGACTATTTTTGCAGTAACATAGAAAATATCAAAAAAGGCACATGACTCAATCTTTTTATTAATTATCTAGTCACATAAAAGGCACATAAACATGCACAATTATACAAACCTTCTAACTCAAGAAAATAGAACAAAGGCAAATGATATTCCTGGTCACAGCTAAAACAATAAAACTTCTTGATAATAATCTCTTGCAAAAAATTCTCTCTATCTTTTGATGATTTGGTTCTAATCCCTACACTCATATTTATAGCATCAAACTAACTCTAGATTGCTTGCACATTCCCAATCCAATAGTCTAACTGAACTCTATTTAAACTAGAAGCGTCTAACATAAGATATTTCTTGGATCTAAAAAGTTCTATTTTCTTACAAGTTCATTGGTCGAAATAGATACACAAGATGCTTCCCACTATGAAACAGGCTAGGATACTTGGCAGCTTTACTTACTCTACTTGAAAACCTCTTATTATTTAGGAGACACCAGAAAATGACACTTGGCATGTTCTGCAGCACTTACAAAAGACACAGGGCACTTTTTGCATAACTTATACTCTTTACTGTGTCTTTGCTTAGAAGTGTTCCATCTTTGACATCTGTCATAGTCCGCTTCTTTGAGACTTTAACCACTTATAGAAAGTGGGACCCACAACACTTCTCACTCGAGAAACTTCAAAAAGGGAATAGGGATAGGTGGGACTTTACACACATCTTTAATAAGGGAAATGTGGTAGTCTCCACTTTCTTTAGCTACCTTTTGAGAAACCTACAAAAGGTGACACTTGTCAATTTCCACGTCACTTTAGCTATACTATAGAAACACTCGAGCCTCATTTTAGATTTACATAGATGGAGACACTTGATAGCTTATGCTTGCCTCAGAAATAAAACCTAGGGCCCACCATAGTCTTTACTTAATCAATGAAACAAAATTAAGAAATTACGGATGCTGACACTTGGCAACTTTCACTGCTTTTAGCTATGGACACATGGCACCTTCCATTGCTTTTAGAAAAACATTTTGAGACCTTCAGCATTTGCTACTTTACACCTTCTACTTGGCCCTAAGAGAAGTTTATTTAAATAATCTTTTGAAATGCATAAGAAACATGAAACACAAATGCCAATACTTGTCACGCTCTACTAAATTACTACAAGACACGTGGCATGTTCTGATCAACTTAGAGATATTATTAAATGTGTCTCGGCTGATGACACTTGGTAACTTCTATGCGATTTTAATACTTAAACAAAAAATGAAAATCGTGCTCATGTACTGTGTCAAAATGTTGCTGCCTCAAAACTGAAATGCGTAGGGATAAAACTTGGAGCGCACAACTGAAACTTAGAAATAACATGTAGATTATTTTTTACTCTATAGTTTATACAAATAGTCTAATTTTTATATCCTCAAATTCCACTCCAATTACACCACAGGCTATGTTGAAGGCTGCAATGTGTTCATCAGGGTGAACTTTCCCATCACCATAGAACTTAGGGAAATTATTTCTTGAGCTACATGGGAGCTCATGTAGAGGTGGAGTAAGATTGAGAGGACCAAAAGAATTAGCCTAGGGGCCTTGAACTACCATTATATGACTATGAAAAGGAGGAATAACAAATCTTAGAGGAGTAATTATTAGCAAAGCTTTATAAATAGTAAAAGTGGATGTTTCACTTGGTAATGGAGACCTGACTTTAGTAGGAGGAAATCTCTAAATTCATTAGAGATGATATGGTGAAGGATAAAAATCATAATTACTTTGCTGTACCAATTCAAATATAGGGTTGACAATACCTTTAGCCCTTTGGCTTCATGTATACCTTGAATCTACCAAGTTGTGAAACAAAAATGGAAAAGAATTGACCTTGTTTTAGCTTAAAGCTTGAGGCTTTAAACTAGACTTTCTTTCCCAGTTGGTGTGGAGATGGATAGTAAGGTTATAATGATAATGGGTAAGACCCAGAATGGAATCACTAGAGTCTGTAATGGATAAGGGTAGGGACTACTTCAATCTAAAACTCAAGGCTTCAGAATGCACATGATTCCCCAATAGAGTCACCAAAAACTGTTGGGTGAATATTCTGTCAATCAACATACTGATAAACAAAATAGGTATGATCAACCATAGCAAGAAGATTTGTTAGCCAAATGTGTAGGTTTACCACATCAAAAGGGGACTAATTTCTCCTCTCATCAAGGGGAGATTCCCTGTAGATATGCAAGAACTCTCTCTCTCTCTCTATATATAGATATATATAAATATAAAATAACACTCAAGGGTAGGATAAACCATCCATCTCTCTTTCTTTAGAGATGATGTGTGCAAATCAAAGGAGAAATCCTAATGAAATGATAGAAGACACTCCTCTTCTTTCAGAAATGTTGTTCAACAGACAAAAGGAATCTTTCTAGTGATGACAAATAACTATAATAGGGTATAGTAACACAGTAAGATGAAATGAGGCACAAAGTCTCCATCTCAACTGCCAAAGAGTAAAATATGAAGAACAATGAGGGCACAAAGTCATCCCAAGGTTCTTTACACAAAAATAAAAAATAAACACACACTAAAGATAATTATGACATCACAAAGTCTGAAAGTAACTAGCTTTAGGACACCTTCTTTGTCACCTCCACTAGCTCTGCTTGTTAAATTGCATAAACAAGAATATATTTATAGGAAATAGACATAAGAACAATCCCCTATAATGATACAAGTTATAACAGCACAAAGTTTGAAAGTAACTTGATTTCTAATTCTAACAAAGAAATATGATGAATAATCTAAGCTCAAAGTCTCAGCAATGCCTTTCGATTTGGGCAGAGTTTTATTTCTAATCATAGAGATCCCCTTAAAACAATGAGAGAGTCCAATATATATCCCTCTAAGAAAGACTTGGGAGTAGTAACACATCATGTTGCATTAAATTATTCCAAAAGATATGCTAAAATTAGGTGTATTTACCCATTTCCTTTTCTCACTATAGAGAAATAGGTCATGTCATTTAATGTTTGTGTTCTCCAATGTCCACTTGGTGGTCTACTTCTAGAAACATATCTTATGCATGAATATTTTTGGTTCTTCTTCAACATTCCTCCTATCCTAGCTATTGAATTAGGTCCTTGGTTCAATTTGATCGTCTATTATTTGGTCGCTTTCTGCTAGTTTTAACAATTGACACATGGCCAGTTCCACTATGAAATAGGCGAAGACACTTGGCAGCATCCATGGGACTCTGAGAGATGTTTATTGAAAGAAGATTTGAAATCTATAAGAAACTCAAGATGTAGATACAAACACTTGTCATGCTCCATGGATTTATAATGAGATATGTGGCATATTTTAGATGTCTTTTGAAAATCTTGCAGAGGATGACATGTGGTAGCTTCCACTAAATTTAGCCACTCATGTGAGACCCACCACAGTCTTTTATTAACAAAGAGACCAAAGGAAGACACTATGGATTTTGACACATGGTAGCTTCTACCAAGCTTTAGCTTCCCTTTTGAAACATTCTAGATTCATTTTAAATTCATGTGGATGATGCCATGTGGCACGTTCCATTGCTTGAAACTATGTCTTGACAGATGACTCTTGGCAATATCCGCTAAATTTTGTAAGGGACACATGGTGGCTTTTCAGGATTTAGTTTCCTTGGTGGGTTTTCTATTTTAGGGGACTTTTCCTTTGGACAAAAAGTCTGAAGGAACTTTGCCTTGAACATTTTACCATGGGAACTTTTCCAAAGGAATTCCTTGTGTTTGTCTTTGCCCATTGCCCTCTACAAGGGTACTCAACTTGGTTCAATTTCCTCTACAAGGGTACTTTTTCCTTTGGCTTTGCCTTAGTTTATTTTCATCGATCTCAATAGGTGACATGTGGTAGCATATGTTGTGACATAGGTGAGGACATGTGGCAGCATCTACTTAACTTACAGAGGCTTTAGAGGCCTTTTGAGTATCCCACAGAAGATGACATGTGGTGGCTTCTATTGAGCTTTTAAAAACACTGTAGATATACTTGGGACTCATTTTAGATTCATGTGGATGTTGACATTTGGCATGTTCCACTTATCTTACAAAGGACACATGGCAACTTCTACATCTCTTAGAAATAAAGTAAAATAGGGCTCAATAGATGACACTTGGCAGCATTTGCTAGGCTTTGACGAGCTTTTGTTTTAGGCTTTTGCTTTGAGATTTTCTCACCTTATTCATTTTTGCCACATAAATTCCCTCTACAAGGGCACTTGTCTCTTCAACTTTTGGGGCACTCCTTTGAACTTGCCGCTTGAACCGATCGATTAAACCAACTTTGGTTCAATGGTTCAACAGTTCAATGGTTCAAACGTTGCATATAAGCTTGCCAATAAATTATTTTGGTTGAACCAAGGCATTGAATGAATCTTGAAAATGACTAAGTGTTGGAAACATTTTATTTTGATTGAAATCGCCTATAAAAGCCTTTGAACCTATTGAACTTGTTAGTCCTTTAACTGAAAAAGCTTGAAGAATTCTCAATTTCAAAAGTTTAGAACAATTTTTTGAAATGGGAAGAGATCATTTTATCTTTTAAGACTAAAATATATTAAATTTTGTCCCAAAAATGAGTGACATTTTTTGGGTACACTAGGTCAAATGAGCATCTCATAGATTATGTTCTTCAATATAAGACTAACTTGTCTAAGATGACTAGCCCCATGGTCGATCAAGAGTTACAAGATCTCTTAAAACATAGTCTTATACCAATTTTTCATGAATTAATCTATGTTTAAAGGGTTATCTTCCTTTACTAAGCTATGTCATACACTAAAAGAAAGGAAATTCAAATTAAATGCAATGGGAAAACTCAAGTACACAAGCATATTAGAAAAAATAAACAAGAGTAAAAATAAAGTACCATACAAATTAAAGGTCAATGATAACAAGAGTCAAAATTAACCAATAATTAATGTGGCTTTAGAGCCCCCTCGAGTGGTTTTATCTATGCTTCCTTAGTGAACATTTTCCAATCTACTAGTTTTTCCAGCCAAAGTTTTACAGTAGCTTTTGGAATGTAATATCATATCTCTGACTCCTATTTAGGAAGCTGATCCAATAAATCCTCTTCCATGGAGATATGATCAAAATGAATTTTATGACTTTCACAGGGCATCAAGACACACAACAAATAAATGCATTAGTTTGAAACACAAGATACATGATTTGATAGATGAAAACATTATTGATCTTGGCACTTCAGTTGAGCCTCCTCAAGCAAAGAAAACATAAGAAAAATATTGAAAATCATTTTAGATCCTTTTCCATAACATTCTAAATAAGAGACATAAGATACCTTCAGGGTTTACCATGCATATCATACACATCCCCCACCAGATACATATAGGGCACTTTCAATTGAGTTACACTCAATAAATATGATTGGTGTATATAACTCCAGAGTTATAGCTAGACCTTCCATATCTTTCTCAAAGTAAGATATAGTAGAGGATGATTCAAATTATCATGTACTCTTTATTAGAGCTTACATTCATAATCATTCTATTCATAGTGTTCTCATAGACAATGGATCCAGTGTGAACATGTGCACTATGACATTATTGTAGCATTTGGGATATTAAAAGCATGATATTATCCTGATAGACATAGTTATCAGTGGATTTAGTGGACACATAGATTTTATTGGGTGAGATTGTACTTCCTCTATAGGTTGGTCCAATACATGTGGATACACCATTTACTATTGTTCCTAATGTAAGAGTTTTTGATATGTTAATTAGTCAACCATGGATTCAAAAACTTTGAGAAGTACCTTCTACAATTCACAGATGCATGAAATTCATTTATGCTAATCAGGTTATTCTAGCTGATGGATTTCCATATGAGTAACCACTACCCAATTCAAATCCATCTACTATTTGGAGTCACTAGTTTCCATTCTGCCACTAGTTTTAGTTTTTACACCAATTACAATTCTTACTTTAGTTCAGATTTAGACATAGTTAAGGCCTTCATCACTAGAATAGAGAGTTCATACACTTCCATAGAGTCATATTTTAGAGAAACCATAGTTTCAAGATTCTATACAACATTTGGCTGAAGTGTCCACACCTAGGGTAGTATCATTGAGGCCTCATGCCTCTACACATATAACACATGTTTAGAGAGCTTCTCTAACTACCAAATGGGTCCCTAATATAGCTAAAGTTTTTTCCACTTCACAGAGTTATAGGGAAACCCCATAGTTAGTTTCTACTTCAACGATTTAAGAGCATTTACATCATACACAACTTTCAAAGCCAAAATCTCAATGCTTACATCATGCTTCATGATCACACAAAATCCCTCTCCTTGATATAGGACACCATGATAGGGAGTCTCTCATGAGACTGATCAATTAATATCATTCCTTCCTAACTTAATTTTACATATCTTATTTTAAATTTCTTGTACATAGTTTTCTTATGATTGATTTTACATAGATTATACCAAAAATAACAAAAATAATACACTATGTCAAAATACCAAAAATAATATAACATTCAAAATTAAAAAAACATTCCAATTGTATGTATCATCCATGCTTTAAATTTTTACTACAATGATAGACTTACATTTATTATTCTATGCTATTATTTTTTGATTTATCTACATTACCATGCTTCACTTGATCTTCTCTGAGTGTGTGTAGTGACTTGTAGATCCTTGATTTCTTCACTCTACCCATTGAGGGGGCATCCTAATTAATACATTCAAGAAACATATTTATATATCTACCACTTGGGGGCATCTTCTACATGATTACAACATCTAGGTTATTCCATTTCTACACCACACACTCTGGTTATATTGTTGATGTACATTACTTACTAGCTTACACAGATTACTATATCGACACTCACTAGTATATAAAACATGTGTATTTATTAGAATCTACCTAGTCATACTCTATGTCTTAAATACTTTCATTTATTTATTTGATTATTTAGATTTGATTGTATTTATAGTATTTACATGATTTTATTTCTTGCTTTGCATAGTTATATGTGATTGCACTTCTCAATTCTTCTTTTATCTCCTATATGTGACTTGTGACATTTGATAATGTCCTTTACTTCTATTTTTGTGCGTGTCATAAGACATTTTACAATGTCATTTTCTTTAATTCTTCTATAATCTTGTGGCCCTTTTGCCATCCTTGCCTATTTTCAATTATATGTGTATGTGGCATTTGAATATGCCTTGTATGCTTGTTTTCCAGTTTGAGTGACATGTGTTCATGTCCCTTATTTGTTTGGTCCCTTGGCGACTCTTGTATTCTTCTTGCTTATTTTCTTTATTTCCTTTTTCTTGATTTATTTTTAATTTTTTTCAATGCCATGATCAACATCATGCATTATTTTTCTTTCTTGGATGCCATGATGGAAATCATGCTCCATCCCTCTTTGATAATCAATAATTATCAACTAACAACCAGCTAGACTTCTAGTTCTAGTTCATTACTTTGAACATGATATTACATTGTTATATCTATCTAGGCGTACCCTTATTGATTTAACAATCTCCATTACAAACCATGTCATATCTTGACATATCTTGTCGATTATCATTGCTATATCATTTATTCTTGTAGTATAACACACTTACAAGGCTATTTATTTTGAGGATTGTTATTTTAGAGTCTTCATTCCTATCCTTAGAAGAGGGGCCAATAAATAGGGTCTTTATCATAGAGATCATAGCTCTTATAGATCAAAATATTAGCATTTAGGACAACCAAAATAGAAACCAGACTTTAAACTAGGTAGAATAGATGAGGTAGATAGTGAAAATTATATAATGGTCATTAGAATTATCCTAGGATAGTAGTGCCAATATTAGACTATAGCACTAGATAGTAGGGTGTCTATTTTTGGAACTCTTGTCTAAATGACAAAAAGATTAGATTTTTCAAACATAGGTAGAAAGGTAAGATCTGCTATAGTTTTGCACATACATACTAGTTCAGATTTAACAATTTCAATATAGTTTTTATTAGAGAATCTAGATATAGGGGGAATCATGCATGACATGATAGATCTCACTTTCAATTTTAGATTAGGTAGGTGATATAACTTCCAGATCAGAATCCATGTTTCAAACACCAGTGATTGGGGGTAGTGTGTGACACATTTAAATTCTCTGCATTCTAAGTTTAGTATATTACCTAGGCATTCTCAACAGTTGTGTGCTTTATACCATATTTAAGTGGTTGGCATCAATTCAAAGTGGATTTCATAACATCCTAACCTCCACATTTTTTAGTGGCTTCCACATAAGCCTATATCCTAGTTTTAGAGTAGCTTTCATACAAGCCTAATCTCCACCTTTTATGAGTTGGCCAAGATTGGCCTAGTTTCTAGTAAAAATTCAGCTATTCATTCCACATTGTCACATTAAAAATAATTCATGGGATTAAATATCCATATCATATGACACATATTCATACTGATACTGGTACCAATTTATAACTTCACTTCATAGGGAAATGATGGAGCCAAAGGTCTAGCTAGCCTTTATATTCTTGATCCACCTAATCAAAGGGATTGGACATATAGTCCAAACATTGATTAACACACACATGATCACATAGATTTTCTTAATATTTGATGATGAAGCCAAAGGTCCAACCTTTGCATTCTTGAGCCACTTTCAAGGAATTGAGCACTCAGCTCCATTCATGATATTAATCTTGCTATAACATATACCTAGCATTACTCAACATCATCCAATATCAATCAACATCACAACATGTTTTATATTGGTTTGTGTACCCGGTGAGATGTATTCATTCATTTCTCTTCCTCTCTCTCTTACCTAGCTTTGTACATTCTTATTTTAGATATAGTATATCTAGTAAGAACTGATCTACTCTTTATTTTTATCTTAGAGATTTACACTTCACAATGTGATCTCTCTATGCAAACCTAAAATCACATAACTTCATGATCTTCACCTTTGAAATTAAGTTGAGGTACACTCTACATGTTTCCTTTATCTTAGTATTTCAATTTGCTACATCACTAGAATAAAAGGTAGGGGAAATATAGTCATATAAAATGTGAAAATTGGAAAATTGGCTGTAGATTGTGACGCCTAACCCATAGGTCCATCTTGATTGCTATCATGACCCTCATAGACATTTCTAACTAATTTCTAGTCATCCACATCCTTCTAGACAGTGATTCCACTTCTTCTAGGAAACTTTTCCCATAAAAATTCCATCCCCCTAGGTCCCATCCTTTAAGATAATAGTGCACAACTTGGAATATAGTTTCAGACCCTAGGGTGTCCATTTCGATGCTCCTATCCAAGTGAATTTTTACCACCAACAATCATTCCCTTCTATTTCCTATCCTCCTTCTTGTTGGTTTAACACAAATACATTTGACCTATGATCAATAGATCCCTATAAAATCCCATTCAAATTTCATTTATAAGGGGTTGACAAATATCATAAAGTAAGTAAGAGTTCAAGTAAGACTATTCAGGTATATTTCCCTATTATCTACATATAACCATCCAATACAACCAAAAACTTATTCAAATCCTCACACTAGTCCCTAGTCATCTCAAGCTTAATTAGTTTTAGCATTTTGCATCTTCATACACATAATTGCATAAAACACATCAAGTGGGAGAACTACATATGGCTTGATCCCTCTTTGGTGTACTAGTATTTAGGTAGTGTGACCACATAAAGGGTGTGGATACACATGTAGTGAATCTTGCACACAATAACCCCACCCCTTCCCCCTCTCTTTCCTAAAGTTTGCTAAAATATAATGGAGTCTAGGGTTTGAAGACTAAATAGGCTCTATAGGGAGTTCTACGGATATATAATAATCTAAATTTCATAGGTAGCATCACACAGACACAACAAACAAAACCTAGAAACATTAATTCTCTTAGACAATAGTGAAAAAAGAGAATTATCGCACTAGACCCTAGGGTGTCATAGTTTGGCACTCCTATCCTTTCGCAAAATAAATGTGAGATCCTAATTTGTGACACTGTCCCCCTTGTACATAGTGAATTATAGACTTTGCCTCAGCCATCTTAGTCTGTTTCTAGATAAGTCTTATTTTCTCTGAATTTATTATTGTTTTTCGAAAGGTTTAAATTGTAATTAAATTATAAAAATTAGTACTCTATTTATTATTAAATTATTTATGAATTTAATCAACTTAGATCCTTAACTAAATTAGGAATACGACTATATTATTCCCAAAATTATTAAATCACTAGCATGCCGATTGGGACTCCATTTGATGATCTTCACATCATCCATTAAATAATATTGGTGTAATCTTTAGTGCATCTTATATTCAAGTTATTTTATTTAGCACCATGGTGACTTTGATTGTCAAATTTAATGGTTTAAGTACTCCAATTTTAAAAATATTATAAAGGATTAGTATTTAGAATATATTCTTGATCTTTCCCTTATTTTTGAGTGATCTAATCACTTGGAAAATCCTCTTTAACATTAAATCTAGGTTACAATAGATTAAGCCCATGTGTTGTAATTAAGAGGAATATTAACTCTCATATATCCCATGTCTACCTGGTAAAGGATCTACCCATTTCCTCCATTCAATAGAGGCATCCATCTTACTCTAATTCACTATGATAATATCTCAATTTACTCTCTCAATAACCTTTCATTTTTCACAATCGAGGATGAGACCATGGCCATTGAGCACATCAAGGAAATATCCCATGTGTGCATAGTACAACATGTGGTTAAAGAAAATGTGTCCATCCATATCCTTGGAGAGATCTATGGTTGCATATATGTGGTATAGAATTATGATACTAGGATCCATTAATATTTGGGATGAGTTTGGTGAGTAATTATGTAGATAGACTAAAGAGAGGGATGAATAATTATCCCTCATTAATCAAATCACTACCATAATAAGGGTTGCCCCTAAACTCCTCACTAACTTCAACTTGAGGTTACAATAAAATTTGGAATGAATCCTAACCCTAGTGAAGCCCTCAGCTCAAGCATCATTCTTATACTATTTTATATTTCTTGAATACAAAATTGTAGTCATCATCCAATCACTAGGTGGAGTTTCCTTACCCAATGCTTATGATATTACTATTGAAATTAAATAATGTATAATTTATGTTAGTAAAACTAGACCCATGCCTCTAATACCTTTATTTAATGATCCTCTACCCAATCAACCAATTTCATCCTCTATTCCTATAATTGCTAACCAAGTAATCCCATTCATAGTCATTCTTAGTGAGTTGTTGGAAGTTAAAAGCCTCATCTAAAGCATTGGAAACGAGCTAGAAACCTTAAAAAATCAACAAGTAAAACAAAACAATCCCTACCAACCCTTCCATAGATCTTTTTAACCTGATAGGTAGCCCATCCAAGGCACTGCACAAGTCCAAGCTTAGCTCTCATATCCTAGGCCATCTAATGTGCACACTTCTATTGCTACAGTTAGTCCTAAAGCTCTTACGGTTCAAGATTCATTCAAATTTTTAGGTCAATGAGTTATATTATCCCCACAAGTATAAAAGGTTTAAAAATAAATGTAGTTTGAGCCTCTTCTCTTGAATTGGGAAGATAATGATTTTGGGAGAATGAGTATCAATGAGAGAATAGCCTTGGAGGCTTATTAATTTCATGAGGAAGAGGATTGCTTTGTGCCAAATATGGGTTTCCAAGCCACAAAATAGGAATTTGTTAGTTGTGAGTCTATTTCTCTTATTGAGGAGGTTATTGATTGCTCATATGTTGATTGGGAAAAGGGTTATTATGAGATTGATTTAACTAATTATATAAAGGATGCATGTTTAAGCTCTTATGATATGCATGGAGAAGAGATATTATGTGATGATCTAGATGAATTATACTAAAGAATAGAAATTAACATAGCATAAATTCAAGAAATATCTCATGAGAATCATGTGAAGTAATTGGAAGTAGATGTTCTTCCAATTCAATAAAATGTGGTTCAAGAAGAGCATCATAATAAGAAAGATAATAGAGTAGTTGGACATACTTATGAGAGAAATATTGATTTTTCAAACCTTATCATGACATGAATATTCCCTATCAAGTACCTAGCCTAGTTGGATGTTGATAAGGATAACTCAATAGAAGTTGCATTTAATATATAACAAAAAACTGAGCATCAAGAAGGCCAAACGCAACCTACATATCCACTCTAAGGCAAATACATTTCTAATCAACTTGAGTGGGTAAGTTAGTTTATTTTTATCCTCAGAGAAGTATATCACCAATACATTGAGCATCCAATCCTTGTCTTCCTTTGGTTGGCTACTCTTAAACATGAAAATCATTCTAAGTTGATAAGAAAGGGTAGCTATTTTATGGAGCCAATCAATGGATTTATTTAGACAACCTTCTAATCAGTTAGTTTAGAGTAGTTTAGTTTTTTTAATTTCCTATAAGTGTTGTTGCACATTATTTTATTTATTACTCTTTCTTTTAAGTGATCTAGAAATTTCATTATTTATATTATTTGATTTTATTATTTTATTTGGAGTTGAATATAAGTTCTATTATTTAGCATCAGGTCAAGTAGGTTACAACAAGGTTTTATTCATAGAATAGATAATTTGAAAGGCTTATATGACTCAATGACCAATGGATTACTTAAAAGGTTACTGGGTTGATGCTTAGTAGGCAGTCAACCTACATAGGTTACTATAATGTTTACCATTTTTGGCCATGTTCTCAAAGTTTAGTGAATTTGGGGAAAATTAAATGAGTATCAGTTCAAGACTAGATGATTTTTAAAACTTCAACATTATGAGGAGGTTCTTGAGCACATGATAGTCTTCCCATCCTCCCTTTTATCCTTCCTAGTGAAAATAGAATATTACCAAATCCCATAAGGTTGAGAATGAAAAGGAATTAGTTGATTTTCAATAAGTATCTTAGTGATGAATTCAAGAGATGACAAAATTAAATTTGACATTACACTAGTAATGTCTTGATAGTTTTTGAGTTTGTTAATCAAAATAGGACTTAGTTATTATTTTTAAAGTTTCCCAGTGCCACATGTAAATCTCATAGTGCACTTGATCCCTTTAAAATGTTTTCTTGACACATAGTTAAATTTTAAAGTTTGCTAATGGATCACCATGCCATCAAGGAAATAGGAAAATGGCTTTATATGATGCTTTCACATTTCATAATCCTAGTGTCCTAACATCTTAAATACACATGCACACACACACGCACACGCACACGTGCACGCGCACACACACACACACACACACACACACACACACACACACACACACACACACACACACACATTTCAAAATTCCACTAGGATAGCAGTTTAATGGGATGATTCCACATGGGATAATCTTGCTACCATACTTTACTAAATATTTACATAAAGAGAGATGTTAGGGCTGGGTTAGTGGGTGAGTAGAATGGAATCACATCACACAATCCCATTTCCTCACTCTTTAAGAAATTATTGAGTAGACCAATAATTTATAAAATTAGTGGGTGAGTGATATCACATCACATGGAAAAATCCTAGTTTACCATAGAAGGAATAGTCAGTTTTACATTTAAGACTCAACTCAGAAAAAAAAGAGCGAGAAGGAGACATATGGAAATGGCATGCCTCAAGCACACAATAGGAAGAGTGTCCAAAAAATTGGAGTGAACCAACTAGAACTTAACATAGCCTGACCAAGAGAGCCTAGGGAAGGGGTATAAAAATAAAAAGATTCCACATCATCCAGGTGGCAAACCAATAGTGTAGAGCCCAAAGTAATTAGGGAGATGATATTTGGAGACTTAGGATATGATATTTGGAGACCAGAGAGTGTGACTAAGGCTAAATAAATTAAAAGGAGTGAAATAGTCAAGTAACAAAGGATATGATGAATGGAATAACTCCATGCCATTAATATACTCACTTAAAATTGATGGCCTATTTGACTGTAAAAAATATCAAAGGCTAAAAAAAATTTGTGCATCCAAATTGATCTATAGAATCGAGTTGCATATTAATTCCCCTAGGAAATGGTTAAGTAGGTGGTGCAAATCATTACATGATTAATCATGTAGAACCCACCAAAAAGAATGGCATTCACATTGGGATCAATCATATAACATAAAAGATAAAATTAGATTAAAGAGTTATGTCTTCAATTTTGTAGGTCATGGGAAGATGATGATCCCAACATAATCTCAACTAATTTTTACAACTTTAATTCAACTTAGGCCTAGTTAAGTTGTGCCGATTATGAGCATGCCTTCAAGTTGTTAGGTATTTAGAGCCACCTAGTCAACCACCATCTTCCAATCACCTTGAATGAATTTAACTACCCAAATAGTGGGTAATATTAATCAATGACCCATGGGATTTTCATTTCTTATTAGTCCCAAGTCTCACATTAAAAATTGGTCTAAACTTCTAGGCATGGTAATGTTGCCAAATTTTGCCCTTTATTTCCTAAACCCAACATTTTAATGAGAACTAAGTTCACCTTTCTTTATTATTCTAGATTATGTATATTTTTGGTTTGTTGATCTTTGCTTGTCGGTAATTCTCACCCCTCTCATTATCGTCCATTCCTTCATACCTCTCTATAAAACTTGACCCTCTCTTGTAGGTCATATTCTACGTGTATACAGGTATATGCAAACACTATCTATGGATTGTGTATCAACACTCTTAGTTCTTCATTATATCCTTCAACTCTATTTTAATTAATTATGTAATTAAAGTGTTCATATCAGAGCCTTTGTGATATTTTATTATCCTTTGTGATATTTAGTGTGTTTTTAAAGATTTTAGAGTTTCTCTGTCTAGTCTTGGTGTATCACCATTATTTCCTTTCCAATAAGCCCCTCTCTTTCTTTCCCCACAAAATATTTTATATTTAAGATTAGCAATAGAATTCCTTTCATTTATTTTAGGCCTAAATGTCAATCATAAATCATATTCATTTAGATTAGAAATAATCCATCCTTATTCAAAGATTCATCCTAAGGAGCACAAGTGCCTCAGACCTTAAGGAATGATCCCATTGTTACACTAAACCAATTCTTCCAATCCATTAGCTGTTTGGTTTTTGAGTGATAATAGGTCCTTTCAGCTATTTTAAGTTTATCCAAAGTCTCTTTAATGTGTGTATTCAGTATTATTATATTTTAAATTTATCCTATATTTTTGAGGTGGATTTCACCTATCTTATCAACTTTTTGGATTTTGGAGTTACATTAAAAATTAACTCCTCTCCCCACATGTCACACACTTCCCCCCATTGTACCATTCCCTCTCTTTCTAAATATGGAACATGGCACAAACTATGGAGTTATTTTAGGTTCATGATGGGCTTTTTTTAACTCCCTCATCCTTCCTCTTGGTCTATTTAAATGTCTTTCTCCTCCTCTCTTCAACACAACTATATTTCTATATACTCTTGATTTTAAATTCTTGAAATACTCTTTTGGCTTACGGTCATTGTTCTCTATCACATAGCTTATACTTAGAATGTACTTGGAGTTGAATTTTTTTCAAGGTTTCTAATAGATTGTGGATTTTTTTTATCTATTTAATAGTTTTTCCACTTTTCAAATCTATTGTCTAGATTTTCTAGTTTGCTTAATTTTCAAGGTAACAATGATCCTTGAAGTATTTTCATTGATTATTTACAATGTTAATATTTCATTCTTTGGTAATAGTTCTATTATTATTGATCAAAACATGTTATAGTTTTGATTTACTGATTCCAATTTCATCTATAAATGTATTGTTCAAAGGGAACTAGGATACCTTGCCAATTAACACTACTTTCTATACTAAAAATAATATACTACAATATAAACACATAAAACTACATAAAAGTAACAAAAATAGTACTAAAAATTATATCTAATACTAATCTACTCCATAAATTAGGTTAATATTCTAGACCAATCTTCACCAACATGAATCCATTAACTCCTATCTCAATAAATGATTGAAATGTTACTATTCTAGGATACTTATAATATTAAAATAAAGATAAATGCGTGTTATATTTGAAATGTACAAAATACAAAACATGAACATGAAGCATGAAAATGAGAAAAATCATAATAAAAACATAATAATTACCCAAGATAAATACAATGTATAAAAAATTCCTATTGTCAAGGCAATTACACTCCTCTTCTACTATGTAATTCAAGAATCATAGAAGTTATAGCCAAAACTAGCATTCATGGATATAAATTTTATTACCACCTTATCCAAAGGTTGCATAAAATTTTGATTTTCACTTATTATACACTTCACCAAACCTTAATCATGGATGAAACAACCTCATATAGATAGGAACAATGAGATAACAAGAATAAAGACTCAAACTTGTAAACTACAAGATGAGTATAAATTCAATACTTCTTGTCTGATATTATGGTGTCCTTTATATTCAGTAGAGGTTATATTTATTCCCTCTCACCTTGAAGCACAATAAATATATCAAATTAACTATTTTAAGGATGTGGAATCATTTACATTCATTCCCATTCCCACATTTTATAATGTGGAAAAAGAATAGAAATATGCAGACCAATAGTTAAGAAACTGTTAGGGTGGTTTTACATATGCTATAATTATTTGACAATTGTCACTTACAAATACCAGTAGTTACACAACCATTGGGAGGTTACATAACCACCACTTGCATAAAATATCAATTTTATTGTCTATGATAAACCCCTTAGTTGTAATAGATTAAAGCTACTATCTTCACTATTATGAGGATATTTGGATTATCTTCATACTGATTATACCACTTGAAGTTATTTGAACTATTGTTTTAACATGAAATGTATTAAAATAGAATATTATAAGAATGAATTACATAAATTGGGTATAGTAGAAACCTATTTCAAGAATATAAAATACATTAGATCCATATTTTTGATTAATAAAATCTATAAAAATGTGGTTTACTCTATGTGTCTGCCTCTACTGGAAGTTTCTAAAAACACCTAATTACTATGTTTCAAATTGGGAATTATCCATTAGGTTAGCCTAGACAAATTTCATGGGTCGGCCGTTATAAAAAATAACAAAGTGTTATTTATAAATATAAATCTATCCTAAGGTTATAGTCATCTAGCAACATCTTGGAAAATCTTAACAAACTTGAAAAATCCACTATCACTCTTTTGAGACATTATAGGAAAGGCATAAGAATATTAAAACCCATTAATAGAGAATCCTTAGAGCTAGATTTGAATACACACACAATTTA